>OY992893.1:94292087-94484587 GCA_963921405.1 Cepaea hortensis
TAGTGAGACTTTACAAACACCCGGTATATATAACTCCTGCTCAAAACACGGATACCTACACACCGGCCGTATCACATTATACCGAGGAATTTATAAATTTAACCTCCTTTAAACATTCTACCACACACACACACACACACTCTGTAATCTCACCTAGACACACTTATGCGCACCGTTTCACTTAATATCTCAATCGCATAGCCTCCCTGGGCATATTTCATGTCGTACATCCATACATACATATGTATGCATACTTGGGTAGGTAATCTAAATGGGTCAGAATGTGGAGAGTGGCCGCGGGAACAGTGGAGATTTTCTACCGAGGGAACACAAGTTAACACGACACCGGCAGGGAAGGAGTGGCGTAGGCATGTGTATGTAAGACCGTCGTGGTTGTTTTCTGTGTTAAGCCAGGGTCAGCTGGTGTTTTTGTACACAACGTGTTACTATAAGCAGGTTGTTAGTGTGTTTTATTTCCGTGAATTATTAAAGATCACGATACAGAATAAGACCGCTAGCAGGTGTATATTATTATTATAACTATTATTGCTCTTATTACAGCGCGGTTTTAAACAAGATAGGTCTTCAGAATGTGACTATAGAAGGTTATTATTGTTAGTATCATTATTATTGTTATCGTCTCATGATTATTTTAGTGATTAAATGCCGTGGGATGATTAATCGTCTTATGCGACTTCTCGTATTTGCCATGGGCTTATATCTCCGAAGTGTTGTCATTGCGTTATAATACAATATGTCTGCTAGCATATTAACTTTCAAGTCATAAATGTGACACACCCCTACTTCCCATTTTCTGCCATCCATTTTTGTTTGGTCCAGACCCATTATTTGTTTGGCAGCGAACCTGTTATATAAAATAGTGGTCTCCCTGGCCGCGTGGGTTAATGCGCTCTCGCTTAAACAGGTCAGTTGGACTTCAAAGTTGAATTCTCGCCCAGAAAGCAGTGGAAAACTACTGAACGTAAACTTTCTTAACCAGGGAGCCTCCGTGGCGAAGTGGTCAAGCCATCTGACTTGGGCTCTGAAGGTTGTGGGTTCGATTCCGGGCCGCGTCCTTCGGTTCACGGGTGAATTTTTTTCGGAGACCCCTGGGGGTCGTCGCTGGAGCTACAGAGTTCATGCTTTGCGTGTGACGCTTTCCGCACTGCGGAAAGAGACTGAGCCATATGGGATAAAAACCCGGTGAAATGAAATCGATTCTGTCGACCTTTAAGCGACGTTTTGTTTTTCTTAACCAATCAAGCTTATGTTGAGGTTGGTCGCAGCAGAGGACATGCAACATTACTGCACAGGACATGCAACATTACTGCACAGGACATGCAACGTTACTGCACAGGAATGCAACATTACTGCACATAATTTTTGGAATTGTCTGAGAGTTGTCAGGATAGAAAGGCACCGGAGGTTGACACTGGTCGCCACGTCTCATACTATTATGACCTAAACTATGATTAGACTTCAAGCTTCACACCATAAAGGCTGTATCTGCCATTGTGTTAGCTTTACCCTTACCCAGGGTGGTAGAGGGATACTTGTGTAATGGTGTTGCTGATCAGTCTAGTCAGAATGAACACAGTAAACACAGCAACGTTTTGACACAAATATGATTCTTTTCTTCAGGCTTTGCCGAAGTAATGGAACAGTCACAAGGCTTTCGTTAACGGTTATGGGGATTACCGTAATGACATCAGATAACTGGGGTTGTGGTTGTTGGTTCTACATACAGGCTGTGTCTCTGTCAACGCCTCGGTATATTTGAGCAGTAGTTTCTTAAAGTATGTCAGCTAAAGTTTTATTTATTTATTCACTTCGTATGAAATGTAACTCTGCAGTATACACCTGACTAGAAGCAACGAAATATGTCAGGCAATAAATCGTGCAAGCTATTGTTTGTGTACATGTTGCTTATGTGTGATATGGGAAAAAAAAAGTATTTTAATTACTGAGACATTTTGATGTTTATGAACATTTTTCTCCGACGTTCAGATCTCGTAGACTCGCATATTTTTGTGTCTTTTAATCAACGGTACTCAGTGTGAATTTTTTTAATACGGTTTTTTGTTCAAAAGCCTGAATCTTCTTCTTTAGTAATTGTGACATGTTTATGCAAATTTTTCTCCGATTGTTCATATCTTGTAGAATGTCATAGTTTTTCGTCTTTTGATCTGCGGTATTCAATTAGATTTTCTATACGGTTTTTAAGTTCATGACATGATGATGGTTTTGAAGTTTTCTTCGATGTTAATGTCTCTTAGATGTATAGTTTTTCGTCTTCTTGATCCTGTGTATTCTAAGGATATTCTATAAGAGTTTAGCGCAGAAGCCTGCAATTTCTTCTTTATTAATTGTGGAATAGTTTCCTATTACATAGTACTAGGGACACGGCCAGAGTACGAACAGGAAAGTACTGTCATGCCCATGATACAGAAATCCAGGCTACCAAGATAGCAACAGAAAAATTATTTAAAAAAAAAAATCAGTCATGGTTCCCAACCTGTGGTGCTATTGACAAATGCAAAATCAGTGCTCGAGGCGCTCCTGTCTTGGACATTGCAAGTACTACGGACACTACTTTCTGAGCTTTGCAGTCAGCGTAGGGTCCACCATACAGTGGATACCTCCCACGGTGGAGTACCTGGAAACGAGAGAGCTGATCGATTAGCCAAAGAAGTAGCAATAGAACAAATTAGCTAAGGAAGTAGCAATAGAACAATAACCTGGTGTACCCGTTACATACCGCCAATAGAAAAGAATGATCAAATTGGTTAGAAAGCCACCAAAACCTGCTCAAAACGATTACCACCTTACGATGAGAACAGAACAAGTCATTATTCTGCGCCTCAGAACAAGACACTATAGATTACGCAACCACGTTTATACAACATTCAAGATTGGTGACTCAGCCATGTGCACAAGTGGATTGGCGTCGCAGACGCAGAGCACACACTCCAAGACTGCCTAAAATACAACATATCCAGGCAAACCTTCTGGCCTGAAGAAACATCAGTGGAAGATAAACTCTATATACACCATTGAGTGAACTAAAAAAAAAAAAAGACAGTGAAGGTCATACAAAGACAACATTGCAGTTATAGACAAATTCCAGGTGAATGAATGAAAAAGAAGAAGAAGACAGCAGGCGAGCTGACATGTGACACAGCAATTGACACTACTTGAGATATCACAAAGCGTCCCAGTATCAAGTCTCTGTGAAAGTTACAACATTAAAACACACCAGTCGTTATCAAAGGCCGGATTACAACCGTTGTCTTTGAAGTGTCGTGTTGATAATTGTAGATACTACGGTAGGAACTAGACAGATACGCGTAAGTCGTGCACCACGCAGACTTCTAGAAAGTGGCGTTTTTGTTTTTGCATATCCTTACAGGATGTTGCAGTCAACACCATCATTTTCCAGCTGCTTTTGATGATGTACTAGGCAAGATTACGCTCAGTAGTTTGCCATTGCTTTCTGAGCGACCAGCTCACATACCCCGTAAGTTACCAACGCGGCGAGAAGATAGTGGAAGTGACCGGCAGGGCAGCCAATCAGTGGAGGTGACTCCCAGGACAGCCAATCAGTTGAGGTTACCCGCAGGACAGCCAATCAGTTGAGGTGCCTTGTAAGCCAGCCAATCAGTGGGGGTGCCTTGGGAGCCAACCAGTCAGTGGAGGTGCCTTGGAAGCCAACCAATCATTGGAGGTGTCTTGAAAGCCAACCAATCAGTGGAGTTGTCTTGGAAACCAACCAATCAGTGGAGGTGCATTGGAAGCCAACCAATCAGTGGAGGTGACCCTCAGGACAGCCAATCAATGGAGGTGTGTTGGAAGCCAGCCAATCAGTGGAGGTGCCCTACATTCAGCCAATCAATGGAAGTTCTCTCGAGGACAGTCACAATCAGTCCATTCATTTCCACGAACCAGCGTGACCCGGGCAGTACAGCCACGTTTATTACCCATGCTAATTGAATTATTAATCGTCTATCTCTCAACGCTATTTATATGACTTATTGCTTAATTTCAAATCTTCAATCATTCGCATGCATGTGCTAAAATTTGCTAAATTTAATTCTGAAGTTAGTCAGTACAACCTTACATATGCACATTACACTGGAATGCTGTAGTTAAATTCATTGGCACGTTTGCAATGTTCTGTCACCCAACGCGAAGTGTGCTCTACTTGTTTGTGTGTGCATGCGTCTGCTTTTCCATTTATTATTCTCATACGTTGTGTCTAGGCGTGATAAATCTACGGGGATAATAAATTGCCACAGCCTGGTAGTGCAGGAATGTGTCAGGAAAACTCCGTCGCCGAGAATTGTGTTGTGTCTTGGGCTTTGTGATAGGTATGTAACCCACCGACCGTGTTTAGGATTTGCCGAATGTGGTCTAAGTGTGCTGGTTGTTCTGTTTGCTGTGGCATTTAAAGAGGTTTAAATGCTTCGAGGCTGGATTGACTGCGCGATTTCAACGTTGTAAACGTAAGTGGTGCTGTGGATACCTCCTTCTGTCTGCAGTGTGACTTATACAATGATCCGTCTCCAAAGATGCAATAACTGAATATCACACACACACGCGCGCACGCACGCACGCACGCACGCACACACACACACACAAACGAGAATTAACGGTAAGCTTTACTAGAAGATGATCACAAGTAACAGAATGCCGTTGCGGTCGAAGCTCCCGTCAGCACAATCATAAAGCGACACGACTACATGAAAATATAGTTATAAAAGATACGTACCTTTATCCTTGTTGTGGGCTGGACACGTCTTTCATAGGACCCGCGTGTAGGATCAATGATTATTTCAGGGTCTAAAAGATATGTCTAAGTATCTCCCGTTTTTCAAAGATAATCGAGGGTTTAAAATGTAAGAGGTTCGACTTTATTTCACCGGGTGTTACGGCGCGGTCTCTTACCGTAGGACAGCCTGCATAAAGCGTCGCACAGTGCACGAACTCTGTGGCTGGAGTGACGACCCCCAGGAGTCTCCGAGAAAATTGCACTCGTGTATCGAATGTAGCCCGGAATCGAACCCACAACCATCGGAGCGCAAAGCAGGCAGCATAACCACGTCGCTACCGAGACGGAAAGATATAGGATTGTACCGAAGCTGTGAGATCATGGGAGCAAATGTAGTGAAATATGTGTATTGATCTGCACTGATAGAATCATCAACAGATGAATTTCTCTCTGGCATGAGCGATCATGCTTGTGCACATCTTGAGATCTCTTACAGAATGTATTAATCTCGTGGGCTGACATTTTCCTAGGCCATGATGAAATGCTGTCATGAAACTTCTCTCTCTCTCTCTCTCTCTTTCTCTCTCTCTCTCTCTCTCTTTCTCTCTTTCTCTCTCACTCTCTCTCTCCCTCTCCCTCATGTCCTTTATCTCTCTCCGTCATGCCCTTTCTCTTTCTTCATCATGTATTTTCTCTTTCTCCGTCATGTCGTCTCTCTCTCTCAGTCATGTCGTCGCTCTCTCCCTCTCCGTCATGTCCGTTCTCTCTCTCCGTAATGTCTTTTCTCTCTCTCCTCGTGTATTTTCTCTTTCTCCGTCATGCCCTTTCTCTCTCTCCCTCATGTCCTTACTCTCTCTCCCCGTCATGTCTTTTCTCCCTCTCTCTGTCTTTTTTCTCGCTCTCCGTCATGTCTTTTCTCTCTCTCCATCATGTCTTTTCTCTCTCTCCGTCATGTCTTTTCTCTCTCACCGTCATGTCCTTTCTCTCTCTCTGTCCGTCATATCCTCTCTCTCTCTCTCTCTCTCTCTCTCTCTCTCTCTCTCTCTCTCTTTCTCTCTCTGTCTCTTTCTCATCGTCTCTCGGTTATATCTCAGCCACTATGTATTTTTCTGTTTGTCTAATTCTCACTCTCTATCTGCACCTCATCGCCACCCCACCCCGTCTGCAAGAGCCGTAGAATAGTGTGGTTCTCCCAACATCCCTCCCATGTTGCCACGGGAATCTAATCGCCTGTAAGTGGAAGCGCTTGCTTCTGCCTACGGTGCACTCCCCATCACACAAACTGCACGACTACTACCCGACAAACGCCCTGTCAACTTCTCTGACCCCTGGATAAATCCATCGTGCAGACACCGCGAGACCCGGGTTAACGCCCACGTCTACGGACTGCAGACTAGACACTTCAGTCAGAGTTGGCTTGTTGGCGGAGGCGGCTTATGGTTTCAGAGATTCTTCTTCTTGTAGTCCATGCTTGTGGCGTTGGAGATGATGTCTGTCCACAGCCATATGTTTCTTGTGCTGCGAATAATTTCTGATACCCGGGTTTCTCCATGTCATGACGTCAAACTGTCCAGCATCCTCTCTCTTGATCTCCCCCTGCCTCTCCTCCTCTCCAACGACATATTCCAGCCTTGCAATTCTCATGGCATGCCCACATAATATGGAATGTCTTCATTCTGATGCGAGTAACCAGATCTGTTTGTGAGTTATCTTCTTGTAAGAAGTTCACTGGTCTTTCTTTCCGTCCACAATGTTGTCATCATTCTTCTATAAGATCAGACCTGCGCAGTTTCCACGTAATGACTCACTTGTCAGCTATCCACGAATCGCTGTCGGAGATTGAGTGAATATATTTATATCCAAATCTCCCCTCTGTAGTATGCCTTGACGTAGTAGAGGGACTTGCCAACGGTAGCGTAGCTACCGATAGGAGTACCCGTATCTGGAATGCTTGGATTGAATGCGACGACCTATAAAGGACACACAAATAACACATGAGAACAGAGACGCTGACTTCTTCTAAATACTCCTTTAGGCTTTCATATGGCTAGAATCACAGCATTATACCAACGTGTGTGTACTAAGTGATTCTATGAGCATGATTCGGAAGGTCGATGCAGGATCTGTGCGTAGAAAGTAGACTGATTCGCTGCGGAAGTCCGTTTTCCGTTCGCTGCGGAAGTCCGTTTTCCGTAAGGTCGCCTTCATCTTCGTCCCGGGACATGCGGGAGTCGCGGGAAATGAGCGAGCTGATAAACTGGCTGGCTGTGCACCCCCTGTAGATGGCGAGCCCATGGATCGTGCCGATGTTATTAACATCCTTAAAGAGATGTCGAGAACAAAGGACTTTGACGTCAGTGAATCCACATCGCTGTCCAGGATGAAAGACTTGGGAGTAAGAGTTGGCACGGCCAGACACGAGAGGTACATCGGGAATACGAGGGGCCTCGTCAACCAACACAGAACTGGCACTGTTAGCCACCGGACGCTGATGCATATGCTGGGGGGGGGGGGAGGGGTCTGAGCACCTATGGACCTGTCCGGAGTGCAATGACGATACCCCAACTGATAACCGATAACTCCTTTACACTTCAGTGTGAATAAATCCAAAAGAAAGCAGCTGTCAACTTGTTGACATCTCCATAGACATCGTCTTCAAACGGAGCGTGTGTAGGCTAACTTAGTTTTCTCCTGTCTGCATTGGAGGGCATCCTCACGACTGGAAAGATCAACACCAGAAGAGGCAGAAGAAGACGGAGAGAACTTATGCTTGGCGGCCTAAGGCGTTGACATGGAGGATATCACAGAGAACACCAAGGGCCGAGATCTGCCGAGAAACTGAGCGGCTATGACATCTGACAAGGCACAAGATGATGATGATGATGATGATGGTGGATCGATCACCGTACCATACTGGTGGGAAAAGACTCCTGCCATTGCCGGTGGCCTAGTCAGGGCCAATGTCTTGTTAAGCGCGCCATCTGCTGTATCACTTGTGGCTTTAGCTGGACTATGATGAGGTAATGGGACCGCCGACGGCACGATTCTTTTGTCTCAAAATAAGACGTCATGATAAACTTCCGAGCCTTGCAGCAGTTATGGGGTTATAAACCTGACAGTATTGACAAACACTCCGAGCGGGTAAGAGGTGAGTGTTAGATGACATTCTAGACAGGGTCGAGCTGTCCTTACAGATTTGCCTTTCTTGGTAACGTAGTGGCGTCGCTTGTGAGAGACGCGTTCTATCGCCGGCTTTAGCTTTCCTCTATGCTAGGTTGTTACTGCTGTGTTTTCAAGTATTTGTTTGTTCTCCACAGGTTCTTTCCTGTACAGTCCCTCAGTAAGTGTTAATTCAGTGCTGTGTTAGGCCTGGTACTGACAAAGGAACTGTTCACACCACTTTAAATTGTCTTGCCTAAAAGAGATTAAAGTATTCACACTTCACGCTGCGCAAGATTGTAGTATTTCGAACATCATGGCGCGCACACAAAGACACCCATCACACACCCACCTGCCCACCCATCCACCCACCCGATTCTTCTTGTCTTGAACATTACCAATGCAGCACAGATAGCGTACATTCCGAGATTAGACACACATATCTCACGAGAAATACTTTCATAGGTATTGATTAGCACTCATAGATGCACAGGAAAGAAGTTGAGAAGAGAGGTCGCAATAGACAACATACACAAGTGAAAACTATAAGCACGCCAGGATTCGAACCTGTCGCCCTCAGAGAGCCTCGCTGAAGGAACATGTGTGCTTTAAGCTACGGACGCTTGAACATTCTCCCAACACGGGAAGCGTTTCATACGCGCCCCCTACCACGGGAAGGGCTTCATACGTGCTCTCATCTCATCTCATCTCATCTCATCTCATCTCATCATGTTCCTCTTGTACCTTGCGGTGTCGAGGTGAAGTATAAACAGCGGGAGAGTGCCCGCTTATGGGCTTCATGTATCGATATTCTTATGAACTCTGTTATTCCCTGCCCCCATCGTTAGAACAAAATATCGATCATAATACCTAATAGTAATTTCAAACTTATTTCACTAGATCCACTTATAACCGAAAATTCTTCCCCATGTTAACACACAGATTACCAGAAATGACGTATATATATACTGGAATGGCGTGTCTTCTCTTCTTTTGTCCTCTATCCTTATTGAAGCAGATGTCCTCAACCCACTCACTCCAAGTCCTATCTTTAGCTATCCCATGCAGCTCTGCCCATAGCCTTCCCATATTTACTTTTGTTTCAACGTCTCTTCTTCGAGTTTGTATCTCTTCCTCTGTTTCCCTTGCGCTGTGGGTTCCAGACTCAAGACTTTTCTAGTTATACTATCCTCAGGCTTTACCAGTGTGAACCCTATCCACCGTCAGTGTGTACCCTATCCACCGCCAGTGTGTTTCCTTCACCGCTTGGTTCACTGGGCTTAGTCTAGTTCTCTCCATGAGCTTCACATTGGTGATTATGTCATACCATTTATTCCTTCTGTTTTGTGCAGACCCCAATTACTGAATGTTTTTAGTTTATTCACAATTAGTTCCGCTGTTCTCCGTGTTCCTGACCCATACTGTAGTACTGATTTAACATTTGAATTAAATATTCTAAGTTCTAAGTGCTAAGTTTAATTTCTTTTGACTTACTGGAATGGAACGCGTGCCTTATATTTCACCTCATCTGAACTCGTAGTCTCAACCCCTCTTAGTGGCGTTTGGTAAATTTGGGGATAATTTTTAGCCACTTATAATACAAGCGCATTTTGAATGCTGTTTTCGACGAACAGTAATCGATTAAGCGATTCCAGCCATTGATATGCAAACGGAAGAACTTCCTGTTAAATCTTAGACTCCCGTTGGGATAACGTACTCCCCATTCGAACAATGTCAGTGACTATACACTTAGTATTTCAGCTAAGGTATTATTTGTTTATTTACTTCATGTGATACATAACCTCGCAGTGTGCACCAGACGAGATGCAGCGAAATATGCCAGGCAAGGAATCGTGCATTATATTGTTCATGGCGTGTTTGTTTAAATCCACTTATAATAGCATAACATATACCGAGAGCATTAAAATAAGGGAACCGAGACGTTACATTCTCCTGTAACTCTAGGACAGTGGTTCTCAACCTTTTTTGGCCCGTGCCTCTCTTCACCATATTTTCAGAACGTTATTCTCTCTCCCCCCCCCCCCCCCCCCTTCCTATCAAAAATTTGGCCCCTGCCCCCTTTCACCATATTTTCAGAACGTCATTTCCCCCCCCCCCCCTTTTCATGTTTCCTATCTAAAAATCCCCCACCCCTACACAGTATACGTAAAAATGGAAGGTAAATTTAATAGCATATACTAAAACAAGTCTAGGCATCCACATAACACATGATTTGTGGGTCTACTTACTTTATAAAATGAATTTTAGAAGGATGAGACGTACATAACTGTAAAGTATGAAGGGAAAAACAATATCAAGTAATCGGTTCTTGTATTAACGCGATCTTGAAATGGTCTTCATTCCCCCCCCCCCCCCCCTCCCCCTCCCCTCCCTGGAAACCCTAAAATTCCCTCCTGGGGGGGGGGGGGAAATTCCCCACCGGTTGAGAACCACTGCTCTAGGATAATGCCTCATAGACCTTACCCTCTCAGAGAGGACGTCTTATATCAGTGATGCGCACATTATAAAATCTTTTGGCATTTGGAATTTATAAAGAGTGCGCCTGGTTTGGTCGCTTGGAAAGTGTAAATAATAGACCGTTATTGTTAGGTATTCGTCAGGTATGATTGAGCTACCGTATCATAGTAGACGGTACTACCTGCTTCTGTTAGCGCCGAACGTTGCGCGGCGCTTACCAAAACCCGACACCCCACATTGTGCCAACGGCTTTCGGGCGGGGAAGCGCAATTGGGAAGGTACAGACCTTATCTTGGTACGAGGAAATGAAACCTAAAGACTAAATGTCGTGGCAGGACAGACCAGGCCCTAAGCCTTGGTTGACAACTGGTCTAGGATGGAAGCTCCGATAGGCGGTAGTTAGAACATTGCTTTACTGATCCGGCCGCTTCTACAGCTTGTCTTGTTCCAGACATATTGGTGTTACCTTTCTTCTGGAGTAAACTAGGCAGGCCGAGAGCGGGATCATGCTGCATGGGCAACACATGGTCTCTACAATTCAGCCCAAACTTTGTGGTATTTTTGAAGTACAGTGTGACAAACTATCGTCTTTCAAGACGTCAAGGTGCTAATAAAGTAAATTGACAGCCGCCCTTGCAAAATACTACAATGAGAAAAATTAACAGTAGAATGCAGATCTGCCACGTTGACATGAAAGGTAGGGAGGGAAAACCCAGTTGTCTCAAAGAGAAAAGCTGCTCACAGTAGAATGTAAATCTCTTATGTGAGTGTGGAAAGTAAGGATCTATTACTAACTTAATTTCCCAGTAATCAATTTTAAACAGTCAGCAAGCTTTACTTAACTAGGTGTGGTATTATATTTTAAAAAAGCGTTGTATGCAGTGTTCGTCATGAATAAATTATAGTTTTATTTTGCGTTGGCTCGCCTTGAACTCAAACGTAGTCTACACACTTGCTACTACTTCTAGTACACTGGATTTATTTGTGCTTGTGGATAAGCTTTTCCTTATTACCAGTGTCCCTCGCCATCAGGCCAACCCATTCAGATTTCTGAGGTACTTGTAATTTACGTTCCCAAGTCCAGGACGAGAAGTCAACATTTTAGTCCAACTGACCGGTGTATGAGTTGAACCCGCTACTTCGGCATCAACATACCGGAAGTTTACGAGCGAGCAGTCTTATCTATTCGGCTGCGAATAACCTGCTATGATATGGTTAGACTTGCAGTTACTGAAGAGACGATCAGCCTGGTTCCATCTGGGATGTTCAGAGGCTGAATGTTCCCGCCCAGGGACCGCATAGATGAAGGAGTTAGTTCAGCATTGGGTTTCGGCTCCAACTGGGAGTCCTCCGTGGCCAAACTGTCCAGCCGTCTACCTCGCAAGCAGAAGTCGCGGGTTCGTTTTCTGGATTCGTCTTTGGGTTCACGAGTTAGTTCTTTCGGACCTCTAAACGCCGTGGCCGGTACTATGGAGTTTGTACTCCATGCGATGCTTACGGCGGGCGGTGATCTGTCCTGTGTAGGGAGAGCGAGCTAAATGGGGCTCACCCGGTGCAGTGAAGTCGGCCCTCTTGCCTGTTAATTCCGTTTGGTCTTCCAGATCGTTAAGATATACGCGGGATCTACTTCTATGGTGGTTCACGAGTTACAGAATTGCTTTCTCTCACCAGGTTCCCGTATTTGGTGAGTTGGGAAGAAACAAGAAAGCGTCCAAAGCACTCTTTCAGACCACTACTAAACTTTATCTAGTACATGTGAAGTCTTTAGCATCCGACACCCCTGCGGGTAGTATATGCTATGAGATTCACTTCACCTGACCTCAAAATTTGCCTCCTCAGGTGTGTGATCCCTCAGCTTGAAGTCTCCTTGGAGTCCTCATTGACAAGACTCCACGTAGCAACAGACTTCACGCATTTTATACATCTACCATAATTTAACCACAGGATATAGGATTAGTGTTTCTGCCTTCAAATAACGGATGTCATTAAGTCTCCGTCCCTTGTTATTTAAACCAGCGTGTACTACACTCGCCTGATGTTAAGGAGCACAGCGTTATTACGGCGAGAAGATCAGGCCCTTTGTTTCTCGGCGACAATGGTGAGTTAATAATGGCTTGCCTCAAGACGTGACTACCTCAATGCCATCTTCATTGATGCTGTGAAACTTTCAGGCCATGCTTGGGATGGTTAGATTTGTGTTCGTGGACTTGCATTAACTAACTAAGGCAGTGACTCATAAGGGGCGGTACATGTGTAGAACATAGCCGTGGTTTGTTTAAAACGTCCATAGGTGTGCTTTTGTGTGTGATATGATTCGTGACTTCTCAGTGCGTGTGCAGTTTTAATGCTGCCTATGCGATTGACTTTGTGGGTTATCATTCTTACATTGTGATAATCATTCAGCGAAAGATTAGGCTCGCGTTTTCGTAGTTTGACAATCATGGGATATTGTTTACACCAGTAAAAGTAAAGGATATACGGTGTCAGAACACCACACGCACACAACGATATACCAAATAAAAATGGCAGCTGAAGTTCGGGTACCGGAAGTGCATCCAACAGACGACAGCGACATCGTTGTCAAAATTGATCAGGCAAGTATGGATACTAACGGGAGTGTTCATAGTTTGGATAACCTCAGCAGAACGACTATTGACACTGGAGACGGCGCGTGCTCAGCTGACGAACTAGCAACCTCAGCCACAGAGAAAACCAACGGCAGCGCTTCTGGCAGACGGTGGCCTTGGAGTCGCTTCCGGCGGAAACGGAGAGATTGCGGTAAGTTGTCGGCGTGAATGCCCGTAGTAGCTCAGCTCTCTGTATCGGTGTATATCGTACTAGCTCACTAACCATTAATAATAGCTCTGGATAACGACCCCTATATTAGAATATAACTGCCAGTTGTATTATGGCTATTCTCATCTGAAATCATTTATGTCTAACGTCTTTCTTAATTGCTGTCTTTGTGTTAAATACGTGCCTTGATTGATTGCCCAGTATGGACGTTATCTGTTGTTTTATGGTTTTGATTACCTTGTTGTTGGTCACGTCGTGTGTGTTTTATTTTACGTTCCTGTAGTTAGTAAATTATAACATTAGATAGTAGATGCGTGACAAAAATTAAGAGCAGTATTGGTGAAACCAGAGAGACGAATGGAGACGGATTGTATCTGCAGCAAAGAACCTCAATGGCTCGGAAGAAGAAGATAGGTGAAACAAGAGTTGTATTTCAGAAAATAAAAAGTATCTTCTGCAGTAAGACACTATCATTGAATGTTAGACTGAGAGTATTAAAATGTTATGTAGAACCCTTTCTCTTGTATGGCAGTAGATAATGGATCGTGGATGAATAGATTAGGTAGAGCTTGTAGGCAACGGAGATTTGGGTTCTGGGATATATGTTGTGAATGTATTGGGCTGCCAGAGTTGCTAACAGTGATTGCCCGGAAGAGGCTAATCAAAGTAGAACATTATGGAAAATATAAGGAGACAAACAACAATCTTTGGCATGTTATGAGAAGAGAGGCAGTGGAGATATTCAGTGGTAGAAGAGACAGAGGTCGATCAAGAGAAATGATGCTGGGGGGTGGACTGAGGCGGTGGCATAAAGGAATATCATCAACAGAGTCACACTTGGCCAAAATTAACACCTGTAAGATGAGATGCTTGAGGAGATCTGCCAACTTAACTATCCGAGACCTAGTAAGAAGTGATGCTATCAAACAGACAGTGAGATCTACACTTTCTGCCACATACATTGAAAGACATGATCAGATGGGTTGGCCATCTCGTTAGAATGCAACACCATCAACTACCAGCACTGGCTCTACATCAGAGAACATCTGTTACTGAGAGCAAGAGGACGCTCGTTAAGAAAATGGATTGACGACATCAAAAACATTGTACAATCACACGGAATGACCCTAACCAGTGCCACAAATCGGGCGCTGGAGCGCCAGTTATCCCTTCCGTCGACGCCTGACGGCAAAAACGGAAGATGATGATGATCAATAGAGTTAGTCCAGATCACCTAGGACAGAGATCTGTGGAGAGACATGATCTCCCACGGCAGTTGGCACGGCACATACTAGTGTACTGCTCACGCTGTTTATTACCTCCTCTGTAGGTTGTATCCCCTGTGTTCTTTTACGGCTGATGTGTTTTGTTTACCCCCGTGTGTTGGTTGCACCTACTGTGTTGATAAAGCCCCTGTGCTAATTATGTCCCCTGTATGAATTACATCTCCTCTGTTTACGTCCACCACCTTACATGTTTTATTATTTTGTATTTACTGTTTATTTTTATTTTATACTTGTAATGTTGATTACACCTTCACCCCATTTCAAATCTTAATCTATTTACATCCACTCTGATGATCCCTGTCAATTATGTTTATCACATCCCGTGTATTACGTTCCTTGTGTTTACTCCCCCTTATCTTCTTCAACAATTACGCCCCCTGTGTAGGTGGCTGCATGTTTTCGCGTTGTTCAATTTGTCTCTAAACGTTTGATGTGCCGTACAGTTAACCTCAAGTGATAACTGCATGCCATTCTGACAGTCATTTCTTATGTGTTTTAATGAATGCACTCTTCAGCCTACTGTCTGCTGCTATCTGGAATTACAGTTACCCATAGCTGCGATGGCACAGAGTTTAGTTCGCTGATTTACCAACGTCCGAGTTCAGTTCCCACGTGGCAGGATTAGTTTGTCCAACTAGAACAGTTCTCTGCGCGAGAATCGGTAGCGGTTCTCGCCGAGTTGGTAACTTAGGGGTATGTGAGCCGGTCGCCCAGAAAACAATGGCAAACTACTGAGCATAATCTTGCAACAATCAGTTGAAAGATGCTGATGTTGACTGCGATGTCCTGTAAAGGATATGCGAAAAAAATGACCAATTCTGCTGGACTCCCTGGCGAAAGAGTTAAGGACGATGTTCATAATCCCGTATATCCACGTTCGAAACACAGCTTCGCGAGATTCGGCAGCGAATCGCGTTGTGTTGGTTTCTTACGGAAAGACATGTGAGCCGGTCGTTCAGAAAGCAATGGCAAACCTTTTTTTCGCATATCCTATTACAGGACATCGCTGTCACCACCAGCATTTTACCGCTGTTGTTGATTTCTTGGCAAGATTACGCTCAGTAGTTTGCCATTGCTTTCTGTGCAGCCGGCTCACATATCCCGTAAGTAACGGGCGCGACGAGAACTGCTACCGATTCTCGCGCAGCTGCGTTTGCTTACGTGGATAAACGAGATTACTGAGAAAGTTGCTAAACCCTAGACCAGGAAGACCGGCGAACGTAAAACTTTGCCAAGACATCAACAGCAGCCGAAAAATGCAGGTGTTGACTGCAATGTCCTGTAAATAGGATATCCAAATTTAAAAAAAAAAAAAAAAACTTCTGGGGTCGACCCAGCGGGTAGGAAGGGAACCGTATGCCTAACATCACTTTATTGTTGGATTTAATATGTTGTGACCTAATTCTCTACACCTCATCGGCAGCATGTACCATATGACTGGACTGCCTTTGGGGTCATCGATTATTTCTGAAATGTTTCAGGGTTTCGGTATCTTTGGGGACCCCCCCCCTCTCCCCCTCCCCTCCCCCCCCCCCCAATCCTCGTATGACGCCCCGCGAGGCAGTTGTAACACATCCAGTATTTGTTTTTCACGCTAGAAAATAGCGCAGATGTGAATTTGTTTTCTATCAATAGCCATTCCTGAAGTGTGCAAAGAATGCCACAGAGGGGCGGTAAAACTAACGAGACAATTCTTCAAGAAACAGATGAAAACCGGCAATATTGATGAGTGAAATTAGATATCTTGGATACAGAAAGTTTGGAGAGAACAGTAATGGAGGGGTATATGCCTGGGAAGAGAGGAATAGAAAGGCCAAAGAGAAGTTGGGCGCAGGATGTGGCAGATGATCTCCAGATGGGTGTATCGGAAGCGAGACATTTTGCTTGTGATCGAGAAGTTTTCCGGAAGGTTGTTATGGGAGCGAGGTTCTGCAAAGGACATGCTACTGAATGAATGCATAACACTAGACGTAGACAATGATACTTTGTTGGGGCATGTCTGAAGGAAAAGAAATAAGCTTGAAAGCTTAGTAACAACTGACACACTTGGGGAAGGAGTCACAGGAAGACAAAGAGCTGGATGGTTTGGACACATGGCATAATGGAGAAAATAACACAGAGCTGATCCGAGACCCTGTGAGACGGCGAGACCTGATAGGTCACGCTTATCGGCACTGCACATGATAATATTGAGCCAGTCCAGGATCAGTTTATGCATGTCTTGTAGATTCTAACTGTCGTTGCCGAGTGGTCATGTATCAAAATACACATTTGTATGAGCCGTTCAGCTTGTATTATTTCCTGGTTTCTAGCGAAGGGCGCCCCTTGAACAGAAAATTTGGGAAACTCTATTGTAAAAGTCCCTCTCTCAGCGATATAAAATTCTAATGTCACATCTACTAGATCATAACGTGTGACTAAATAATGGGATCATAATGAGTGACTTTATAATGAACAGGGCGCGCTGTAGCGAGGGAGCCAGACTCGACCCAGCCTGGGTATCGGGAGATACCTGCCCTGTAGGAGATATCTGCCCTGTAGGAGATATTGCCCTGTAGGACATACCTGCCCTGTAGGAGATACCTGCCCTGTAGGAGATACCTGCCCTGTAGGAGATACCTGCCTTGTAGGAGATACCTGCCTTGTAGGAGATACCTGCCCTGTAGGAGATACTTTGCCTTGTAGGAGATACCTGCCCTGTAGGGGATCCCTACCCTATAGGACAGTGGTCCTCAACCTTTTTTGACCCATGCCCCCATTACCATATGTTCAGAACGTCATTCTCCCCCCCCATTCGAATTTCCTCCCTATAATTCCCCCCCCCCGACCTTTACACAGTATACATAAAAATAGAAGCTAAATTTAATAACACATACTAGAACAAGTCTAGACATCTACATGAAATGTAATTTGCGGGTCTGCTTACGTTATAAAACGAATTTCATTAGGGCGAGAAGTACAGAACCGTAAAATTGAGAGGGAAAAACAATATCAAGTAACTGGTTCTTGTATTAATGCGATCTTGAAAAAATTTTTAATCCCCCCCCCCTCCCCTGGAAACCCTAAAATTCTCCCTGGGGGGGGGGGAAATTCCCCACCGGTTGAGAACCACTGCTATAGGAGATCCCTGCTCTATGGGTGATACTGCCACGTAGGAGATACTGCCCTGTAGGAGATATTGCCCTATAGGAGATCCCTGCCTTATAGGACTATAGGAGATCCTTGCCTATAGGAGATTCCAGCAAGGGAGATTCAAGCCCATAGGGGATCCCTGCCTATAGGAGATTCCTGCACTATGGGAAATCCCTGGCTATAGGAGATTCCTGCACCATGGGATATCTCTGCCTTTAGGAGATTCCTGCACCATGGGAGATCTCTGCCTGTAGGAGATCCCGGCCTTATAGGACTATAGGAGAGCCCTGCATAGAGGAAATTCCATCCCTATAAGAGATCCCTGCCAATAGGATATTCCTGCACTATGGGAGATCCCAGCCTATAGGAGATCCCTGCCTTATAGGTCTATAGGAGATCCCTGCCTATAGGAGATCCCTGTCATGAAGACAATGCACATTGTTACTACACGAAAAAACTGGAGTTCTCTGACCCAGAGGTCGCATTACACAGCCTCAAGTATTGAGACTCATGGCGTCAAGTTTTGCTGTTTTATATAAAAGAACTTGTGTTCTGTCAAAATATAAACAGACGTTCTTATTATCTCTGGGTAGATATATCTTCCACAACTGTAGACAGACATTCTGATCTATGGAAAGATATATCTTCCACAGCTGTAGACAGACATTCTGATCTATGGAAAGATATATCTTCCACATCTGTAGACAGACATTCTGATCTATGGAAAGATATATCTTCCACAACTGTAGACAGACATTCTGATCTATGGAAAGATATATCTTCCACAACTGTAGACAGACATTCTGATCTATGGAAAGATATATCTTCCACAGCTGTAGATATACATTCTGATCTATGGAAAGATATATCTTCCACAGCTGTAGATATACATTCTGATCTGTGGAAAGATATATCTTCCACAACTGTAGACAGACATTCTGATCTATGGAAAGATATATCTTCCACAGCTGTAGATATACATTCTGATATGTGGAAAGATATATCTTCCACAACTGTAGACAGACATTATGGTCTATGGAAAGATATATCTTCCACAACTGTAGACAGACATTCTGATCTATGGAAAGATATATCTTCCACAACTGTAGACAGACATTCTGATCTGTGGAAAGATATATCTTCCACAACTGTAGACAGACATTCTGATCTGTGGAAAGATATATCTTCCACAACTGTAGACAGACATTCTGATCTATGGAAAGATATATCTTCCACAACTGTAGACAGACATTCTGATCTATGGAAAGATATATCTTCCACAACTGTAGACAGACATTCTGATCTATGGAAAGATGTATCTTCCACAGCTGTAGACAGACATTCTGATCTATAGAAAGATATATCTTCCACAACTGTAGATATACATTCTGATCTGTGGAAAGATATATCTTCCACAACTGTAGACAGACATTCTGATCTATGGAAAGATATATCTTCCACAATTGTAGAAAGAAATTCTGATCTATGGAAAGATATATCTTCCACATCTGTAGATATACATTCTGATCTATAGAAAGATTTATCTTACACAGCTGTAGACAGACATTCTGATCTAATAATCTCCCATAGCTGTAGGCATACATTCTGCCTTCTCTTCCACAGCCGTTGACAGATATTCTGACCTATGGAAAGTTATATCTCCCACAACTGTAGATAGACATTCTGATCTATAGAAAGTTATATCTCCCACAAACGTAGACAGACATTCTGCCTTCTCTTCCACAGCTGTAGGCAGACATTCTGATCTATTGAAAGTTATATTTCCCACATCTGTAGATAGACATTCTGATCTGTGGAAAGTTATATCTCCCACAACTGTTGACAGACATTCTGCCTTTTCTTCCACAGCTGTAGACAGACATTCTGATCTATGGAACGATATATCTCCCACAGCTGTAGACAGACATTCTGATCTTTGGAACGGTATATCTCCCACAAACGTAGACAGACATTCTGCCTTCTCTTCCACAGCTGTAGGCAGACATTCTGATCTATTGAAA
The DNA here is from genome assembly GCA_963921405.1 of Cepaea hortensis. Taxonomy (NCBI): domain Eukaryota; kingdom Metazoa; phylum Mollusca; class Gastropoda; order Stylommatophora; family Helicidae; genus Cepaea; species Cepaea hortensis. The sequence goes on from OY992893.1 coordinate 94,311,728, forward strand.
GTTATATTTCCCACATCTGTAGATAGACATTCTGATCTGTGGAAAGTTATATCTCCCACAACTGTTGACAGACATTCTGCCTTTTCTTCCACAGCTGTAGACAGACATTCTGATCTATGGAACGATATACCTCCCACAGCTGTAGACAGACATTCTGATCTATGGAACGATATATCTCCCACAGCTGTAGACAGATATTCTGATCTATGGAAAGATATATCTTCCACAACTGTAGACAGACATTCTGATCTATGGAACGATATATCTCCCACAGCTGTAGACAGACATTATGATCTATGGAACGATATATCTCCCACAGCTGTAGACAGACATTCTGATCTATGGAACGATATATCTCCCACAGCTGTAGACAGATATTCTGATCTATGGAAAGATATATCTTCCACAGCTGTAGACAGATATTCTGATCTATGGAAAGATATATCTTCCACAACTGTAGGCATACATTCTGATCCTCGTAACGGTAAAGGTTACTAAACACCCACATTGGAATCAGTAAGGAAACGCGCCGATGCTCCTCAACCCCCACAAATATACATCCACCCGATGGTCTATACATCAATGAATATTTACAGGCTATAATGATTTTATTATGTGTATAAGGAAAGCAGAATACGACACACGTGTATGCAAGTTGTGGTGTGTAGTTGGTGTTGTAGTGCGTGTTCTTGTTACTAGATACACACGTATAGTACTTGTTTCAAGTGTTGTAATCCAGCACCTTTTATATGTTTGTATCCAGTTTTCAACGTCCAGCGCGTGCGCGCGCACATACACCATACGCGCACATAGGTGTACGCACATATAGATGTACACATATCATACAAATGTCGCTTAAAAGTCGACTTCATTGCACCGGGTTTTTATCCCATATGGCTCAGTCTCTTTCCGCAGCGCGGAAAGCGTCGCACAAGGCACGAACTCCGTAGCTCCAGCGACGACCCACAGGAGTCTCCGAAAAAATGCACTCGTGAACTGAAGGATGCGGCCCGGAATCGAACCCACAACCTTCGGAGCCCGAGTCAGACGGCTTGACCACTTCGCATACGCATGTAGAAATACACACACCATACGCACATCTACATGTAAAGGGCAGGGGTAGAGATTAAAAACCACACATGAGATACAAACTGGAACTATCCACATCTGATATAATGGTTTTAAAATGATTTATAAGGTTAGAGAATCGACTTCATTGCACCGGGTTTTACCCCATATGACTCGGCCTCTTACCGCAGGGCGCCTGCCGAAAGCGCCGCACAATTACCTAACTCCATAGCTCCAGCGACGACCCGCAGAAGTCGCCGAGAAAATTACACCTGTGAACCGAACGACGTAGTTCGGAATCGAAGCCACGACCTTCGGAGCGCAAGGCAGGCGGCCTGACTCTTCGATATAAAGAAAAACCAAATTTCCATCTCGTTCGACCTGCTTTCTCAGCAGAGGTGGTGGTTCCATCAATATGATTCTAGCGTTGTGCTGGATAACTAGACGAACCGAGCTCGTCTCTCACTTAAACACTAGACCAACAGCGTACCAGTCCCATGTGTTTGTGCGTGTATTTATCAATTTATCATATCCTTTGATTAATACATTTGTCTATGTTAATGTTTTGCGTATCCTTTTACAGGACTTAGCTGTCAACAGCAGCATCTTTCAGCTGTCTGTTGATCTCTTGGCAAGATTACGCTCAGTAGTTTGCCATTGCTTTCTGAGCGGCCGGCTCAGTATCCGCAAGTCACGAGCGGGGGTCGAACCACCTCAGTTCTCGCTCCGCTGCGAGACTCTGCGTGATAAACGGGATTACAGAGAGAAAGTGCTGTAACCCCACAGCCAGAGAGACCGGCATTTGTCTATGAGAAGCAGGATATAACAATACACAATGAAAACAGTGTGACTGCTGCGAAAAAGTGAGAGATTAGAAATGCATACACAGTGTATTTAGCTTCCAACGCACGCAAACGGAAATAACAGTGTGGGAAAATAATGATGATAATAATAATGTGCAAATAAGTTACACTACACAATGAATCAACGTTTCGATCTTAGTGGTCTTCATCAGTAACAGCACAAACAGACCTACAGAAAGACGTGAAACTATAAAATTTAATTAAAAATTAAAACGTAAACACAAAAAAAAAAAATGTTTGGTATCGAACGTTAATAGCAAATAGACGCGCAATGGCCTTTTAATGTTCGATACCAATCAATCAGTCAGTCAAGTGCCGTTTCCACAGTGAAGGTTGACTGCAATGGATCTCCAACACTGAATGCCTGTTACCTTTATTGTACATCTTTCAGACTACTGTTTGTCCATCTCTCGATGTTATCTTCCCACTTGTATCGGTGTCTGCCTCTTGCTCGCTTGCCTTCAACCTTGCCCTCCAGTACAGTTTTTATAAGAGTTTTAACGTGGCCGAAATATTTCACTTGCCTGTTTTTTTTCATTTCCTTCATCAACTCTCACTTCTTTCCCAGTTTTTTTCTAGAACCTCTGTATTTGATTCTGTTTGTTTCCATTAAATATTGACAAATTCTTCTGTATATCCACATCTGGACTTTCTAATTGCTTGTTCGTAGTCCATGCTTCCGCACCATATAGTAGTGGTGAATATATATATATATATAACATTAACCAATTCTTATTTTTAATGCGTTGTTAATCTCTCTAGATCAGTGATTCTCAACCTTTTTTGGCCCGTGACCTCTTCACCATATTTTCAGAACGTCACACCCCCGCCCACTTTTCGTATTTCCTCCCTATAAATTCCTCCGTCCCTACACAGTATACGTAAAAATGGAAGCTAAATTTAATAACACATACTAGAACAAGTCTAGACGTCTACATAAAACGTGATATGCGGGTCTACTTACGTTGTAAAATGAATTTCAGAAGGGTGAGAAGTACAGAACTAAAGTATGGAGGGGGGAAACAATATCAAGTAATCGGTTCTTGTATTAACGCGATCTTGAAATAATCTTAATTCCCCCTGAACACCCTAAAATTCTCCCCTGGGAAAGGGTGGGGGGGGATTCCCCACCGGTTGAGAACCACTGCTCTGGATATTAATACCGATTTCGATCCAATATAATTTCTTGTTGTTTACTTGTAAATTTTCTGCACACACCTGTTTTCACATTTATAAAACCTATATAGCACAATAAACATGGCCGGAATCGAATTCTTCCCATATTTTTTGTTTGTTGGCTCTCACTCGCTTTGAATTCAAGCCTAGTCCACATGCACTACTTCTAATAATACTGGACTGAATTTTGCGTGTGGATTAGCTTTTCCTGTTACCAGTGTCCCTCGCCATCAGGGGAACCCACTCTGACCTCAGAGGTACTGGTAATTTACGTCCCCAAGTCAAGAACGAGAAGTCAACATTTTAGTTCAACTTTCAGGTGTAGGGGTTGAACCCCTTAGCTCTGCATCAGAACACCAGGTGTTTTAAGAGCACGTGTTACTATCCATTCGGCCATGCTGACCTTCCCTGTCCATATTTCAGAGTTGTATGTTCATCTCGCCCGGAGAGGCTAAGGAAGCAAAGTGACCGACCATGCATGCCGTAAGAGCCGACTCTGGAGCGTTGGCGTAGGGCTGGCTATACCATCCCATGGCAATCTTCTACTTGCTTATCCTTTACAGGACGTCGCAGTAAACTTCAGCATTTCTTTGGCTTTTTGTGATTTCTTGGCAAATTTACGTTCAGTAGTTTGCCATTGCTTTCTGAACGATCGGCAATCATAGTTTGAATGGAAACCAACTCAAATCAGTCAGCTTCCAAACCGCCCACAGTTGTGTTTTGAATGCGACATGCAGGATTACGAATATCGTCCGTAACCCCTTCTTCACAGAGCGGGCATGCCAGAAGAAGAAATGGAGTTCACGGGACTGACACAGCAGATTGATGACGTGGACTTTGCTTACCTTCTCTCTCTTCCATCCTCCCTCCACACTATCTCTCTCTCCCTCTCTCCCCCTCCCCCAGTCCCAAACTGTATTGTGTATGCATGAGAGAGAGAGAGAGAGAGAGACTAACGAACCTGCTATGAATCTGTGACCACCACATTTTGTAGGCCTGAATGCGCCATCAGCGCATCGGAAGTTTAAGCTCGGTCGCATTAAGTCCTTCGGCCAGATATGTCTATTTTATTTATTTATAGCATATCCTTTACAGGACTTAGCTGTCAACACCAGCATCTTTCAGCTGTATGTTGATCTCTTGGCAAGATTACGCTCAGTAGTTTGCCATTGCTTTCTGAGCGGCCGGCTCACATACCCCGTAAGTTACCGATGCGATTCGAACCACTGCTGATTTGAACCGTCATCACGTTACCTGACGAGAGTATACGAGATTACGGAGATAAGTCATAACCTCTAAGCCACGAAGCCGGCTATAGATGTCAGTATTTCTAACGTCTGGTGTCTCTTCTTATTTTTGCTTGCATTCCTCGTCCTCAATAAACGGCAGTTAGTAGCTGTTAGCTTATTTCTCACGTCCAATGAGAGGCCAGGATTGTGTACACGTGACGAGCCGACTGTCCGAAGCAGACTTAGACATTCTTGGGGTCACGTACAAATCGTTCCACCATTACCCTATTTGGACAACAATAACATTCAGATTAATATCCTATTTCTGGCTGTCCCCATCACAGGACTATTAAATCTGAGCCAGGGGTGGACCCTAATATAACTTCTCTTCTGAGGTTGAACCGGGTAAGGGTAATGGTATAATCCAATGGAACAAATCGTGGACGCCGCGTTAGAGCAGTGGCTGGACACTCGCATGTCGTCCCGGTGGTCTAGTGGTTCGATCCGCGATGGGGTGAATTCGAATTTGTGGAACTGACCCGGTAACCCAGCCTAACATGGGTGCTTGGATTGTGGAACTGACCCGGTAACCCAGCCTAACATAGGTGCTTGGAGATGTCTTGGGAAGCCAAGGCTACCGATGTGTTTCTGACCACATGATCCATCGACTGCCCATTGGTCTATACAAATATGACGCCAGTAACATCTGCGCAGTCGAGATGGCCGAAAGGAATAAGAGCACTCGCTCGTAAACATCCGGTGCGCTAATGGCTGTGTGGGCGCGGGGTGGGGGTTCAACCCCTACACCGGTATTAAGTTTGACGTTAGCGTTGACTTCTCGTTCAGAAAGCAACGGCAAACTACTGGACGGAAAATTGCTTAGAAAATCAACTTGGGGTTGGTCACAAGGTCGTGCAAGCAACATGCCAGATTTTAAAGCCACATATACCAAATACGTTTTAAGACGTGGAAAAGAAACATTTTAATTAAAATCGGGACATAGACGCGCAGGTCTAATGTTATCAAATCGGGACATAGACGCGCAGGTCTAATGTTATCAAATCGGGACATAGACGCGGCAGGTCTAATGTTATCAAATCGGGACATAGACGCGGCAGGTCTAATGTTAGCAAATCGGGACATAGACGCGGCAGGTCTAATGTTATATTCGGGTGTGACACATTGCTACTGTATCCTATCTTCTATTGTGGTGTGTATCCCTGAGACGCATGCAACTAAACCTCAGAATGTTCAACTGTTAACAATGTTAAGTTTTTAATTATTTTCATTGTTTTTCATTTGCATGCCCAATGTAACATTCTTGGCCTATCTTTGCATGCTGGCCTATTTTTGCATGCAGTAATCTTTAATTAACGGATAACTTTACCAGTGTTTTGGGAACTTCATAACTTGATATCCGTATTATATATTCTTTTATTTTCGCAGGATGGCCCTGCACACAATAAATGTACAACATTTATGCATAGCCAGAACTTATATCATCAAATGGGCCTTAAACACCACATCATTTAAACGTAGCTATATCGTCTGCAAAATTAATGAGCGTTATACCTCACACCATATCTTGTGGCCGGTCTCCCTGGCGCAGTGGTTAACGTCTTTCTCCGTAATCCCGTATATTCTCATGAGTAACGCAGCTGCGTGAGAATCGGCAGCGGTTCGCGCCGTGCTGGTAACTTACGGGGGTATGTGAACTGGTCGCTCAGAAAGCAATGGCAAACTACTAAGCGTAATCTTGCCTAGTACATCAACAGCAGCTGAAACATGCTGGTGTTGACTACAACGTCCTGTAAGGGATATGCAACATAAAAGACAGAAGAATATCTTGTGCAGGTCACATGCACCAACTCTCACTCTCCCCTTATGTGTGGGTAGCAACACATACCTATTGCGCATTATTCCTGATATTTTAGGTAGCCATATCTCCTACAAGCGCTTGGAATCAACGACTGGCAAGAGAAGGTCCACCAGAGAGACGAATGGAGACGGATTGTATTTGCAGCAAAGAACCTCAATGGCTCGGAACGCTGAAGAAGAAGAATATCTCCTACACAATGATCATGATACCTCTCATTTTAGGTAGCACATCTTGTACCCACACATTTGTGTGAAATCTTCCCTTGTGTGTGGGTAGCCATATTTTCTACATGCCCTGTGCGCTAATTTACCTCACATAATGTTAGGTAGCCATATCTTGTACACACCACATATGAGTTAAGTCTCCCCTCGTGTGTACGTAGCCACTCCCTCTACACACCTAATGCGCATATACCCATCAATTTAAGTAGCACATCATGTACACAGTTAAAGAATATATTGTTGCAGTTTTCATGCTTAAAAGGTGGGCAGTACTTATACATACACAATTAACGAAACTGTGAAACCAGAATAAAGAATTAATTCTTGCATGTTGTAATGAAGTGTTATACTAATGTTTAAGAGTATTCTATATTATCTGTTGAGGCTAGATTTGTAACGTACAATACGTCAAATGTGCACGAAAGAATACCAGAGCTTGCGCTTAAACTTCCTTTGCGCTGATGTCAGGCTAGGCAGCTCAACCCCTAAACTGGCATTACACTGGACTTAAATGTAGACTTCTCGTTCAGAAAGTCATGGCAAACTACTGAACGTACACTTGCATAGAAGATCAACCTCGGGTTGATGGCAATGTCTTGCAAAGAACGTGCGATTCTGAGCCTGAAATTGTTACCAAGAATATCTTGGGAGATAAAGGCGGCCGGGGAGACACTGACCGCATCAGCCGCCGAGTGCCGGTTGGGCTACAGAAATCTGGGTCTAGCACCGCACACGAGATGCACCTGAAGGCGGGTGAAAACGTCATTTTACTCTTGACCAGCTAAGATAATAGTTTCTGGCAATTTATTGACATGTCGCAGTTATGAGAAGTTGGTCGGTATTATCTACCACGGGCATTTAACATCATCAATTATAAATTATCAGTGGAATAAACATATCTTTTATCTTGCATTATACTGAAATTATGTTACTTTTGTGAGAAACTGGTTGGTATTACCTGCAGCAAACAAATAACATCATCAGTAGATTATCAGTGGAATAAACAAATCCTTTATCTTGCATTATACTGAAATTGTGCTACATTTGTGAGAAGTTAGTTAGTATTATTTGCAACAAATAACAACACCGATTATAAATTATCAGTGGAGTAAACAGATCCTTTATCTTGCATTATACTGAAACTATGTTGCAACAGTGAGAAGTTAGTTGGCATTATCTGCAACAAATAACAACATAGATACTGATCAGTGGAATAAACGGATCTTTTATCGTGCATTATACTGAAACAATGTTGCAACTGTGAGAAGTTAGTTGGCATTATCTGCAACAAATAGCAACATAGATAATTATCAGTGGAGTAAACAGATCCTTTATCTTGCATTATATTGAAACTATGTTGCAACTGTGAGAAGTTAGTTGGCATTATCTGCAACAAATAACAACATAGATAATTATCAGTGGAATAAACGGATCTTTTATCGTGCATTATACTGAAACTATGTTGCAACTGTGAGAAGTTAGTTGGCATTATCTGCAACAAATAACAACATAGATAATTATCAGTGGAATAAACAGATCTTTTATCTTGCATTATACTGAAACTATGTTGCAACTGTGAGAAGTTAGTTGGCATTATCTGCAACAAATAACAACATAGATAATTATCAGTGGAATAAACAGATCTTTTATCGTGCATTATACTGAAATTATGTTACCTGGGTCTGCACCCCTTGGTGGGGTATTGGTGCGTGATATGGCATTTGTGGTCAGTGCCTTTTGGGACTGTGTGTATGGGGCAGAAGAATTGATCGATCATCACGGCCTGGAGAGAATGGTGCTGCAGGGAGTGACCAGGGGATCTGGCCGACACTCGGGACTCCGAGGAAAGGCCTGTCGGACACATAATTAGACTGCTACTGGCGTCATTAGTATTAGGACTCTTCGCTGGCTGTTGCAGATGAGGACGGGGCACGAATGGGAATGTCCCGAGTGCTGTCATATCGGTTCTTGACTCAACCTCAACCCAACTCTTATGTTGCATTTATGAGAGGTTTGCTGGTGTTATCTGCAGACATACAAAGCATCTTGGGTTATTATTCCAATTAAAAGATCCTTCCTTGCTGCGTTATATTGAAATTATGTTGCATTTATGACAAGGTGTCTATAGAGATGAGAACCGATGTGACGCAGTGACCAGAACCTAGCCTGCTGGGTTGTTGGGGGTGGTTTGAATCCCCATTCAAGCGGAACATTTATAAGAATGGACCTGTACACCCGGCAACACAGCTTAAAAGGATACCAGGATATGTTGTGGGAAGGAAAGACGGCCGGCTTGATGTGTGACCACATCACTATCGAGTGCCGCCGATTGATCTGTAAATCAAAGAAGCTGGCGCCGTATAACTAATACACCCTACAACTTGGGAATGGGTGGTTTAGTTTAGTGTTTTACAAGTAGAGACACAGCCAATAACTGTCAGTCTATATATCCTGCTTTGGGTTGTATCTTGCATTTTATGTGATGCTGTGTTACATGTACAACAACTTGATGTTAGCTGTCAAAACAAAGGTTTGATGTATATGTTTTTAAAAAAAAATTTAGTTTAGCTGTCAAAATGATTTTATTGTATATGTTAAAAAAAAAAAATTGATTATACCTGTCAAAAGGAAGATTTGATGGTGTATGTAAAAAAAAAACAAAAAAAAACAATTTGATTTTAGCTGTCAATAGGAAGATTTGATGGTATATGTTAAAAAACAACAACGTGATTTTAGCTGTAAAAATGGGAGCAGAGGAAGTGACCGACCACGTAAATGATGGACTGATGGAATAGCAGAGTTCATGGGGACTAAATCCATGTAGCCCATAAGTGGGCACTCTCCCGCTGTTTATGCTTCACCTCGACACCGCAAGGTACAAGAGGAACATGATGAGATGAATGAAGTTTCATGGTGTGTTACAAACATGATTTTAGCTGTCAGATTGAAGATTTGTTGATTTATGTTTAAATGCACTTGATGTTACATGTTAAAAAAAAAGGATTTGATGTTATACGTGTACAATAATTTGACATTATCTGCCCAAATGAATGTTTGATGTTATACATTAAAAATAAGTCGATGTTAGCTGTCAAAATGAAGATTTGATATTATACATTTAAAATAACTTTCTATTAGCTGGCATAATGAAGATTTGATGGTATGCATGTAAAATAACTTTATATTAGCTGTCAAAATTAAGATTAGATGTTATATATTAAAAATAACTTGACATTAACTGTCAAAATGAAGACTTGATGGCTAACGAATTAACTGCAAACAGTCTTCAAACAATTATTGTATGGATATATGAAACAATCCATCATTTGCACTACATTTCCTTTTAAATGATTCCTTTCGGCATTCACTCTTTTGCCAACGCCCAAACAGCTGTTGAAAAAATTTCTGAAACACATTCGTTGACACCCCTCAGCTGTAATGCAGCAATGGTGAAAATGTCCTGCAAATTCTGAATGGCAAGACTTTCAATGTGGACTTCAGGCCAGACAGCAAGAAAAGAAACAAACGTATCAGACGGTAAACAATATAAAATGACATAAAGTAGTGCAGCTTTACATAACAGAATTAAGACACATACAGGACGTTGCGGCGATTAGCCTTCATCAGTAAACAAACACATTCACAAACACAACATACAGTCAAGGAGATCTCCTGTGACTACATCAGAAGGTGGTGACAGGACGAGAAGAACAAAAGGATGAAAAAATGAAAGTAATGAAGAGAAAATGAGAATTGACATTTTTTTAAATACTCACCTCACAGTTCAGATCTGTAAGCAACTGAGAAAATCTCCGATCTAAAGTCTGGGTGAACTCGCCTCATAATAACATATATGAGTACATAATGGGGTTTTTGGTTAGTACCACCATCATGCTTGTCCCCCCCCCCCCCCCCATGCTTCGTCAGTACATCCACTGAGATTTCTCAGATACCCCTACCAGACTAGTTACCTTCCTGCCTCCGCCCCCCCCCCCCCCCGCTTTCAATGTGCTCACTGAACAGTATGTGCTCACTGAACAGTAACACCTATCACCGGGTATAACAAGAATACATCGGAGATTTTCTCAGTTGCTTACAGATCTGAACTGTGAGGTGAGTATACAAATTTTTTTCAATTCTCATTTTCTCTTCATTACTTTCATTTTTTTCATCCTTTTCTTCTCGTCCTGTCGCCACCTTCTGATGTAGTCACAGGAGATGTTGTGTTTGTGAATGTGTTTGTTTGCTGATGAAGGCTAATCGCCGCAACGTCCTGTATTTGTCTTAATTCTGTTATGTAAAGCTGCACTGCTTTATGTCATTTTATATTGTTTACACTTTCACAGCTTTACCGCAGTTCCACCAAATTTTATTCATATTAGACGGTATCACGTCGAGAGAATATGGTGGATAATCTAATAGTAGTTTATCTACACTAAGTCTTCTGTCAACAATAATAGCTTTCAGAAACTCATAGTCTTCTTTATCGGGGTAGGCTGTTGTTCGCTACGTGGATCACATATTTCAAGCGAACGAAGGAAGAAGTAGAAGCTTGGATCATAAACCTTGGTCAGCAACTTGTCTAGGATTAAAGCTCCGACTGGCGGACAATCAGAGCATTGGTTTGCTGGTTCAGCTGCTTCTGCAGCTTGTCTTGTTAAAGACGTATTGGTGTTACCTTTCCTCTGGAGTAAACTAGGCAGGCCGAGAGAGGGATCATGCTGCATGGGCAACACATGGTCTTTATATTCTGCCAAGGCTTTGTGCTATGGAAAGAATATATAACTCAATTTTTACAAACTATCGTCTGTCAAGACGGCAAGGTGCCAGTCAAGATCGTAATCGGCACTAACACGACCTTTATGGAAACGCTCGCGCCAATCAAAACTTGCGATTGCGCCATCACCATTTGCTTTTTTTAAGGGTCCATGTATGGTGTATTTACTCGGGCGTCTTGTCTTGTCCAACCCAGTGACATTATTTGTACCTTTCTGTGCGACTCTAGATGCCCGCAAGAATGGAGACTCCAAGTCCTTGCGTTCAGGTTCCAGCCCGCCCACGGAAAGGAAGAGCAAGCTGTCCGCTTTTGGAAAGTTTATCCGTCCTTGGAAGTGGAGGAGGAAGAAGAAGAGCGAGCGGTTCGAGAAGACAGCTAACGGTGAGTATCTGTGTGTGTCACCCACTCCAGTTGTCTTTGCCTCTCACTGTCTTCGTCTACAGTCTACACCCTCCAGAATGTGTCTGTGTCTGTTCACCCACTCTTGTTGTCTTTGTCTATCACCTCCTCTCCCTGCCCTCGCCTCTTTCTCCTTGCTATTCTGTCTTTGTCTCCCCGTCCCACTTTGTCTTTCTCTGTCTCTCTTTTTTGTCATTATCTCTTTCTTGTGTGTCTGTCTCACACACCTTCTCTTAGCGTCTTTGTCTCTCTACTTCTCATCTCATCTCATCTCTCATCATGTTCCTCTTGTACCTTGCGGTGTCGAGGTGAAGTATAAACTTCGTGAGAGTGCCCGGTTATGGGCTTCGTATATCGACATTCCCATGGATTCTGTTATTCCCTCCGTCCAGCGTTTACGTGGTCGGCCTCTTCCTCTGTTTCCATCTGGTCTGTACGTCATTGCCTGTTGTGGCATGCTGTTGACTGGTAGCCTACTTGCATGGCCAAACCATTTGACTTGCTGCTTTCTAATAAAATCTAGAGCAGCTTTAACCCCCACTTTAGTCCTGATTTCTTCATTTCTGATCTTATCTCTTCTTGATACGTTGAGTATTCTTCTCAGGAACCTCATTTCTGTTGTTGTGATTTTTCTTTTCTCTTTTTCTGTCATTGTCCAGGTTTGGCATTGGTAGCACAGAGTTGGTAGGAAGATTGTGTTGTAAAGTGCTTTCTTAGTAGTTATTGATACATGTTTGTTCTTTAGTATTGGTGCCATTTGTCCAATGAGTTGATTTGCCTTATTGCACCTATTTTCGATCTCGTCTTCTGATCTGCCATTTGATGATATTATACTTCCTAGGTACTTGAAGCTCTTTACTTGTTTCAAGGGATGTTCGTTTAGGTGAATTGTTGCTGTTTGTTCTTCTTTAGTTATAGTCATTACCTCTGTTTTGCTTGTGCTAATTTTCATGTTATGTTCCCTACACATTTCGTTTAGACTATTCATGTGGTCTTGTAATTCAGCTTCTGATTTTGCTATTAGTGCTTGGTCGTCCGCAAACAGGAGTTCTCTAATGGTTAGATTTGCAGATGGTTCTTCTTCTGTGTTCTCGTCATGCGGTATTCTTGCTGTCTCTGCTTGGCTGGTTTCTTTACATATGTTGTCTATATATGTTATGAACAAGAGAGGGGACAGGACACAACCTTGTCGTACTCCAGATCTTATGGTGAAGGGTTCTGAGTGTCCTCCAGTTGCTCTCACTATGCATTCACTGTTGTCGTATAAACTTCTACATAGGTTTGTTAGATGTGTACTCACTCCATATTGTTTAAGGATTTCCCACAGCTTGTTTCTATCTACCCTATCAAATGCCTTTTCTTGGTCAACAAAGGCTAAGTAGAGTGTTTCATTGAATTCAATTGATTTTTCTATAAGTTGTCTAAGAGCAAAAATGGCGTCTGTGCATCCTTTGTTTTTCCTAAATCCAAGCTGCGTTTCGCTTAGCTGGGGTTCTAAAGTAGTTCGTAATCTTTTTTCAAGAATTTTGCAAAATATTTTCCCAGTATGACTCAACAGTGAAATGCCTCTGTATTGTGTGCAATCTCTTTTGCTGCCTTTGTTTTTCCAAATTGGGATAATTATGGCGTTTCCCCAGTCTCGTGGTGTCTGTTGTTCTACCCAAACATGGTTGAATAGTCTATGTAGCCAAGCTGTTCCTACTTCCCTTGCTGCTTTAATTAGTTCATTTGGTATTTCATCCTGTCCTGGTGATTTGTTCAATGGGGCTAATCTGATGGCTTCTATAATTTCTTCTTTTAGTATGTCTGGTTCTAGTTCCTCGGTGACATCTGTGTAGGTCTCTTGAATTCCTGTGACATCTGATGGGATGTTGAGAAGTTGTTCGAAATACTGCTTCCATCTTATTAGGATGTGTTTTTGTTCACTTATTGGTTCTCCATTTTCGCTGTTAATTATTTCAGTTGGGTCAAAGGGTACTCCTCTGGTTCGCATTGCACTTATCTTTTTGTAGAAGTTTCTGGTTGCCTCCTTGTAGTTTTTATTTAGGGTTTCTCCATACTCTTCCCAGTCTTTCTGTTTTTCCCTCTTTACTATTCTACTCACATGTCTTCTCGATATTCTGTATTCTATGAGATCACATTCCTGTTTGCTCTTCAACCACTTTTTATATTTTTCCTTTTTTTCTTTTACCGCTTTCTTTACTTCTGCGTTCCACCAACTTGTTATTTTCTTTATCCGTGTTTTGCATTTTTTCGTGGTTCCGCATGTTATTTTTGCAGTATTTAAAACGCTTGATTTGAACGTCTCCCATTCTTCTTCCACTGTTTTTCTTTCCGTAGGTAATTTTACAAAGAGTTCAGTTAGTTCTTTCTCATAATTTTCCCTTACTGCCTCGTCTTTAAGGTTTTTTAAGTTTACTGATTCGCATGGCATGTATTTTCCTGCTTTTTGTTTTCTTCTTCTAATGGTTCTTATTGTGGCAACGACTGCTTTATGATCTGTGTTTATACTGAAATTGGGCACTGCTCTTGCATCTAATATATTTCTCTTTCTGTTATTTCTTGTTAATATAAAATCAATTTGGCTTTTAGTATCTAGATTGTTCCATTTATACCAGGTGTATACTTGCGAATCTTTATGTTTATAGAATGTGTTTGTTATATAGAGATCGTGTTGGCTGCAAAGCTCTATCAGTCTACTTCCGTTATCATTCCTTTCATTTTGCTGATCTCCAAATGCTCCCAGGTGTTTTTCTATGCCCCCTCTGTTATGTCCTAGTCTTGCATTGAAGTCTCCCATAACTATGATGTTGTCCTGCTTATCTATTTTATTTAGCACATCATGTATGTCTTCGTAGAAGTCCTCACATTCTTGCTCATTATTGTTTGCATTACATGGTGCGTATATCTGTACATATGTTGTGATTGTTTGTTCTTTTATTCTCACTGTTATGATTCTTTCTGATATATATTTTATTTCTAGTATTGCTCTTGCTAGCTGTGGTTCGATGACTATTCCCACACCGTGTCTTGCCCTTTCTTGCTGTTCTACTCCAGAGTAAACAAACGTGTAACTGCGGTGGAGCTCCTTGCTCTACTTAATCTCTCTAAATCTTAGCCTCCCCCAATCTGTCTCCGTGTCGTTGTCTCTCCTCATCTTGCGATGGCTTTGTCTCTTTTTCCCTTCTCTCTTTGTCTGTATCTTTCTGTCTGCCTTTATCTGTCTTCTCCTGTCTGTGTCTTTATCTTTCTTCTCTTCCCAGTATAACTTCTTCTCTTCTCTCTGTATCTAACTCTCTCCTCTCTCTTCCCGTCTCGCTGTGTTTGTCCCTTCCGCCTATCTCTGTCTTGTTCTTTGTCTCTTCTTTCTTCTCTCAGTGTCTTTGTCCTTCCCACTATTAATTATGTCTTTGTCTCCCTGTATAACCACGATTATTTTGTCCTGTATCTGTGATTGCCCACCGTGTGCCGTTATTTCTTGCGTGGATCGGGAGCACGTTGTACAGTCGGCTAGGGTAAGGTCAGCACTACCGACCATGCTTGATGGGTTTGGCAGCACAGTATGTACACACATATACACACACTCATTCACGTACACACATATACGTACACACATATACACACACTCATTCACGTACACACATACACACACTCATTCACGTACACACACATACACACACTCATTCACGTACACACATACACACACACACTCATTCACGTACACACATATACACACACTCATTCACGTACACACATATACACACACTCATTCACGTACACACATATACACACACTCATTCACGTACACACATATACACACACTCATTCACGTACACACATATACACACACTCATTCACGTACACACATATACACACACTCATTCACGTACACACATATACGTACACACATATACACACACTCATTCACGTACACACATATACACACACTCATTCACGTACACACATATACACACACTCATTCACGTACACACATATACACACACTCATTCACGGACACACATATACACACACTCATTCACGTACACACATATACTCGATGTCTGTCTCGCACCTTGATTGTACATTTTGTCAGATTGCTGTTTGTCCATCTCTTGATCTTGTCTTCCCACTTGTATCATGCCCACCTCTTTCTCGCTTACCTTCGACTTTACCCTCCAGTATGGTTTGTATAAGAGTGTTATGTCGTTTAACTTGGCCGAAATATTTCACATGTCTCATTTTTATTTCTTTAATCTCTCTTCATTCCTAGTTTTTCTACCTCTGTATTTGATTGTTTTTGTATTTCCATGAAATACGACATATTCTTCTGTATATCCACATCCCCATAGCCTTTGTTGGACTTTCTAATTGCAGGCTTATAGTAGTGTTCAATATACATAACATTTGACAATTCTCATTTTTAAAGCGTTGGTAATCTCTCTACATGTTAATACACATTTAATTTTCCTGAGGACATGTTTGACCATTCTTATTCTCTTTTTGATTTCTGTTTCACTTCTGCAATCATCTGTTATTACATGTCCAAAATAGGAGAAACTTGTTACTTGTTCTAGTATCTCCCCATTACTGTGATGTGTATCTATGGCCGCTGCTTTTCACAGCTAATTATCAGTTTTCATGTTTTCGGATATTAATATCTAAGCCACATTCTGCAATATGTCTGTTTACTTGTTGCACTAGGTTTTGTAACTCTTGCTGCCATGTATTGTCATACTGTAATACCACACGGTATTGTCAGCATACCCAAGATTGTTTATGATTCTTTCATTCATGTTAAGTCCAGGCAGTTCTTCAACTTGTGTAAACATCCTTTCCTATGCATTCTCGCTAACAAAATGCTACTAATCGCAGTGAGAAATTGAGGACTATGTGGATCCGTACGAAATAGAGGGCTGTGTGAAGCAATGAGAAATCGAGGGCTATACGGAGCAGTGAGTAATAGAAGGCTATGCGGAGCAGTGAGAAATAAAGGGCTGTGTGCAGCTTTGAGAAATATATTGCTGTATAGAGCAGTGAGAAATGGAGGGTTGTGTGGAGCAGTGAGAAATAGAGGGTTGTGTGAAGCATTACCATCAGTGTGTATGGGATCGTGGACGTTGAGTAGGCAAGTTGAGAAACACCTGAGGAAAGTGTAAAGAATTAATTGAGAGATACACGAGGAGACTAGTCTTCGGAGAAGTTGATAGAAACCAAAATGATGCCTTAGATTGGATGCAGACAGTAGAGATATTTTAGTTGGTCGTGTATCGAAGTACACGTGTACCATATAAAATTGAAAGCTATAGTTACAAATCGGGATTCGAACCTGTCACCTCCAAATGACGACAGCGCCTCGCTGCAGGTGGCTTTTTTTCTCTTTTTTGTAAGCGACCTGCAGCGAGGCGCTGTCGTCATTTGGAGGTGACAGGTTCTAATCCTGGTTTGTAACTATAGCTTTCAATTTTTATGTTGTCTAGCGCGTCCTCAAGTCTCTACTTCTTTCTTCTACTGCTATGAGCGCCAGACAGTACTTAAAAAAAGTATTTTATAATATATAAATAAGTTTTAAAAAGTTATTTATGAACAGCGATATTTCAGGCACATTAAAAGGAGAGATAAATGTGAAAACCTGGTGACAACTCGCAAACTTGCAAGAACGCCCACTAGCGGTCGACCGAAAACATGACTTGTACTGAATGCATCAGCACCAATAGTCGGAATCGGGGGTCTTCTCGGCTAAGTGATTAAGCCACCAGCCTTGCGTTTCGTGAGTTCTTTTTCGCAGCGTTCAGGCAACAAATGCGACTCATGTGTGTCCATCGGTGGCGCTACGGCGTTCTTGCTTTATGCGATATTCTCGGCAGGTGACTTGCCGTTCTGCGGAGAATGACTGAACCAGACGGGTAAACTCAGTCCAGTGAAGTCGTTTCTCATCAACGTTTAGTCCAGAATGCAGGCGTTCTGATTGAAGATCGGTGTGGCCAGGAAGAAGGACTACCAAATGAGGGAAGTGGTGAGCTGATAATGGGTATAGTTTGTCGCTGTAACGGATGTATTACAGAGGAGATCAAAGCATCAGTAGGCGTGTCCACTGGACAACGATGATCATGTGACAGAACTTAACACGTGACAGGAAATCGGCTAAAGGTAGACAGAGAAATCAGTATTTGTGACATGCATGGAACAACTAGAATTTTAATTACATTGTGAGAAAATTATGGTAGTCTCTAAGAGGAAAGAAATACTACAATGTAATGTAAGGATAAATAGGAATATTCTTAAACAAGTGAATAGGTACAACCATCTCGAACAGTCGTACTGTATGATGGGAAGTGTCTTGAAGAAATTAAAGCAAGAATCGCTATGGCAAAGGTTGCCTTTTGCAAGATGGAAAACATACTGACCAATAAAAAAATTGTGAAACGAGAAAAAGAGTGTTGAGGTGCTACACAGAACCTGTACTTTTGTGTGGATGTGAAATGCGGACAGTGAGCAGGCAAAGTGAAAAACATCTAATGCTCGTGGAAATTGTGTTCGTGGTTTGTGAGGAAAATGCAAAGAATGCCACGGACAGACAGAAAAATCAAAGACCAAGTCCTACAAGAAGCAAAATAAAACTAAATTGAGTAGCGAAATTAGACGTATACAGTCAACTTTTTTAAAGGCACGTTATGAGGAGCGGCTGGCCGAGAGGCTAGAACGCCGGACTCATTCGGGAGGCCCGGGTTCGATCCCTCGGTAAGGTGTCGGATTTTTTTCTGTCGGGGGCAAAAAGAAAATCCTAACCTGCACAGTTCGCGGCGACTGCACTAGCCAGGCGGCCTTTATTCCTCAGGCTCAAAGACCCCTCGCCATACACCGCAAGGTACTATATTGGCAGTAAATGACAGTTATGAGAAGAAATAAACTAGAGAACTTGGTGACAATTGGCAAGATTGAGAGGTAAAAGATATGCGGAAAACAGAGAAGTAAATATCTGGATGGCTTGGCCACAAGGCATGGTCGAGATAAGAACACAGAGCTGATCCACGACTCAGATGATCGCGTGAGATGACGAAACATGACCGCCCACGCTTATCGGCATGGCACATAATGATGATGATGACATCGATGGCGAAAACACGAGAGATGTTAATTAGGATGTTGTCTGGTTGACTTGGTAACAGCTCAAGCCCTGTGGACTGTCGGGCGTTGACATGTTTCACGTTCTGTTGCAGAGATTGAGCGGAAGATATCCATGCGAACTTCTCGCGACGAGCTCATCCGGAAGGGCGTCATTAAGGAGCCGGAGGGTCATCCCGTTCAGCCGCCCAGAATTGGTGAGTCCGTTCTTCTTTGTTGTGCTTGATCGTGTCTTTATTTATGTGTATCTTTATGTATTAATTTGTATTGTTTTCGTTTCTGTCTCTGGCTGTTATGATACACTATCCGGCTTCTGTTCATGTATCTCTGAATGTTATCTTTCAGCTTGTGTGGTATCTGATTTCTGTTCGCCCGTCTCTGAATGTTATCTGCCTACTTGAGTGGCTTTCTATCTCGTACTTACATTATTCCTTGATTATTTTGTTTAGCGGGACTAACTAACATTGCATTAAGATTGGCGTTCATGTTTCATTGGTGCAGTTCAGCGGCAACTGAAGAGAACTCCAGACCTCTTCCTCGTGAAAACTTGCCTGACTGGGTAATCACCATAGAAGTGATGGAAAGAAGAACAAGAGGAGGAAGAAGAACGAACGAATGAATAAATTAACAAATAAACAAACGAGCGCAGGAACAAATAAACGAGCGCACGAACAAATAAACGACCAAACACAAAATGAGGCGAAGTCTGACACCTGTTTATCCGTGCTCTCAGAGCTACACAATGTGGTGGCCTTTACCTTCCTCCCCTCTTTCATGTACCACTTCCACCCATTTACCTGGGATCTTCACTGAACCGTTACCGCCCCCATGGCACCACAGATTCCCAGGGCTGTCTATATAAGAGTATCAATGCGAATATTTATGTTAGTATCACAGCCTGGGATTCTAAGATGAGAACATGAAACACAAAAAAATGTGTCCCATTTTCTCTTCATTGTTCTCATTTGTTCTTCTCATTCCGTTCTTATGCCTTAACGTAGTCACTGTAGTGTATTCTCCGTGATTATATGTTGTGTTTTGTGTATGTATTTGTTTGCTGATGAAGGCTAATCGCCGCAACGCCCTGTGTTTTCCGTAATTGTGTTTTATAAAGCTGCATTACTTTGTGTTATATGATATTGTTTACTACCATATCACATTAGCTTCCTGCTGCAGAACGTTTAAAACAACAACAAAAGTTGTATGTCCTTTTACGTGACCACCAAGTGCCTTGCCTGCTGGCATGGACGATCAGGCTTCTCCACAAATTGCGATCTCCTACTGCATGTATCAGTTCATGTATTGAATCCTTTTACGGGACGTTGCAGTTAACCTCAGCATTTATTGGCTGTATGTGATATACTCGGAAATGTTACGTTTAGTAGTTTACCATTGTCACATAGGACACCACACAAAATTAAAGCCGTCAGTCCTCGTTGTTTAGCCAAGTTCTGTCGTGCAGGCGCGGCAGTTGTTCCTTTGTTGCTGATGAAAGAGGTAGTGTCGAAACGTTTGAGTATATTAAACGTGTCTTAATCGTTTCTGTTTGGTGTCCCGGTTAGTTGTTCCAGTATTTTCTCACTGTATACGGAGGCATTTATCTTGTGAGTCATACTGGAAAATTATTTTGCAACATTCTTGAGAAAAGATTACGACCTACAACAGAACCCTGGCTAAGCTAAACACAACTTGAATTTAAGAGAGAGAAAAAAACAAAAAAAACAAAGGATGCACAGATGAAGGGACACTAGTAATAGGGAACGCTATTCCACACGCAAAAATCAGTCCATACCATTAGAAGTAGGGTATATGGACTACACTTGAGTTCAAAGCAAGCACTGCGATTCAAGTACCCATATACCGACACCCACCCTGCCTGTAGTATTTCATATAGAATGTTGTCAACATCCAGGGACCCACAGTGTTAGTTCCACAGCCTGAAGCTGAAGCCTGTACCCAGGTCTGTTGAGCCGACCAGCTTGGCTGTCAGACGCTTGCATGTCTTAATCCGACCAGGTAGATCGTGACAGAAAAGTTTATGAACAAGTCTGGCTAGGTTACATACAGTCAGTCCTGTGATAGGTCTGTTCCTAGCGGGTAGGTGTGAAGATGTAGGTCGTGGTTCAGATTTGAAACCGGTTCACGTGTAGCGTTAAGTACTGGGGGGGGGGGGGGATTTCACCGTGGCTTAGCCGAGGTTGACAGAGCCGGTTTGTCGTTGGTGAAGGCTTTTGTTGTACAGTGGGTTGTAAGAATGTTGACTTGCTGACCTCAAGGGCAGTTTATCGGTGAAAGGAATGGAGAGTTTCCTACCCCAAGGGCAGTGTATCTGTTGTAGAGACTAGCCTACCACAAGGGCAGTGTATGGTTATAGAAATGTAGATTAGCCTACCTCAAGGGCAGTGTATGGTTATAGGAAAGTAGATTAGCCTACCTCAAGGGCAGTGTATGGTTATAGGAAAGTAGATTAGCCTACCTCAAGGGCATTGTATTGGTTATAGGAATGTAGATTAGCCTACCTCAAGGGCATTGTATTGGTTATAGGAAAGTAGATTAGCCTACCTCAAGGGCAGCGCATCGGTTATAGGAAAGTAGATTAGCCTACCTCAAGGGCAGTGTATGGTTATAGGAAAGTAGATTAGCCTACCTCAAGGGCAGCGCATCGGTTATAGGAAAGTAGATTAGCCTACCTCAAGGGCATTGTATTGGTTATAGGAAAGTAGATTAGCCTACCTCAAGGGCTGCGCATCGGTTATAGGAAAGTAGATTAGCCTACCTCAAGGGCAGTGTATGGTTATAGGAAAGTAGATTAGCCTACCTCAAGGGCAGCGCATCGGTTATAGGAAAGTAGATTAGCCTACCTCAAGGGCAGTGTATGGTTATAGGAAAGTAGATTAGCCTACCTCAAGGGCAGCGCATCGGTTATAGGAAAGTAGATTAGCCTACCTCAAGGGCAGTGTTTAATTATAGGAATGTAGAGTAGCCTACCTCAAGGGCAGTGTTTAATTATAGGAATGTAGAGTAGCCTACCTCAAGGGCAGTGTTTAATTATAGGAATGTAGAGTAGCCTACTTCAAGGGCAGTTTATTGGTTATAGGAATGTAGAGTAGCCTACCTCAAGGGCAGTGTTTAATTATAGGAATGTAGAGTAGCCTACCTCAAGGGCAGTGTTTAATTATAGGAATGTAGAGTAGCCTACCTCAAGGGCAGTGTTTAATTATAGGAATGTAGAGTAGCCTACCACAAGGGCAGTGTATTCATTATAGGAATGTAGAGTAGCCTACCTCAAGGGCAGTGTTTAATTATAGGAATGTAGAGTAGCCTACCTCAAGGGCAGTGTTTAATTATAGGAATGTAGAGTAGCCTACCTTAAGGGCAGTGTTTAATTATAGGAATGTAGAGTAGCCTACCTCAAGGGCAGTGTATTGGTTATAGGAATGTAGAGTAGCCTACTTCAAGGGCAGTGTATTGGTTACAGGAATGTAGAGTAGCCTACTTCAAGGGCAGTGTATTGGTTATAGGAATGTAGAGTAGCCTACCTCAAGGGCAGTGTATTGGTTATAGGAATGTAGAGTAGCCTACCTTATGGGCAGTTTATTGGTTATAGGAATGTAGAGTAGCCTACTTCAAGGGCAGTTTATTGGTTATAGGAATGTAGAGTAGTCTACCTCAAGGGCAGTGTTTAATTATAGGAATGTAGAGTAGCCTACCTCAAGGGCAGTTTATTGGTTATAGGAATGTAGAGTAGCCTACCTCATGGGCAGTTTATTGGTTATAGGAATGTAGAGTAGCCTACTTCAAGGGCAGTTTATTGGTTATAGGAATGTAGAGTAGCCTACCTCAAGGGCAGTGTTTAATTATAGGAATGTAGAGTAGCCTACCTCAAGGGCAGTTTATTGGTTATAGGATTGTAGACTAGCCTACCTCATGGGCAGTTTATTGGTTATAGGAATGTAGAGTAGCCTACTTCAAGGGCAGTTTATTGGTTATAGGAATGTAGAGTAGCCTACCTCAAGGGCAGTGTTTAATTATAGGAATGTAGAGTAGCCTACCTCAAGGGCAGTGTTTAATTATAGGAATGTAGAGTAGCCTACTTCAAGGGCTGTTTATTGGTTATAGGAATGTAGAGTAGCCTACCTCAAGGGCAGTGTTTAATTATAGGAATGTAGAGTAGCCTACCTCAAGGGCAGTGTTTAATTATAGGAATGTAGAGTAGCCTACCTCAAGGGCAGTGTTTAATTATAGGAATGTAGAGTAGCCTACCACAAGGGCAGTGTATTCATTATAGGAATGTAGAGTAGCCTACCTCAAGGGCAGTGTTTAATTATAGGAATGTAGAGTAGCCTACCTCAAGGGCAGTGTTTAATTATAGGAATGTAGAGTAGCCTACCTCAAGGGCAGTGTTTAATTATAGGAATGTAGAGTAGCCTACTTCAAGGGCAGTTTATTGGTTATAGGAATGTAGAGTAGTGTACTTCATGGGCAGTGTATTGGTTATAGGAATGTAGAGTAGCCTACTTCATGGGCAGTGTTTAATTATAGGAATGTAGAGTAGCCTACCTCAAGGGCAGTGTTTAATTATAGAAATGTAGAGTAGCCTACTTCAAGGGCAGTTTATTGGTTATAGGAATGTAGAGTAGCCTACCTCAAGGGCAGTGTTTAATTATAGGAATGTAGAGTAGCCTACCTCAAGGGCAGTGTTTAATTATAGGAATGTAGAGTAGCCTACCTCAAGGGCAGTGTTTAATTATAGGAATGTAGAGTAGCCTACCTCAAGGGCAGTGTTTAATTATAGGAATGTAGAGTAGCCTACCTCAAGGGCAGTGTTTAATTATAGGAATGTAGAGTAGCCTACCTCAAGGGCAGTGTTTAATTATAGGAATGTAGAGTAGCCTACCTCAAGGGCAGTGTTTAATTATAGGAATGTAGAGTAGCCTACCTCAAGGGCAGTTTATTGGTTATAGGAATGTAGAGTAGCCTACCTCAAGGGCAGTTTATTGGTTATAGGAATGTAGAGTAGCCTACCTCATGGGCAGTTTATTGGTTATAGGAATGTAGAGTAGCCTACCTCAAGGGCAGTGTTTAATTATAGGAATGTAGAGTAGCCTACCTCAAGGGCAGTGTTTAATTATAGGAATGTAGAGTAGCCTACCTCATGGGCAGTTTATTGGTTATAGGAATGTAGAGTAGCCTACTTCAAGGGCAGTTTATTGGTTATAGGAATGTAGAGTAGCCTACTTCAAGGGCAGTTTATTGGTTATAGGAATGTAGAGTAGCCTACCTCAAGGGCAGTGTTTTAATTATAGGAATGTAGAGTAGCCTACCTCAAGGGCAGTGTTTAATTATAGGAATGTAGAGTAGCCTACCTCAAGGGCAGTGTATTGGTTATAGGAATGTAGAGTAGCCTACCTCAAGGGCATTGTTTAATTATAGGAATGTAGAGTAGCCTACTTCAAGGGCAGTGTATTGGTTATAGGAATGTAGAGTAGCCTACCTCAAGGGCAGTTTATTGGTTATAGGAATGTAGAGTAGCCTATCTCATGGGCAGTTTATTGGTTATAGGAATGTAGAGTAGCCTACCTCAAGGGCAGTTTATTGGTTATAGGAATGTAGAGTAGCCTACCTCAAGGGCAGTTTATTGGTTATAGGAATGTAGAGTAGCCTACCTCAAGGGCAGTTTATTGGTTATAGGAATGTAGAGTAGCCTACCTCATGGGCAGTGTTTAATTATAGGAATGTAGAGTAGCCTACCTCAAGGGCAGTTTATTGGTTATAGGAATGTAGAGTAGCCTACCTCATGGGCAGTGTTTAATTATAGGAATGTAGAGTAGCCTACCTCAAGGGCAGTTTATTGGTTATAGGAATGTAGAGTAGCCTACCTCAAGGGCAGTGTTTAATTATAGGAATGTAGAGTAGCCTACCTCAAGGGCAGTGTTTAATTATAGGAATGTAGAGTAGCCTACCTCATGGGCAGTTTATTGGTTATAGGAATGTAGAGTAGCCTACCTCAAGGGCAGTTTATTGGTTATAGGAATGTAGAGTAGCCTACCTCTGGGGCAGTGTTTAATTATAGGAATGTAGAGTAGCCTACCTCAAGGGCAGTTTATTGGTTATAGGAATGTAGAGTAGCCTACCTCAAGGGCAGTGTTTAATTATAGGAATGTAGAGTAGCCTACCTCAAGGGCAGTTTATTGGTTATAGGAATGTAGAGTAGCCTACCTCATGGGCAGTTTATTGGTTATAGGAATACAGAGTAGCCTACTTCAAGGGCAGTTTATTGGTTATAGGAATGTAGAGTAGCCTACCTCAAGGGCAGTGTTTAATTATAGGAATGTAGAGTAGCCTACCTCATGGGCAGTTTATTGGTTATAGGAATGTAGAGTAGCCTACTTCAAGGCCAGTTTATTGGTTATAGGAATGTAGAGTAGCCTACCTCAAGGGCAGTGTTTAATTATAGGAATGTAGAGTAGCCTACCTCAAGGGCAGTTTATTGGTTATAGGAATGTAGAGTAGCCTACCTCAAGGGCAGTTTATTGGTTATAGGAATGTAGAGTAGCCTACCTCAAGGGCAGTGTTTAATTATAGGAATGTAGAGTAGCCTACCTCAAGGGCAGTGTATTGGTTATAGGAATGTAGAGTAGCCTACCTCAAGGGCAGTTTATTGGTTATAGGAATGTAGAGTAGCCTACCTCAAGGGCAGTGTTTAATTATAGGAATGTAGAGTAGCCTACCTCAAGGGCAGTTTATTGGTTATAGGAATGTAGAGTAGCCTACCTCAAGGGCAGTGTTTAATTATAGGAATGTAGAGTAGCCTACTTCAAGGGCAGTGTATTGGTTATAGGAATGTAGAGTAGCCTACTTCAAGGGCAGTGTATTGGTTATAGGAATGTAGAGTAGCCTACCTCAAGGGCAGTGTATTGGTTATAGGAATGTAGAGTAGCCTACCTTATGGGCAGTTTATTGGTTATAGGAATGTAGAGTAGTCTACTTCAAGGGCAGTTTATTGGTTATAGGAATGTAGAGTAGTCTACCTCAAGGGCAGTGTTTAATTATAGGAATGTAGAGTAGCCTACCTCAAGGGCAGTTTATTGGTTATAGGAATGTAGAGTAGCCTACCTCAAGGGCAGTTTATTGGTTATAGGAATGTAGAGTAGCCTACCTCTGGGGCAGTGTTTAATTATAGGAATGTAGAGTAGCCTACCTCAAGGGCAGTTTATTGGTTATAGGAATGTAGAGTAGCCTACCTCAAGGGCAGTGTTTAATTATAGGAATGTAGAGTAGCCTACCTCAAGGGCAGTTTATTGGTTATAGGAATGTAGAGTAGCCTACCTCATGGGCAGTTTATTGGTTATAGGAATGCAGAGTAGCCTACTTCAAGGGCAGTTTATTGGTTATAGGAATGTAGAGTAGCCTACCTCAAGGGCAGTGTTTAATTATAGGAATGTAGAGTAGCCTACCTCATGGGCAGTTTATTGGTTATAGGAATGTAGAGTAGCCTACTTCAAGACCAGTTTATTGGTTATAGGAATGTAGAGTAGCCTACCTCAAGGGCAGTGTTTAATTATAGGAATGTAGAGTAGCCTACCTCAAGGGCAGTTTATTGGTTATAGGAATGTAGAGTAGCCTACCTCAAGGGCAGTTTATTGGTTATAGGAATGTAGAGTAGCCTACCTCAAGGGCAGTGTTTAATTATAGGAATGTAGAGTAGCCTACCTCAAGGGCAGTGTATTGGTTATAGGAATGTAGAGTAGCCTACCTCAAGGGCAGTTTATTGGTTATAGGAATGTAGAGTAGCCTACCTCAAGGGCAGTGTTTAATTATAGGAATGTAGAGTAGCCTACCTTAAGGGCAGTGTTTAATTATAGGAATGTAGAGTAGCCTACCTCAAGGGCAGTGTATTGGTTATAGGAATGTAGAGTAGCCTACTTCAAGGGCAGTGTATTGGTTACAGGAATGTAGAGTAGCCTACTTCAAGGGCAGTGTATTGGTTATAGGAATGTAGAGTAGCCTACCTCAAGGGCAGTGTATTGGTTATAGGAATGTAGAGTAGCCTACCTTATGGGCAGTTTATTGGTTATAGGAATGTAGAGTAGCCTACTTCAAGGGCAGTTTATTGGTTATAGGAATGTAGAGTAGTCTACCTCAAGGGCAGTGTTTAATTATAGGAATGTAGAGTAGCCTACCTCAAGGGCAGTTTATTGGTTATAGGAATGTAGAGTAGCCTACCTCATGGGCAGTTTATTGGTTATAGGAATGTAGAGTAGCCTACTTCAAGGGCAGTTTATTGGTTATAGGAATGTAGAGTAGCCTACCTCAAGGGCAGTGTTTAATTATAGGAATGTAGAGTAGCCTACCTCAAGGGCAGTTTATTGGTTATAGGATTGTAGACTAGCCTACCTCATGGGCAGTTTATTGGTTATAGGAATGTAGAGTAGCCTACTTCAAGGGCAGTTTATTGGTTATAGGAATGTAGAGTAGCCTACCTCAAGGGCAGTGTTTAATTATAGGAATGTAGAGTAGCCTACCTCAAGGGCAGTTTATTGGTTATAGGAATGTAGAGTAGCCTACCTCAAGGGCAGTGTTTAATTATAGGAATGTAGAGTAGCCTACCTCAAGGGCAGTTTATTGGTTATAGGAATGTAGAGTAGCCTACCTCAAGGGCAGTGTTTAATTATAGGAATGTAGAGTAGCCTACCTCATGGGCAGTTTATTGGTTATAGGAATGTAGAGTAGCCTACTTCAAGGGCAGTTTATTGGTTATAGGAATGTAGAGTAGCCTACTTCAAGGGCAGTTTATTGGTTATAGGAATGTAGAGTAGCCTACCTCAAGGGCAGTTTATTGGTTATAGGAATGTAGAGTAGCCTACTTCAAGGGCAGTTTATTGGTTATAGGAATGTAGAGTAGCCTACTTCAAGGGCAGTTTATTGGTTATAGGAATGTAGAGTAGCCTACTTCAAGGGCAGTTTATTGGTTATAGGAATGTAGAGTAGCCTACCTCGAGGGCAGTGTTTAATTATAGGAATGTAGAGTAGCCTACCTCAAGGGCAGTGTTTAATTATAGGAATGTAGAGTAGCCTATCTCAAGGGCAGTGTTTAATTATAGGAATGTAGAGTAGCCTACTTCAAGGGCAGTGTATCGGTTATAGGTTGTAGAGTTGTCTACTTCAAGGGCAGTTTATCGGTTATAATGTGGAGTTGCCTACCTCAAGGGTAGTTTATCGGTTATAATGTGGAGTTGCCTACCTCAAGGGCAGTTTATTGGTTATAATGTGGAGTTGCCTACCTGAAGCGTAGTTTATTAGTTACTTTAAAAAATGCTCAGTTGCCTACACCAAAAGCAGTGTAATTGTCTACGCCGAAGACTTTATATCAGTTATGCGATGAAAATGTTGAGTTGTTTACCTCAAAAGAACCTGTATTAATTATGAGGACTTACTGAAACACAACGTAGACAGTCAAAATTTTTTGGACATGTTATGAGAAGAAATGGATTGGAGAACTTAGTGACAACTGGCAAGATCGAAGGGAACAGACCAAGAGGAAGACAGAGAGGAAAATACCTGGATGGCTTGGCCACATGGTATGGACGAGACAGGATCACTGAGCTGATCCACGACACTGGTGATCGAGTGAAATGGCGAGTCATGACCGCCCACGCTTTCCGACATGGCACATGATTGATTGATTGATTGACTGAAACACAAGAGTTCGTGAAGCGAACCAAACACATCCCAATGCACCAAGAGGTAAGGGGAATAAAATGCTGGCGCTGAATAGGACACAATTTGAGAAAACCTGACAATAGTATTACTAAAGCAGTGGTTCTCAATCGGGGGGGGGGGGGGGGTGTTAAGATTATTTCAAGATCGCGTTAATACAAAAACCGATTAATTGATATTATTTTTCCTTCCATACTTTACGGTTCTGTACTTCTCGCCCTTCTGAAATTCGTTTTATATCATAAGTAGACCAGCAAATCACGTTTTATGTAGACGTCTAGACTTGCTCTAGTATGCTTGATTAAATTTAGCTTCTATTTGTACGTATACTGTGTAGGGGCGGATGGTGGGGGGATTTATAGGGAGGAAATACGAAGAGAGAGAGAGAGAGAGAAAGAGAGAGAGAGAGAGAGAGAGAGAGAGAGAACATTCTGAACATATGGTGAAGTAGTGCATGGGCCAAAAAATGTCGAGAACCACTGGACTAGAATGACCTTATCAGGAACCCACAGGGAAGGAGAAATGGGAGACCTAAACCTACAGGAGCCGGTCTCTCTGGCTGTGGGGTTATAACACTTTCTCTCTGTAATCCCGTTTATCACGCAGAGTCTCGTTGCGGAGCGAGAGCTGAGGAGGTTCGACCCCCGCTCGTGACTTGCGGGATACTGAGCCGGCCGCTCAAAAGCAATGGCAAACTACTGAGCGTAATCTTGCCAAGAGATCAACATACAGCTGAAAGATGCTGGTGTTGACAGCTAAGTCCTGTAAAGGATATGCTAAAAAAAAAAAAAAACCTACAGGAAGAGAGACGGAGCGGCAGTGGAGGGGATGGCTTGGTGTGAGTGGATTGCAGGTCTGTGCTGCAGTGGGAGGTGTAAGGCAGGAGGATAGAAAGACTTGCTGACTTCAAAGCATATCCGCTGACCAATAAATAAAGGGTGAAAAAAAGAAGAGAAGTAGAAGAAGGCGCAACGGCTCCAGAAACGTTATTACAAAATCGTATGCCGGTTTGTTTTCAGCCTGTTATTGTGTGCATGTGTGTGTGTGAGTATGTATGTGTGTCTGTGTGTGTGTGTGGGGGGGGGGGGGGGTTAAATGTTAATTAGTTTCTGAATTAAGGTCGCAATGTGACCACCCGGAAGTCAGCTTCAGGTTCTGTAACTCTCCACGAAGTATGTGTGTATAGTGTATACATGGAGGTTTTCTGTCTAGTGTCTGGGTATATGGTTTAGAGCAGCTGCACACACCGTGACTCAAGTATTGCTACACACCCCCTGATCCTGGCTCAGTGCTTTGGACACATTGTCTTCTCTGATAAAGACAAAAACAACAGCCAAGGATCGCACAAGATAAAGGAAGTAAAGGACACGTTTACAGACCTTAAGGCTTGTTTGTTGGACACATGGTGGTAGACACATAAGTGTAGAGAGCAGTGGGAACTCGTCGTGAGGTTTGGTCATTATCTCGCCAGCCGCCTCCACTTCCCAAGACATTTCCTAGTACTATTTTATTTGAGTCGAACTGCGGGATCAGGGTCATTTTATACATTCAATTTCACTGCGATGGGAATCGAACGTACGACCGCCAGACCGCGAATGTCCATCACTGCGATACCACTGCTCCCTGTCGCACGTTAAAATGGTTCGGTGTTGGTGATTTGTCTGTCAACAGCACTTTGTTTCGTGTACTACCATCATCTTACAGCCCATGCTGCGTGGTGTTGGTTGGTGATTTGTCTGTCAACAACCCTCTGTTTCGTGTACTGCCAACCATTGCTGATACTGTTTCTCCACGCTATGGTGCCAAACTGTCCAGCATCTTCTTTCTTGGTCCTTCCTCTCCCCTCTCTGATTTTCTCGTCTCCACAACATCCCCACCTTCCGCCCTGTATTTTGTCCATATTATTCATCCCCGTCTCTAGTTCTCTTCTCCATTCGTGCTGTGGTTTTCCTGAGTTTGCAGCGTCCTATGGGATTGCCTACCGCACTGCTGAGGAAAGCCCCAACGAAGTATCCAATAGTGGAATTGTTTTATAGTTGTGAGAACTGCGTCGATTTTCTTGTTCACCATAGAAAGACTCAAACCTCCAGCCGCCTCGCTGTCTCAAGTTTGTGGTTCGTTGTCGGACTGCGTTGTGCAGACGAGTGTGATTTTCCCTTCTTGGATGTCATCGCTAGATGTACGAAGTTGGTGCTTTGTGCGATGCGGTATGCCAGTTGACCAAGAGAGGCTGGGTTGGATGGGATAAAGCACCGAACAACTGAAGTCGATTCTCTATCCTTGAATTGTGAATGACTTTAACTGAAACTAACGAGCGCAGAATCTAACAACAGAGATGGGATGCCTTAGAAGAGCTGCCGGAGCAACCGTGAGAGATAGATTTAAGAATGAGGAAATTAGAAGATGACTAGGTCTGAAACCAGTCATGCACTTCATTAAAGAACAACGGATTAAGTGGTTTGGCCACCACATAAGAATGCCCTGGTTCCATCTGCCACAAAGAGCTACATTGAGGAAATATAAAAGATACAGAGCAAAGGGAAGACTACGTAAAAGATGGAATGAATGTATGAAGAGCAACCTGAGATAAATGAATACCAGCTTACAAGTAGCATTAGAAAGAGCACACAAAATATTGTTACACTTATCTCTCTCCCTCCCTCTTCTTCTTATCTTCTCTTCCCCCCCCCCCCCTCCTCCGAGGCACACACACACTTCACTGAGATAAATGGAGGAAGAGAAGAGGAAGAAGAATGAGGACATAAAGAATTAGAGGCTGGTGATGACTAGTTTATCCCGGTGGACAAGCAACACAATGATTCCTAGTGAACCCGTAAGCCCTTCAAGCAGTGAGTGCAAGATGGGAGTGCTGCTTGTCTACCATCATCGTGGGAGTGGGGGGAGGTGGGAGTATATTGCTATGATTCTCGTACAGTCTCGCGTGGAGCGTACGGCTGATTCATGTGGTGAACTCTAGCTCACTGGTGCACTATTATGGATGGCTGGAACTTGAAGCATCTTGTGAGGGTGCCCCACAAGGCTGAATCCGGCAGCTGAGGTATTTATATTTATTGTCTAGACAGAGATGAAGGGGGCTGCGTGGTCTCGAGGTATTGTGTCCGCCTCGAGTGCTGGAGGTCCCGGGTTCAAGCCCCGGTGAGCACCGGGATTTTTTCACGGGGACTTCTAGTAATAACATTTCGCCTGGTCAGTTGTATACAGTATTACAGCACCAGTTTTATACAGTATTACAGCACCAGTTCTATACAGTAGTACAGCACCAGTTCTATACAGTAGTACAGCACCAGTTCTATACAGTAGTATCTTCTTCGTCCCGTATTCAAGATGAGTGCGTCACACGCTCCACATCAAAGTTACAGTTAACTGGCACCTTGCCGTCTTGACAGACGATAGTTTGTTATATTGTGCTTCAAAAGGGCTTAATAACTACAACCCATGGCGGTGGCGAATGTGGCTGATCAGACCAATTCGCGCTGTAAATGTTCGTCCACAATGGATGCATGAGAACACATGGTCATTTTCACCATCATGCACCATCTTACGTCTCACGCTCTGTGTGTGCTTTATCTGCAATCATTTTCTCCTTTTTCTTTATTCCGTTTCTGATATTTGTCCTCCATGCAACACGTTCAGTGGCGGCTTGCTCCCAATGTGCATTATCAATGCCTGTATCAATCATGTCCCGCTTATACACATCTTTGTATCACAGTAGAGGTACAAAGTTACAGTGATATAGCACTATTGCGCTTTTGGTTATTGCCAGCTTACGGTTGGCAAACACAGTCAGGCAGGTCTGTCATCTTAATTAATAATAAAATTACCATTATTATAAAATGAGAATTGATTAATTTGGTTATTTCGGGATTTGAATTTTAAATATTGAGCACAACCCACTACTGGCAACGCTGATCGTATTCTGGTATGAGCCTAAGGCCTATTCCATATTGACGTGGATAGGCCTTAGGCTCACACCAGAATACGATCAGCGTTGCCAGTAGTGGGTTGTGCTCAATATTTAAAATGAGAATTGTCAAAAGCTACGCATTTCCAACACCACTGTATGGCGCGGAAGCCTGGACATTGAACAAGCAATTAGAAAGTCGCATAGAAACCCTGAAGATGTGGATATACAGACGAATGTGTCGTATTTCATGGAAACAAAAACAATCAAATACAGAGGTTCTAGAAAAACTGGGAATGAAGAGAAACAATCAAATGCAGAGGTTCTAGAAAAACTGGGAATGAAGAGAGAGTTGATAAAGAAATAAAGAGGAGGCAAGTGAAATATCTCGGCCACGTTAAAAGACATGATACTCTTATAAAAACCATACTGGATGGCAAGGTTGAGGGCAAGCGAGCAAGAGGTAGACAACGATACAAGTGGGAAGATAGCATCAAGAGATGGACGAACATCGGCCTGACAGAATGTACTGTCAGGGCTAGAGACAGACAGTTTTGGAGATCCATTGCACCCAACCTTCATTGTGGAGACGGCACCTGATTGATTGAATAATAATGTATCTGGAAGCAGTTTTCTGCTATGGGTGTATGATGTGATATCACCATCACATTTTGTAGACATGAAAGCACAGAGGAGTAAGCGGCCAACCTTCCCCTCACTTTCACAGACGAGCCCAGGAATCACACCAGTGTCCCATCGTTCCCATGACATTATCAGCTCAGTCCCTAGTAAATTTTCCTAGTCAAGAGCTATTCTCGCCTCAGTGATTCTGATTCTAATCTCAGGAATACATCTTCCATCAGAGGCTATCTCTGTACCGGTATAGTTGCCACGGTTGTAAGACGGGCCTGCCTTCCCAATTTGTAACCCTTTTAAAATAAAGTTGAATTGAATTGAACCTGTGTCAGATTTCTGCATTCCGCCGGTGACTTGTTCTCTTCTACATCCCTGTAAAACAGGTGTGGGGGAACCTTTCTGCCCAGGGCCATTTTGATTTTTATACATTCATTCGTGGGACATACACAATTTTCAGCTTAAAAATTAACCTGCTATTTTTGGTAATAAATTTAAATAACTACTGCTGCCACTGGTACCATTAGTATTAGGACTCTTCGCTGGCTGTTGAAGATGAGAACGGAGCACTTGGGGAATGTCCTGAGTGCTGTGATGTCGGTTCTTAACTCAACTCAACATTT
Source organism: Cepaea hortensis (assembly GCA_963921405.1). Classification (NCBI taxonomy): domain Eukaryota; kingdom Metazoa; phylum Mollusca; class Gastropoda; order Stylommatophora; family Helicidae; genus Cepaea; species Cepaea hortensis. Next base: position 94,345,360 of record OY992893.1, read on the forward strand.
AATTAACTCATACCTAATGTCACCAGCTCCGTGGCCGAGGCGTTAGCAGCTTTCTCCTCTAACCCCGAATACTCTCGTCATGTGACGCGACGAGAATTAGCAGTGGTTCGAATCGCAAAAGTGACTTATGAGAGTATGGAGCCGGTCGCTCAGAAAGTCGTGGCGTGCTGATGAGCGTAATCTAGCTTAGGAATCAACATACAGCTGAAAGATGCTGGTGTTGACCGCAATATCCTGAAACAGGATGGAAACGCGGGGAAAAAAAAATACCTAATGTGATGGCCGGAGCCGATTCTCCGTGGTGAGGCCTGTGTGTCACGCCGGCTGGTATTGATGCTGTTGCTGCTAGATTCAATGATGATTCTTTATACGGCTCATAGATTGGTTGCATTTCGAGTCCCGTCTACGGTTTGGTTGCATTTCGAGTCCCGTCTACGGTTGCCCTAGCAGGGCCAGATCAAATGATTTCGCGGGCCGGACTTTCCCCCCGCCCCTGTTCTAGGACGTCGAACGTGTCACTCGTGGCCCAGAGCGTCATAAAACTTGGAGTCGTAAACATGACACAGTCCAGAGTCCTGTTATACACCAGGACACTCATTAGAAATATGCTTGAAACAAAATGTGGCATGTCCTGTTGCAGGACGTTGCGATCAACCCCATGGTTGATTTTCTAAGCAATTTGATGGTCAGTGGTTTGCCATTGCTTTCTGAACGAGAAGACAACGTTTAATACTGACCTGTGGGGAATGCACCCACTACCACGCCGTCAGCGCAAGGAAGTGTAAGCGTGACCCTCTTAAACCGCTTGACCATGCTGACCACTTGAGCTTATGGTGGTAGATCCATGCTTTTCTGTATCCGTCTCCACTCGGTGGGTGATGGGAGGAGTACCACACCCGCCTCCTTGACTTCCCGAGACACTTCCCCGGTAGCCATCTTAGACTGGGTCGCTCTGGGAGCCCCGGTAATTTGTAAAAATCAGATCAATGCAGATTCGAACTTATGACCACCGTGCCGGCTGGCGAGCGTCCAGCCACTACGCTACCGTGGCTTCTTTGTAAACACGACACCTTGACTTGAGGAAGCAAAGGGAATCGGCCACCTCACATACGAAAACTGTTACCTAGTCTGTGTTATTCTGAGTTTTTTCCACAGCACCCCCTGCAGTTGTGTAGGCATAGACTACCCCTTTTCAAAGTAGATAATAATTTAGAAATACGGCGTCAATATAATTGCGACCCCACAGCCAAGATCGGAGAATGTTCAGCTGTAGGGAAGGGAGTTTATCTGGTGTGTGCTGACATGTCTCGCCCGTGTTAGCCCGACAGCCGACCAGTGTGTGTGTGAATATAGGGCTGTCACTGGTGCAGTCGGGGTCCTTCGTGTAGGTGTCATTTGATGGGTGACACAACTCGTTTCTATCAGTCAGTTGCCGCTGGTGTCATTTCTCTTGGAGCAAATTGCTGTGTGCTTGGAGTATGTGATTTGTTGTTGCGTGGAGTTTGTCACTGACTTTGCTTGATTGCTGACGGAGTCAAACTTGCGCTAGCTGTGTTCGGTTTCTGGAAATGATGGTATTTGTCAGCTGTGTACCATGGGCTGTTGCGTTTCTGGAGGTAAGAACTGAGCCTGTCAAGTGAGTTGTCACTTATTTCTGTGTTTCCGTCTTCCTGTACTTAGCGACTCGTGATAGGTGGCTGGGCCCGTTACTCTGCGTTGTCGAAACTGTCGCGAAACATCCTTCGCTCGACAATTCAGTATGTTAGAGTTGCCAGACGTCCGGTTTTATGGAACAGTCCCGGGTTTTAAGTAAGCAAATCGGGGGAAGCATTCGCCATCATCATGTGACATGCCAACTGAAATGTTAATTAGAACCGGTTTTGATGTGTGGCCGGTACTGTGGCAAAGGGGTTACGGTCGCAACTCGGCGTTCGACCACTTTCGAAACACATCTGCGGGCGATTTGGCAGTTGACCGCCTTGTGCTGGTCTTCATACAATGGTATGAGTGCCAGTGTTTCAAAAAGCAATGGCAAATTGCTTAACGTAATCTTGCCAAGAAATCGCAAACAGTCAACAAATTCTGGGGTTTGACTGCGACGTCTTTTAAAGGATATGCAACTATTTTGTTGTTGTTGTATGGCTGTGAATATTGGAATGCGGATGTGTAAATTAGGAAGAGATTGTAAAGAAAGGGCACGTGGTTCCTGAGACGATTGTTGTGAATACCTTGGGCTGCTAGAGTATCCAACAATGAGAGCTTGGAAGAGGCTAATGAAAGTAGAACATTATATACAGCTAGAACATTATATTCAACTATAGAACATTATATACAACTATAAGAAATAGGCAAATGGCGTTATATGGTCACGTGATGCGAAGAGAGGCGTTGGGAAACGCGATGGCTGGAGAGATCATGGTAGAAGTGGAGTCAGATGAAGAAACATGATGCTGGATGGACGGAAACCATTAATTAAATTTGATCCACAGCACCATGGACCGTGATCTGTGGAGATGCACATGATGATGATGATGCATATGTAAAAAAAAAAAAAGTAACATTCCATCACTCAGCTGCAATACCTGCAGTGCAATTATCTGTACAATCAGCTCGCTTAGAACTTATTCATTTAATTTATCAATCACTGCATTCATCGTGCTCGGCGGAAAGTGCTGTCAACGGGCTTCCATAGAAACTGCCACCGGTGATTAGGAATTTCAGTCAACAGTTAATGCAACATTTGGTGAACATGTTTAAGTGTAGCGAGTGTCTGAATACGCGGTGATTCACGTGACGGTCGTTAAGGTATGTAAGACAGGACTTCTTCTGAAGTGAACTGTTGTATGGCATCTGTAGTTAGTTCACTTTCCAATTGGTTAGTGGTCAGCCAGGCGTTATAATATAGGTAAAGTTTATGTATTCATATAGACGCCTTGTGAAGGGCTCTGAGGCTGTTGGGAGGCTTGTTGAGGTGGTGGTGAAGTTTGAATAGGATGGAATCTTTGCCTAGGTTGGTTGTTTGACCCCACACGACCAGAAGACGATGATGAAGATGATATTGATAACGATGAATAGAAAGTAGATGGTAGTGATGAAAAGGAGGACGAAGAAGATGATAATGATGAAGATGAAGAAAATGAAAAGAAGAAGATGAAGATGATGGTGAAGAAAGAAAAGAACTAACTTATTCACGTAGGTAGCTAAATAAATATATAGTAGACGGGTTGAAGTGATAGACGGCTGGGGTGGGTGGGTGTTTTGGTATGGACGATGCGAGGGGAAGGTCGGGTGTATTAAAAGTCGCTTAAAAGTCGACAGGGTCGACTTCATTGCACCGGGTTTTTATCCCATATGGCTTTGTCTCTTTCCGCAGCACGGAAAGCGTCGCACAAAGCACGAACTCCGTAGCTTTTAGCGACGACCCATGGGAGTCTCCGAAACATTTAACTCGTAAACCGAAGGACGCGGCCCGGAATCGAACCCACAACCTTCGGCTCACGAGTCAAATGTCAAACGGCTTGACCACTTCGCCACAGAGACTCCCTATTGCGGGGTTAGAGACGTATAGTTTATTGTTAGTTTCAATTTATTGTTAGCTTCTTCTTCTTCTTCTTCTTCTTCTTCTTCTTCTTCTTCTTCTTCTTCTTCTTCTTCTTCTTCTTCTTATTATTATTATTATTATTATTATTATTATTATTATTATTACTCTTCTTCACTACTTCCTCCTTGATCTCATCCTCCTTCCCCTTCTCTCCTTCTCCTGCTTAATATCTCATTGCTGCAAGCATCCTTCTCTCCTTAGCAATCAAGGTCACGAATAGGTTAGATATCGTTCACATTTCAAACAAAATGGACCGTCTCAGGAATTGGATACAAAATGTGCTTGCACATGACCACGAACACGTGCCCACACACACACAACCCCAGTTCCTATGTTGTGACACGTGAACTGTCACGTTACCGCTATAATGGATTTAGTCGTCACATGAATTCCCTTTTTTTTTCTATCTAAATAACTACAGATGGAAGATGCATTAAGGAAGTTCAATGTTGAATAGTCCAAGCAAAGACAGCATTTCACCAGATGGAGAATATTCTCTGCAATGTACGGTAGTCAATCTTGGTGAGGGAAGGAGGTCTTCTGTATTGAGTGAACCAATCCTGATGTATGGAAGCAAATCATGGACAATTAACAGATAAGTGAGAACTTATGTGGAAGCTGTGGAGAAGTGGTTTTATAGAGGAATGATAAGAACATCGTGGACGGATAGAAAGAGAGTAGTAAAGATTTCTTGCAAGAAGTTAACTCACACAAAATAACTGGTTGCTCCCATCAGAAGAAGATGGTCCGCATTCTTTGGGCATGTCATGAGAAGGGGAAGCTGGAGTATGTCCCCACAATGAGAACGCAGGGGAAGACCATGAGACAAGTTGTTGGACAGTTTGACATCCTGGCACGGCAGAACTGGCAGGCAGCACAAGAGACAGAAGGCTGTGGACAGACATGATCACCATCACCACACGGCTTGGACTATAAGAAGATTGGTAGTACACGAGACAGAAGGCTGTGGACAGATATGATCACCATCACCACACGGCTTGGACTATAAGAAGATTGGTAGTACACGAGACAGAAGGATGAGGACAGACATGATCACCATCGCCACATGGCATGGACTATAAGAAGATTGGCAGTACACGAGACAGAAGGCTGTGGACAGACATGATCACCATCGCCACACGGCATGGACTATAAGAAGATTGGCAGTACACGAGACAGAAGGCTGAGGACAGACATGATCACCATCGCCACACGGCATGGACTATAAGAAGATTGGCAGTACACGAGACAGAAGGCTGTGGACAGACATGATCACCATCGCCACACGGCATGGACTATAAGAAGATTGGCAGTACACGAGACAGAAGGCTGAGGACAGACATGATCACCATCGCCACACGGCATGGACTATAAGAATAAGTTTGTACTGGTTTGTAAACACGAAAGATTGTGGATTGGAACTGATCTCCCCACCTCACAATTCAGGGACTTAATGGATATAAATTTGTTAGTATGTCACATCTGTGTGTGGGGTGGGGTGGAAAGGGAGAGCGAGAACATTGTGCATAGTGACTAGTGCACTTGAGTGTCAGCCCAGTTTAAAGTCACTTGCATAACCTTTACATGACCTCGCAATCAACCCCAGCATTTATTGACTGTTTGTAGTTTTCTAGGCAGGTTTACTTTTAGTAGTTTGCCATTGTTTTATGAACAGCCAAAGCTAATAGTGTGACAATAAAAGCAAAAGGATCTGCTCCCATATCACTTGTGGCTGACTTTGAACCGATGATGTTGGAATTGTGAAACATGGCTCACCAACCCTAAGCCACAGACACTGGGCATGCTATTTGCTGGCACTTATCTGAGAAAGTTAGATATCCAGTTCACTACCACAGGATGGGATTGGGGGGAAATTGCATTTCAGGGTTGTATATTTTGTCAGGACAAAAATAGTTCATAGTTGGATTTAGATCTACCACCTTATCATAAGGTTATGACAAGGCAGATGTTGTCGGGGCCCTTAGGAAAGGTGTATATGGTGCAGAAGAACAAACAGATTATCATGGTTTGGAGTGAAATGCACTACAGGAAGTGACCACAGGATCTGGCAGATACTCAGGACTAGGAGGATAGGCCAGACGGACACATCAGACTGCTACTGGCACCATTAGTATTGGGACTCTTCACTGGCTGTTGCAGGTGAGGACGGAGCACGTATTTGAATGTCCCAAGTGTTGTCATGTCAGTTCTTGATTCAACTCAGCTCAACTAAACTAAACCAAACCAAACCAAATCAGCTCAACTCAGCTCAACTCAACTAGCTCAACTCAGCTGGATTCAGACTCAGGAGATGTCCAGTTGGAGGTGGGTGCTCAACCCTCTACCCTGAAGTCAGTCTCTCTCTCTCTCTCTCTGTCTCTGTCTGTCTGTCTGTCTGTCTGTCTGTCTGTCTGTCTGTCTCTCTCTCTCTCTCTCTCTCTCTCTCTCTCTCTCTCTCTCTCTCTCTCTCTCTCTCTGTCTCTCTCTCTCACACACACACACTCCTCCTTTATCTCTCTTCTCTCTCTTCTCTTTTCTCTTTCCCCCCCCCCCCCCCCCCCCCCCCCCATATAATTGAATACACTTTTCTTTCATCAGCCTCTTCTACACATTTGTTGTTAGTTGCTCTGGCAGTCCAAGGTATTTTGTCTCAGAACTGACATCTCCCGTGCTACCAAACCCTTCCTAATTTGTTAGGCCCCATTTAACATTTCAGTGCATCCTGTCTGACATTTAGAGGCGGTGACTTATTACAGGAGATAGCGTCACGGTTCTGACAAATTAACCTGCCTTGCACAATATATTTACATAAAATAAAAGACTATATTTACATAATATAAAAGGGTTTAAAAGTTGAGAGGGTCGACTTCATTGTGTCAGGTGTGATCTCATATGGCTTGGTCTCTTTCCGCAGGATGGCCTGCTGAAAGTGTCGCACAAAGCTCAAACTCCATAGCTGCAGCAATAACCCCCCAGGAGTCTCCGGGCAAATTGCACTGGTGAACCAAATGAGATAGCTGGGTATCAAACCCATGACCTTTTGAGCGGCTTAACTGCTTTGCCCTGGAGACTCTGAATGTTTAAGGTGTACTTACATTAGTGTCGGGTCCGTGGCGAAGGAGTTACAGATGCACTTTGTAATCCCACATACCACATTTCAAACACGGTTGTGGGCAATTTGGCAGCAGACTGCCTTGCGTTGGGTTTAAAAAAAAAATAAAATGGTATGGGTGCCGCTCATTCAGAAAGCAGTGACAAGCTACTGAACGTAAACTTGCCATGGGATCACAAACAGCCAAAACTGGGCGTGGTCTACCTGAGCTGGACTCTAGTCCCACTTTGTGAAGACACATGAAGGGTGTGGCATAGTTGGGATCACAAGCGCAATTGAAATACCACTACTTTTTGTCATTTCTTTACTTCTTTACTTATTACTTATTCAGTGATCCACACCAAAGACAGTGTCAGGCGAGGAGTCTGACAGTAGTAAACGCTCATATACGTCCAGACAGTGTCAGGCGGGGAGTCTGACAGTAGTAAACGCTTATATCCCCGGGAAGGTTAACCCGGTCAACAAATGCCCGCAGAAGTCGGATGTGTCGGCCTAACGGCGCAAGAACGCAGCTCTGCTGTAAACAGGCACAACGCAATCACATCCGAAAAAAAAAACTCCGGATGAACGCAGAAAAAGAAGAAGAAATGCTTCTATAAGTCCAGACAGTGTCAGGCGGGGAGTCTGACAGTAGTAAACGCTTATATAGGTCCAGACAGTGTCAGGCGAGGAGTCTGACAGTAGTACATGCTTACATAGGTCCAGACAGTGTCAGGCGAGAAGTCTGACAGTAGTACATGCTTACATAGGTCCAGACAGTGTCAGGCAGGGAGTCTGACAGTAGTACATGCTTACATAGGTCCAGACAGTGTCAGACAGGGAGTCTGACAGTAGTACACGCTTACATAGGTCCAGACAGTGTCAGGTGGGGAGTCTGACTGTAGTACATGCTTTCATAGGTCCAGACAGTGTCAGGCAGGGAGTCTGACAGTAGTACATGCTTACATAGGTCCAGACAGTGTCAGGTGGGGAGTCTGACAGTAGTACACGCTTACATAGGTCCGGACACTTACGATTGACAGATGTACATGCTCATACAGGTTCAGACACTTGATTTGAGGCACTCAGCTGAGGGATATGGCTGAACTTCGCTAACTCAAATCCCCCAGATATGAGGGCCTGGCCGCCACTCACCTCCTGGAGGTTTGATGCTGAGTCAGCAGCATCTGCAGCCTACCTTATTCCAGACGTACAGGTCATCCTTTCCTCTGGAGAAAACAAGGCAAGGCTGAGAGATTGATCATGCTGCATGGGCAACACATGTTCTCTGAATCCATGCCCAGACATTGTGAGATGGAATTCTAGCTCTAGTTCCAATCCACATACTGTTGTCTGTAAAGACGTCAAGGTGCCACTCACCCAGAAGCTCAGATCAATAATACACAATTCTAGCTCAAAGGAGATCCGAATACAAGACCACCGAGCTGGCAGGCAAGTGTGCTAGCCACTTCTACCGCAAGCACTGGGTCCTGGATGTATAACAGTCAGTAGTGAGGCTGCCTTTGTCAGGCCTGATGGCACAAGCACTGGGTCCTGGATGTATAACAGTCAGTAGTGAGGCTGCCTTTGTCAGGCCTGATGGCACAAGCACTGGGTCCTGGAGGTATAACAGTCAGTAGTGAGGCTGCCTTTGTCAGGCCTGATGGCACAAGCACTGGGTCCTGGATGTATAACAGTCAGTAGTGAGACTGCCTTTGTCAGGCCTGATGGCACAAGCACTGGGTCCTGGATGTATAACAGTCAGTAGTGAGGCTGCCTTTGTCAGGCCTGATGGCACAAGCACTGGGTCCTGGAGGTATAACAGTCAGTAGTGAGGCTGCCTTTGTCAGGCCTGATGGCACAAGCACTGGGTCCTGGATGTATAACAGTCAGTAGTGAGGCTGCCTTTGTCAGGCCTGATGGCACAAGCACTGGGTCCTGGATGTATAACAGTCAGTAGTGAGGCTGCCTTTGTCAGGCCTGATGGCACAAGCACTGGGTCCTGGAGGTATAACAGTCAGTAGTGAGGCTGCCTTTGTCAGGCCTGATGGCACAAGCACTGGGTCCTGGATGTATAACAGTCAGTAGTGAGGCTGCCTTTGTCAGGCCTGATGGCACAAGCACTGGGTCCTGGAGGTATAACAGTCAGTAGTGAGACTGCCTTTGTCAGGCCTGATGGCACAAGCACTGGGTCCTGGATGTATAACAGTCAGTAGTGAGGCTGCCTTTGTCAGGCCTGATGGCACAAGCACTGGGTCCTGGATGTATAACAGTCAGTAGTGAGGCTGCCTTTGTCAGGCCTGATGGCACAAGCACTGGGTCCTGGATGTATAACAGTCAGTAGTGAGGCTGCCTTTGTCAGGCCTGATGGCACAAGCACTGGGTCCTGGATGTATAACAGTCAGTAGTGAGGCTGCCTTTGTCAGGCCTGATGGCACAAGCACTGGGTCCTGGATGTATAACAGTCAGTAGTGAGGCTGCCTTTGTCAGGCCTGATGGCACAAGCACTGGGTCCTGGAGGTATAACAGTCAGTAGTGAGGCTGCCTTTGTCAGGCCTGATGGCACAAGCACTGGGTCCTGGATGTATAACAGTCAGTAGTGAGGCTGCCTTTGTCAGGCCTGATGGCACAAGCACTGGGTCCTGGAGGTATAACAGTCAGTAGTGAGGCTGCCTTTGTCAGGCCTGATGGCACAAGCACTGGGTCCTGGAGGTATAACAGTCAGTAGTGAGGCTGCCTTTGTCAGGCCTGATGGCACAAGCACTGGGTCCTGGATGTATAACAGTCAGTAGTGAGGCTGCCTTTGTCAGGCCTGATGGCACAAGCACTGGGTCCTGGAGGTATAACAGTCAGTAGTGAGGCTGCCTTTGTCAGGCCTGATGGCACAAGCACTGGGTCCTGGAGGTATAACAGTCAGTAGTGAGGCTGCCTTTGTCAGGCCTGATGGCACAAGCACTGGGTCCTGGATGTATAACAGTCAGTAGTGGGGCTGCCTTTGTCAGGCCTGATGGCACAAGCACTGGGTCCTGGATGTATAACAGTCAGTAGTGGGGCTGCCTTTGTCAGGCCTGATGGCACAAGCACTGGGTCCTGGATGTATAACAGTCAGTAGTGGGGCTGCCTTTGTCAGGCCTGATGGCACAAGCACTGGGTCCTGGAGGTATAACAGTCAGTAGTGAGGCTGCCTTTGTCAGGCCTGATGGCACAAGCACTGGGTCCTGGATGTATAACAGTCAGTAGTGAGGCTGCCTTTGTCAGGCCTGATGGCACAAGCACTGGGTCCTGGATGTATAACAGTCAGTAGTGGGGCTGCCTTTGTCAGGCCTGATGGCACAAGCACTGGGTCCTGGATGTATAACAGTCAGTAGTGGGGCTGCCTTTGTCAGGCCTGATGGCACAAGCACTGGGTCCTGGATGTATAACAGTCAGTAGTGGGGCTGCCTTTGTCAGGCCTGATGGCACAAGCACTGGGTCCTGGATGTATAACAGTCAGTAGTGAGGCTGCCTTTGTCAGGCCTGATGGCACAAGCACTGGGTCCTGGATGTATAACAGTCAGTAGTGAGGCTGCCTTTGTCAGGCCTGATGGCACAAGCACTGGGTCCTGGAGGTATAACAGTCAGTAGTGGGGCTGCCTTTGTCAGGCCTGATGGCACAAGCACTGGGTCCTGGATGTATAACAGTCAGTAGTGAGGCTGCCTTTGTCAGGCCTGATGGCACAAGCACTGGGTCCTGGAGGTATAACAGTCAGTAGTGGGGCTGCCTTTGTCAGGCCTGATGGCACAAGCACTGGGTCCTGGAGGTATAACAGTCAGTAGTGAGACTGCCTTTGTCAGGCCTGATGGCACAAGCACTGGGTCCTGGAGGTATAACAGTCAGTAGTGAGGCTGCCTTTGTCAGGCCTGATGGCACAAGCACTGGGTCCTGGAGGTATAACAGTCAGTAGTGAGACTGCCTTTGTCAGGCCTGATGGCACAAGCACTGGGTCCTGGAGGTATAACAGTCAGTAGTGAGACTGCCTTTGTCAGGCCTGATGGCACAAGCACTGGGTCCTGGAGGTATAACAGTCAGTAGTGGGGCTGCCTTTGTCAGGCCTGATGGCACAAGCACTGGGTCCTGGAGGTATAACAGTCAGTAGTGGGGCTGCCTTTGTCAGGCCTGATGGCACAAGCACTGGGTCCTGGAGGTATAACAGTCAGTAGTGAGGCTGCCTTTGTCAGGCCTGATGGCACAAGCACTGGGTCCTGGAGGTATAACAGTCAGTAGTGAGGCTGCCTTTGTCAGGCCTGATGGCACAAGCACTGGGTCCTGGAGGTATAACAGTCAGTAGTGGGGCTGCCTTTGTCAGGCCTGATGGCACAAGCACTGGGTCCTGGATGTATAACAGTCAGTAGTGGGGCTGCCTTTGTCAGGCCTGATGGCACAAGCACTGGGTCCTGGAGGTATAACAGTCAGTAGTGAGGCTGCCTTTGTCAGGCCTGATGGCACAAGCACTGGGTCCTGGAGGTATAACAGTCAGTAGTGAGGCTGCCTTTGTCAGGCCTGATGGCACAAGCACTGGGTCCTGGAGGTATAACAGTCAGTAGTGGGGCTGCCTTTGTCAGGCCTGATGGCACAAGCACTGGGTCCTGGAGGTATAACAGTCAGTAGTGGGGCTGCCTTTGTCAGGCCTGATGGCACAAGCACTGGGTCCTGGAGGTATAACAGTCAGTAGTGAGGCTGCCTTTGTCAGGCCTGATGGCACAAGCACTGGGTCCTGGAGGTATAACAGTCAGTAGTGGGGCTGCCTTTGTCAGGCCTGATGGCACAAGCACTGGGTCCTGGAGGTATAACAGTCAGTAGTGGGGCTGCCTTTGTCAGGCCTGATGGCACAAGCACTGGGTCCTGGAGGTATAACAGTCAGTAGTGGGGCTGCCTTTGTCAGGCCTGATGGCACAACGGACACATGCTGCTAGGGCCACATGCTCATAGAGCATTGGCCTTTGGAGGGAGAGGGGGTTCATAGAGCATTGGCCTTCAGTGGGAGAGGGGGTTCATAGAGCATTGGCCTTTGGTGGGAGAGGGGGTTCATAGAGCATTGGCCTTTGGTGGGAGAACGGGTTCATAGAGCATTGGCCTTTGGAGGGAGAGGGGGTTCATAGAGCATTGGCCTTTGGTGGGAGAGCGGGTTCATAGAGCATTGGCCTTTGGAGGGAGAGGGGGTTCATAGAGCATTGGCCTTTGGTGGGAGAGGGGATTCATAGAGCATTGGCCTTTGGAGGGAGAGGGGGTTCATAGAGCATTGGCCTTTGGTGGGAGAGGGGGTTCATAGAGCATTGGCCTTTGGTGGGAGAACGGGTTCATAGAGCATTGGCCTTTGGAGGGAGAGGGGGTTCATAGAGCATTGGCCTTTGGTGGGAGAGCGGGTTCATAGAGCATTGGCCTTTGGTGGGAGAACGGGTTCATAGAGCATTGGCCTTTGGAGGGAGAGGGGGTTCATAGAGCATTGGCCTTTGGAGGGAGAGGGGGTTCATAGAGCATTCGCCTTTGGTGGGAGAGCGGGTTCATAGAGCATTGGCCTTTGGTGGGAGAGCGGGTTCATAGAGCATTGGCCTTTGGTGGAAGAGCGGGTTCATAGAGCATTGGCCTTTGGTGGGAGTGCGGGTTCATAGAGCATTGGCCTTTGGTGGGAGAGCGGGTTCATAGAGCATTGGCCTTCGGTGGGAGAGGGGGTTCATAGAGCATTCGCCTTTGGTGGGAGAGGGGGTTCATAGAGCATTGGCCTTTGGAGGGAGAGCGGGTTCATAGAGCATTGGCCTTTGCTGGGAGAGGGGGTTCATAGAGCATTGGCCTTTGCTGGGAGAGGGGGTTCATAGAGCATTGGCCTTTGGTGGGAGAGGGGGTTCATAGAGCATTGGCCTTTGCTGGGAGAGGGGGTTCATAGAGCATTGGCCTTCGGTGGGAGAGGGGGTTCATAGAGCATTGGCCTTCGGTGGGAGAGGGGGTTCATAGAGCATTGGCCTTTGGTGGGAGAGGGGGTTCATAGAGCATTGGCCTTCAGTGGGAGAGGGGGTTCATAGAGCATTGGCCTTTGGTGGGAGAGGGGGTTCATAGAGCATTGGCCTTTGGTGGGAGAGGGGGTTCATAGAGCATTGGCCTTCAGTGGGAGAGGGGGTTTATAGAGCTTTGGCCTTTGGTGGGAGAGGGGGTTCATAGAGCTTTGGCCTTTGGTGGGAGAGGGGGTTCATAGAGCATTGGCCTTCGGTGGGAGAGGGGATTCATAGAGCATTGGCCTTTGGTGGGAGAGGGGGTTCATAGAGCATTGGCCTTTGGTGGGAGAGGGGGTTCATAGAGCATTGGCCTTCGGTAGGAGAGGGGGTTCATAGAGCATTGGCCTTTGGTGGGAGAGGGGGTTCATAGAGCATTGGCCTTCGGTGGGAGAGGGGGTTCATAGAGCATTGGCCTTTGGTGGGAGAGGGGGTTCATAGAGCATTGATTTTTGGAGGGAGAGGGGGTTCATAGAGCATTGGCCTTTGGTGGGAGAGGGGGTCAGCACCATGCTGTCCGCCCAGACTTCCACAGATATGTCCTTACTGGCCATGTCAGGCTGAGCCCACATGGGAGTTGTACACACCTGGGAGTTGTACACACCCACCTGGGAGTTGTACACACCCACCTGGGAGTTGTACACATCCACCTGGGAGTTGTACACATCCACCTGGGAGTTGTATACACCCACCTGGGAGTTGTACACATCCACCTGGGAGTTGTACACACCCACCTGGGAGTTGTACACACCCACCTGGGAGTTGTACACATCCACCTGGGAGTTGTATACACCCACCTGGGAGTTGTACACATCCACCTGGGAGTTGTACACATCCACCTGGGAGTTGTACACATCCACCTGGGGGTTGTACACATCCACCTGGGAGTTGTACACACCCACGTGGATGCAGATTTGAACCCATGGCCACAGGCCTGACAGGCGGTCATACTAACCATTGGAGGTCAGCATGGCCGAATGGATATTAGCGCACGTTCTTAAACATCTGGTGTGTTGATGCCGAGGTAGGAGGTTCAACCCCTACATCGGTCAGCTGGACTAAAATGTTGACTTCTTGTATTTTTGACTTGGGGAAGTAAATTACAAGTACCTCTTTAGTCAGAGTGGGTTCGGTTGATGACGAGGAACACTGGTAATAGGGAAAGCTAATCCACACAGAAAATTCAGTCCAGTGCTGATAGAAGTAGTGTGTGTGGACTACATTTGAGTTCAAAGCGAGCGAGCTCTAAAATACAAGCCAATACTTCAGCTGCCTTGGGTTCTTGAATTGGAAGCGTTATATTGGGGAAGAGCTCAGTGTGTATCTTACGGTTTACAGCACCAGCATTGTAACAACCTGGTGAAGTCTGTAAGTGCTGCATCTCTCTAAGGGTTTGTTAAATAAACAGGAATTTATTAGTGTCAAAGGCATGAGAAGATATTAATGGGAAGGAAGTGGGTATCGGAGGACTGGGCAACTAGCCATTAGAGGACATGGTAAACTGAACAGCTGGGTCTCAGAAAAACCACATGACACCCGAATAAGATGAGACCAGTCAAGACTCGACATCACAGCACTCAGGACATTACCATATGCGCTCTGTTGCCATCTTCAACAGCCAGTGAAGAGTCCCAATACCAGTTGCATTTTGGTTATATGTCCTTCAGGCTGTTCCCTGGAGTTCTGAGTCTTGGCCACATCCTCTGGTCACTCCTTGCCATACCAATCTATCCAGGCATGATAATTATCTGTTCTTCCATCCTAAAGGGTCCTGACTAGACCTCCCTTATTGTGCACATATACCACATCCAGCAGTGCAGACACAGCCTATCTGTCTGCCTACTATTTCCCACCACACCAGCATGTCCTGGAGATGAGATCCAACAGATGCTCCCTGTCATCCAAAGAGATCAAGTAACAATATTCAGACACTGTACATGGCACCACAGACTGAAATACCTCATGTTCAATACATTAAAGATAGGAGATGCCGATGCATGTAACCGCACAGCTGGTAAACACAGTTACAGAGTGCGATATAACGAGGGCACTAGTAAAGTGATAGCAAACTGAAATGGTGATGTCATTCATCAGCATAGTTGGACGCAGATTCGATGCCTGGGCTCGTCACCTGTGAAAGTGAGCGAAAGATTGCCCACCTATTCCTCCATGCATTCAGGCTTACAAAGTGTGATGATGCTGTCACATCACAGACCCATCGCAGGAAACTACTTCGGGTCAATTTATTATAGGAATAGTTGTCTGTCATACTGTCCAGCATCTTGACAAGTAGACTGATGCCCAGCGTATCTGCCCATAGTGCACTGAACTTGGTTCTCAGCACTTGAAATGGTAGCAGTGCATGTTTTAGTTCCATCGTAGTCAGCATGGATTGAATCTGTCATATTTACTTGTTCCAAAGTTCTCCCATTGTGAATTTGAATAATGAAGACCCAAACAATAGGCTGCACAATTTATTGCCTGAAATATTTTGCTGCATCTCATCAGGTGCCTACTGCAGACGTGAATCAGCGTAGAACAACGCAAACAATGAATCTTTTAAGCTAAAATATCTTCTTCTGACAATCCATGCCATGTTGTATTGGTGATCCTGTCTTCTGTCCCTTGTGCTGCTAATCAGTTCCAATCCTTGATGATGTTTCATGTTTACAAACTAGTATAAACTTCCTCTTCTTGCAGTCCATGCCATGTGGTGTTGGTGATCATGTCTGTCCACAGCCTTCTGTTGCTGCCTCCAATCGTTTCTGATACTAATGTTCCTCCATGCCATGATGTAAAACTATCCAGCATCCTCTCTGTTGGTCTTCCCCTGCTTCTCCTCCCCTCAAAATTTCCCATTGTGATGAAATATGACAGCTTTCCGCTTCTCATATCATACCAAAAATAAATGTGGACTGTCTTCTGATGTGAGTAAACAGTTCTATGTGTGAGTTCACTTCTTTCAAGATACCTTCACTGCTCTTTCTATCCATGCACGATGTTCTCATCATTCTTCTATAAAACCACATTTCCGCAGCTTCCACATAATTCCTCTGCTAATTGTCCATGATTTGCTTTCATGCATCAGGATTAGCTGAATACATCCCTTAAGAACTCTTCCTCATCTCGATTGACGAAGGTAAATTGCAGAAAATATTCTTCATCTAGTCAAATACTGCCTTTGCTTGGGTTATTCTATATTTAACTTCCTTAATACGTCTTCTATCTGCTGTTGTTAAGGTACCCAAATATCCCAGAACATGAACTTGTTTCAGACTGGTTCCATTCATTTTGATGTTACATTTGGGTAGACTGAAATATACAACACACATATCACTATGGTTTATTGAAACTGTCTGCCACGGTAACTGTGGTAGGTGAATTGTGAAGGAGGACTCTGGTGCTTTCACTGAAACCACAAGTAGCCTGACCATGGAAGTCATGGCAGTAAGTAAATCAATAACATGGCTCGAGACACAGACATTCACTAGGGCTTGTTTCCTTAGCGACTCAATGAACATGATCAAGAGGATAGAGGAGGGGTCGATCCGAAGAGAATGGTTGCTGCCTCTGGAGCGGTCTCGACTGGCAAAGATTAGTTTCATCTTCGTGCCAGGGCATGCGGGAGTACAAGGAAATGAGCGGGCTGACAAGCTCGCAGGTGAGGCTACTATGGAGGGCGGACGCGCCATGGACCAGGCAGACATTCTGAATGCTCTACGAGAAGTAAGACTTTTGCGAGAACCAAGTGATGACTGTGAATCTACAACAATGGCCAGACTGCGAGAGCAGCAAATTAAAAGAGGTGTGGCCAAACAAGAACACTACGCAGGAAGCCAAAGAAGATTGATAAACCAACACAGAACTGGCGTCGTTAGCCGCTACACGCTGCGGGATTTGCTGAGGAGGGGATCCGAGCACTTATGGACTGAATGGTTCGATGTGCAATGAGGATGATCTGTCGACTAACTAACTGACTAACTAACAAACTAACTAACTGTGTTAGATTTAAGAATGCAGGATAGTTACCCTGGTACTCACCATGATTACAGATCAGTTGCATGTCCTCTACAGGATGTTGCCATCAAGCCCAGCATTTATTACCTGCTTGTGATTTACTGGGCAGTAGTTTGCCATTGCTTTCTGAATGGCTGTCATCTCATGCCATGGAAATGAATGCAGAGTGATCTGCTTTTAAATAGCTCCTGGCTGATCTTGAACCCTTGGCTTAGTATATTGGGGGATAGTGAAACATAGTTTCACTCCGGCACAGGTCACTTTGGCACAGGTGATGTCTGACAGCATGGTGAGGTCAGCGGCAGTGTCAGGAGAAACCTAACCCACACAGCTGACCATGCATGTTAGTTGCATATCCTTTACAGGATGTCGCAGTCATCCCCAGCTTTATTTTGGCTGTTTGTGATTTCTTGCAAGTTCACGTTCAGTAAATGATATGAAACAAGCAAAAAGATTCAGCGGCTGCAGCAGGATATAACAATATGAAATACAAACAATTAGGTATATTTAGCTCCTGCGAAAAGAAGAGATACTAAACACAGACACAATGTACATACCTTACAAAGGACTCGATACGCAGGTGAAAACATCCAAAATCAGAAACAATCGATAAATATATAATAATGGAGTAATAGAATAAAGATAAGTGATATAGAACACAATGTTCAGTAGGTTGATATTGCTTTCTGATATGACTGGCACTTACCATTTTTTAAAACATAAACGCTAGGTGGTCTACTGCCAAATCACCCACAGCTGTGTTTTGAACGCGGTATGTGGAATTACAAATTGTGTCCGTTATCCCTTTGCCACAGAGCTGGCAAAAGTTTAAGTGACCTTGGGAATATGTGTCATGTGTATTTCAGCTTTTCACTAATTGGTGCCAATGCAGAATAGCGGGAATACAATGGTATGACAGAATCACCAATGTAGAGATCATGGAGAGAACTAGACAAAACCCAGTGAATCAAGAGGTGAGGAAAAGACACTGGCATTGGATAGGACACACAGTGAGAGAACCTGAGGACAATATAACTAGACACTCTCTTGTCTGGAACCTACAAGATAGGACACACACTGAGAAAACCTGAGGACAGTATAACTAGACACTCTCTTGTCTGGAACCTACAAGATACGACATATACTGAGAAAACCTGAGGACAGTATAACTAGACACTCTCTTGTCTGGAACCTACAAGATAGGACACACACTGAGAAAACCTGAGGACAATATAACTAGACACTCTCTTGTCTGGAACCTACAAGATAGGACACACACTGAGAGAACCTGAGGACAATATAACTAGACACTCTCTTGTCTGGAACCTACAAGATAGGACACACACTGAGAAAACCTGAGGACAATATAACTAGACACTCTCTTGTCTGGAACCTACAAGATAGGACACACACTGAGAAAACCTGAGGACAGTATAACTAGACACTCTCTTGTCTGGAACCTACAAGATAGGACACACACTGAGAAAACATGAGGACAGTATAACTAGACACTCTCTTGTCTGGAACCTACAAGATAGGACACACACTGAGAAAACATGAGGACAGTATAACTAGACATTCTCTTGTCTGGAACCTACAAGATAGGACACACACTGAGAGAACCTGAGGACAGTATAACTAGACACTCTCTTGTCTGGAACCTACAAGATAGGACACACACTGAGAGAACCTGAGGACAGTATAACTAGACACTCTCTTGTCTGGAACCTACAAGATAGGACACACACTGAGAGAACCTGAGGACAATATAACTAGACACTCTCTTGTCTGGAACCTACAAGATAGGACACACACTGAGAGAACCTGAGGACAGTATAACTAGACACTCTCTTGTCTGGAACCTACAAGATAGGACACACACTGAGAAAAACTGAGGACAGTATAACTAGACACTCTCTTGTCTGGAACCTACAAGATAGGACACACACTGAGAAAACCTGAGGACAATATAACTAGACACTCTCTTGTCTGGAACCTACAAGATAGGACACACACTGAGAAAACCTGAGGACAATATAACTAGACACTCTCTTGTCTGGAACCTACAAGATAGGACACACACTGAGAAAACCTGAGGACAATATAACTAGACACTCTCTTGTCTGGAACCTACAAGATAGGACACACACTGAGAAAACCTGAGGACAGTATAACTAGACGCTCTCTTGTCTGGAACCTACAAGATAGGACACACACTGAGAGAACCTGAGGACAGTATAACTAGACACTCTCTTGTCTGGAACCTACAAGATAGGAGACACAGAGAGAGGACACACACTGAGAAAACCTGAGGACAGTATAACTAGACACTCTCTTGTCTGGAACCTACAAGATAGGACACACACTGAGAGAACCTGAGGACAGTATAACTAGACACTCTCTTGTCTGGAACCTACAAGATAGGACACACACTGAGAAAACCTGAGGACAGTATAACTAGACACTCTCTTGTCTGGAACCTACAAGATAGGACACACACTGAGAAAACCTGAGGACAATATAACTAGACACTCTCTTGTCTGGAACCTACAAGATAGGACACACACTGAGAAAACCTGAGGACAATATAACTAGACACTCTCTTGTCTGGAACCTACAAGATAGGACACACACTGAGAAAACCTGAGGACAATATAACTAGACACTCTCTTGTCTGGAACCTACAAGATAGGACACACACTGAGAAAACCTGAGGACAGTATAACTAGACACTCTCTTGTCTGGAACCTACAAGATAGGACACACACTGAGAAAACCTGAGGACAGTATAACTAGACACTCTCTTGTCTGGAACCCACAAGATAGGACACACACTGAGAAAACCTGAGGACAATATAACTA
The DNA here is from genome assembly GCA_963921405.1 of Cepaea hortensis. Lineage (NCBI taxonomy): Eukaryota > Metazoa > Mollusca > Gastropoda > Stylommatophora > Helicidae > Cepaea > Cepaea hortensis. Next base: position 94,364,955 of record OY992893.1, read on the forward strand.
GACACTCTCTTGTCTGGAACCTACAAGATAGGACACACACTGAGAAAACCTGAGGACAGTATAACTAGACACTCTCTTGTCTGGAACCTACAAGATAGGACACACACTGAGAAAACCTGAGGACAGTATAACTAGACACTCTCTTGTCTGGAACCTACAAGATAGGACACACACTGAGAAAACCTGAGGACAATATAACTAGACACTCTCTTGTCTGGAACCTACAAGATAGGACACACACTGAGAAAACCTGAGGACAGTATAACTAGACACTCTCTTGTCTGGAACCTACAAGATAGGACACACACTGAGAAAACCAGAGGACAGTATAACTAGACACTCTCTTGTCTGGAACCTACAAGATAGGACACACACTGAGAAAACCTGAGGACAGTATAACTAGACACTCTCTTGTCTGGAACCTACAAGATAGGACACACACTGAGAAAACCTGAGGACAGTATAACTAGACACTCTCTTGTCTGGAACCTACAAGATAGGACACACACTGAGAAAACCTGAGGACAATATAACTGGACACTCTCTTGTTTGGAACCCACAAGATAAGACACACACTGAGAAAACCAGAGGACAATATAACTGGACACTCTCTTGTCTGGAACCCACAAGATAGGGCACACACTGAGAAATCTTGAGGACAATATAACTAATTAGACACTCTCTTGTCTGGAACCCACAAGGGAAACAAATTAGCGGGAGACCTAAAAACACACGGAGAAGAGAATACAGATAGAGATGAATAATATTGGGAGGACATGGAGGAAGCTGCAGGAGATAGCAAGAAATAAGACGGCTTGGTTGAGGGCCTGTATCCCAATGAGGAATAACGGACAGTCAAATATTTCAGCATGAAGGATTCATTGTTGTGCTTTGTTTTAAGGCAATAAATTGTGCAACCTTTTGTTTATGAGTTCATTGTTCACCATTTTACTTGATAGGGACAATGTGTTTTGCGTGTTGTTTAACACACAGAATGGTCGCTTGTTAAAGGTTGCTGAGGCAATAGCTTTTAATCGGCAGAAGCCAGTCTTGTGCAAACAGAAAGACATGATAATCAGTTTAAAATTACCATGGCAGACAATTTAAATTGCTGTGTGAATATGTGTATATTTCAGCTTTTATATCTAGTTAATTATCTAATTGCTGTTGTTTATGTTGTGTGATTTCTGCAGTAAGTACCTGACGAGATGCAGCAGAATATGTCAGGCCATAAATCATGCAATCTATTGTTTGTGCCTTCATTATTCAAATTCACTACGGGAAAACATCGTTTTGAATTGCACTTGTGTTTACCTTGAGCTGTAGCTAGAACTAACATTCTGTGTCTATCCTTGTTGTGCCTGGACTGTTTCTACTCCCTACAGAGACTGTGAAAGAACATGATGAACCCCTGGAGTTTCCGCAGGGCAGACCTCAGGGGAATAACACACCCTCATCTAACAGTACTGACACTGTAACAACGGCCCCCTCGGCCAGCGCTCAGACTCTGGCACAGGTCACTTCGGCGCAAGTGATGTCTAACAGCATGGTCAGGTCAGCGGCAGTGTCAGGAGATTCGGCCACTTTGGCCAGCACAAACAGCAACAACAGCTCCTCCAGGTGGCAGCCATCAGGAACCATTCCGACAGTGACTTTCACGTCCACAGCACAGACAGTGACACCCGTAGTCAGTAATACAGGTAGTCTTTATGTTTGAGTGTTCCTTGAGTGATCTAACCCTCAGTCTTAACATGTGTAACCATCAAGGATTCCTAATCTGTGGAGAGGGGGGGGGGGGTTTGACCTGTGGTACAGTCAGGGGTTCTTGATCTGTGGTACGGTCAGGGATTGCTAATCTGTGTAACAGTCAGGGAGGGGTTCTTTACTAGTGTAACAGTCATGGATCCATGACCTGTGTAACAGTCAGGGGTTCCTAATCTGTATAGCAATCAAGGATTCCATATCTGTGTAACAGTCAGGGATTCCCAATCTGTGTAACAGTCAGAGGTTTTTAACTTGTGCAACAGTCAGGGGTTCTTTACACCTATAACAATCAGGGGTTCTTGACCTGTGTAACAGTCAGGGTTCCTGATCTGTATAACAATCAGGGATTCCTAATCTGTGTAACAGTCAGAGATTCTTAATCTGTGTAACAATCAGAGGTTCTTAACTTGTGTAACAGTCAGGGGTTCTTCTTCTTCTGCGTTCATCCGGAGTTTTTTTTCCGGATGTGATTGCGTTGTGCCTGTTTACAGCAGAGTTGCATTCTTGCGCCGTTAGGCGGACACATCCGACTTCTGCGGGCATTTGTTGACCGGGTTAACCTTCCCGGGGGTTTCTTAGGACGTTTGACTCTCACTGTTGTGTTATCCCCCATCCCAGCTGGTCCATATAGAACAGCCAAAGATCCTGGTCAGCCCTCAAGGGAAGGCAGGGGCAGACCATGGGCATTCCCCGCCATCCAAGGAGGCTTCCATAATTGCAGAGCCAACACACAGCGCTCTGGTACTGGGCTCACCCAAGGAATCGTCACGTCCTGCACATGGCTGCTTAGCCTCACTTCCGTATATTGGGCCTTCCCGTTCACCATAGGCTGTTTTTCCAGAAGCCAGAAGTATGCAGTGTGCAGATGACATCCACACAGTGAGCTTTCGATTCGGACTTTCCGCGCAATAGATTTGCTATCCGAGCAATATTCCATTTCGTGCCACTAGGACACTTTTCCCACCTTTTTTGAAGCCCACACAGTGAGCTTTTGATTCAGACTTTCCGCGCAATAGATTTGCTATCCGAGCAATATTCCATTTCGTGCCACTAGGACACTTTTCCCACCTTTTTTGAAGCCCACACAGTGAGCTTTTGATTCAGACTTTCCACGTAATGGATTTGCTATCCAAGCAATATTCCATTTCGTGCCACTAGGACACTTTTTCCACCTTTTATGACGCTCACACAGTGAGCTTTTGATTCGGACTTTCCACGTAATGGATTTGCTATCCAAGCAATATTCCATTTCATGCCTCTGGGAGGCTTTTGTAACCGACATACCTGTGGTATGAAGTGTGGCAGTCTGAATACTTCTTCATACACCTTTAAATGTCAACCTGTATGTAGTTAAAATAAGCTGCGGTCAACTTGAGCTTGTTGATATCTCCATAGAGCTTGTCCTCAAATGAAGCAGGCGTGGGCCAAAATATCTTTCTCTGTTCTGCGTATATTGGGCAATCCTGCAGCAAATGTTTTGCTGTCATTTTTCCAGTTCGACAATTACATTCATCGGTATCTCCTATCTTTAGTTTATTGAACAAGTGGTATTTCAGCCTGTTATGTCCTGTGCGGAGTCTGAAGATTGCTACTTGTTCTCTTCGGTCGAGTTTGTAATATGCATCATCCTTCTGGTGGCCTGGATGCTCTGATTCCCATTTGGTTCTATATGTGCTTTTTATCAACCTCTTTGCCTCATTATAGGTTATGTCTATGTCAGGCTGTGGTAGTCGTCCGCCCTCTTTTGCCAGTCTGTCAGCCTCTTCATTTCCAGGTATACTGCAATGTGATGGGATCCACTGTATTACAACTTTTTTGGATTTCTGGCTTAGATCATGGAGTGCTGCTCTTAGGTCAGCTATTTCTGTGCTGTTATTGCTCTTCAGTATTGAGACAGCTGACTTTGCATCTGTGAAGATAGCTATTTGCTTCTCTTTATTTTCCTCCATCAAGAGCATTTCTGCTGCAGTTTTCAGAGCCTCTACCTCCGCTTTGAAGTTACTTGAAAACTTTCCAGTTGCCACTGTACTTGTGTAACAATCAGGGGTTCTTAACCTGGTAACAGCCAGGGGTTCCTAATCTGTATAACAATCAGGGATTCCTAATCTGTGTAACAGTCAGGGGTTCTTAACCTGGATAACAGTCATGGATTCTTTTCCTGTTAAGACCAGAAACACAGAGAATGACTAGAAGAATTACTAATAAACTACAAGCATCCGTTCAGTAATTCTTAATTAATAACTAAAGCAGAACCTATGATTTGGACGACATTGTCCTGCTGTCACACACACAATGTCAGATATATTGCCCTCCTGTTACACACACATAATCAGATACAAGATAAACTAAGCACATTTAATGGGAGGTGACAACAATTGGGTCTAAATATTCATAGAGAAAGACAAAGATAATGAGATTAAACCAGAAAAATAACCCATTCTTCCCTCAGTGAAACCTCACTTCAAGAGGTGGAATCATACACCTATTAAGGTAGCAATTTAGACAGTTAGTTAGTTAGTTAGTCACCGTTCCAACTTCACGGCAATGGGTCGTCACAGCTCACAGTGTCGCGCCACGCACTCACTCAGTAGCAGGGCGACGGAACCATAGCCTCCTTAGTCACCTCTTACGACGTGCATGGTAGGCAACAGTGTTACTATTCTTTGCTCCCCTGTATGGGCCTCGGCAACAAATTAGACAAAGAAGAGGAACTTGTAGAGACATTAAGATAAGAATACAAAAGGCACCAGGAGCTTTCATAGCACTAGGACATTTGTGGAAGTCAAAGGAAATTAAACTTAACACCACTCACTCACTGGCACCTGGCCGTCTTAACAGACAATAGTTTGTTACATTGTGCTTCTAACAAGATATAACAACTGGCGGTAGTGAATGTTTTACCTCTCCATAGCACCAAGCCTGGGTTGAATTGTAGAGACAATGTGTTGCCCATGCAGCATGATTCCTTTCTCAGCCTGCCTAGTTTACTTCAGAGGAAAGGTAACACTGATACATCTGGAACAAGACCAGCTACAGAAGTTGCCGGATCAGCAAAGCAATGCTCCAACTGTCCACATGTTGAAGCTTCGATCCTAGGCCAGTTGCTGACCAAGGCTTAGGGCCTGGTCTGTCCTGCCATGACATTTAGTCTTTAGGTTGCATTTCCTTGCACCAGGATAAGTCTTGTACCCTCCATTTAAACTTGCACCAAATGCTCCTCCATTAAACTTGCACCAAATGCTCCTCCATTAAACTTGCACCAAATGCTCCTCCATTAAACTTGCACCAAATGCTCCTCCATTAAACTTGCACCAAATGCCCCTGCATTAAACTTGCACCAAATGCTCCTCCATTAAACTTGCACCAAATGCTCCTCCATTAAACTTGCACCAAATGCTCCTCCTTTAAACTTGCACCAAATGCCCCTGCATTAAACTTGCACCAAATGCTCCTCCATTAAACTTGCACCAAATGCTCCTGCATTAAACTTGCGCCAAATGCTCCTCCATTAAACTTGCACCAAATGCTCCTCCATTAAACTTGCACCAAATGCCCCTGCATTAAACTTGCACCAAATGCTCCTCCGTCAAACTTGCACCAAATGCTCCTCCATTAAACTTGCACCAAATGCTCCTCCATTAAACTTGCACCAAATGCCCCTGCATTAAACTTGCACCAAATGCTCCTCCATTAAACTTGCACAAAATGCTCCTCCATTAAACTTGCACCAAATGCTCCTCCATTAAACTTGCACCAAATGCTCCTCCATTAAACTTGCACCAAATGCCCCTGCATTAAACTTGCACCAAATGCTCCTCCATTAAACTTGCACCAAATGCCCCTGCATTAAACTTGCACCAAATGCTCCTCCATTAAACTTGCACCAAATGCTCCTCCATTAAACTTGCACCAAATGCTCCTCCATTAAACTTGCACCAAATGCTCCTCCATTAAACTTGCACCAAATGCTCCTCCATTAAACTTGCACCAAATGCTCCTCCATTAAACTTGCACCAAATGCTCCTCCATTAAACTTGCACCAAATGCTCCTCCATTAAACTTGCACCAAATGCTCCTCCATTAAACTTGCACCAAATGCTCCTGCATTAAACTTGCACCAAATGCTCCTCCATTAAACTTGCACCAAATGCTCCTCCATTAAACTTGCACCAAATGCTCCTCCATTAAACTTGCACCAAATGCTCCTCCATTAAACTTGCACCAAATGCTCCTCCATTAAACTTGCACCAAATGCTCCTGCATTAAACTTGCACCAAATGCTCCTCCATTAAACTTGCACCAAATGCGCCTTCCCATCTCAGCAGGCAGTACTGGGAGGACACCTGGAGAACATGCTCTGTAATTTGATGACACTGTCCACATGAGCTTAGTGGTGAGTAACTCAGGCCGAATCTGTACATATGGTTGATCTTTCTTTTATATCCTGTCTGAAGCCTCAAATTGATGGCTTGTCCCTGCCATATGTTGTTAGCACATTGCTTTATTTCATGTTTCAATTTCAGCCATCATGTCTACATTGACCCATGATATTTCAATTTCAGCCATCATGTCTACATCCACCCATGACCGTCCAATGGTCATGCCAGCCAAGTGTCCCAGTCCAGTTCTGCCAGGTCACCAGGAGTCACTCCACCATCCCCCTCCACCAAAGTATACAGAGGCCTTGGCTCAAGTGGCACCAGAGAAGCTGGCAGGGGCTCGCCTGCCTGGCGTATCATTCCAGTCTGTCGGGGACAGATTTCAACAGGTGACTGTTATTGGTAAGTCAAGATACTGCAGTGAATTCTCATTGGGTGTTCTGTGAATGATAATTAGTTGTCTTTGTTTCTTCTACTCTAACCTAAGTGGCTGTATTGCAAAGCTCACCTTCCCTTTCCCAAGTTGAGAAACCAGCAGGATGGGCAAGGCTGGTAGTGGAATGTCACATTTGCATAGAGACACATTAGATTGTAACCAGGTCAGGATTGAGCACATCATGTATGGACCAGTTGAGATTAGGTCTGGGCTGGTGGTGTTTCCTCCATGGGTTCTGGGTGTTCCATTGTCCACAGACTCCAGCCCAGTGTCCAGAGGTTCTGGGTGCTCCATTGTCCACAGACCCAAGCCCAGTCTCCAGAGGTTCTGGGTGCTCCATTGTCCACGGATTCCAGCCCAGTGTCCAGAGGTTCTGGGTGTTCCATTGTCCACAGACTCCAACCCAGTGTCCAGAGGGAAGAATTAGAATCCTAAGTTTCATCACCTTGGGCCATGCCAATAAGCTTGAGCAGTCATTATTCACCATCTTACATGATCACTAGAGATCCGCTGCGTGTTATCATTTCGACCATGTCATGTGGCCGAGTGATTCAGATATTTACTTCTCTTCCTTCTTTTCCCATCAATCTTGCCAGTTATCACCAAGTTCTCTAGTTTATTTCTTCTCATAACATGCCAAAAACAAAAAAGTTTAGTGTTGATTGTAATTTCTTTTTCTCCATACATTTCTTAGTGATATGAACACTCTTCTACCTTTGTAATTTCTTTTTCTCCATACATTTCTTAGTAATATGAACACTCTTCTAGCTTTCTGTGTCCTTATAAACACCACTACTGGACCACTATCCTTTCAGCATGTTTTGTTTGGTTACAATTGTGTTTTGTTTTCAATGTCTTCAAATTCCACCTTAGCGCCATTGCTAGTTTGAATTTTTGTTTATGAATATTCAGCTCCACCAGAAGTGCATTCAGATGAAGATGAAGACGTCGATGATGGAGACGATGAGGAAGATGATGACGACGATGGTAAATATGTGATAGACCCTGACATGATACCCCCGCAGTCTCCCTACCAGGCAGTCTTGGCCAGCGAGCCTGATTTAACCAAAAGGCCTCACAAGTCTGCATTGAAAAGGTCCAGTGTTCCTGGCCCAACAGGTAAGACAGTTTTGTTGGATGTGCCTGGTGTTTGTGAGTAGATGGTCATTGGTCAAACAGCAGGTTGCTGTTGTGTGTTAGTGTATGTGATGTGGTTAGTGGGCATTACTGCCACTAGTATACTTGACTTCCTCTTGCATAGCATACATTACTGCCGCTAGCATAATTACTGCCACTAGCATAATTACTGCCACGTGCATACATTACAGCCGCATCCATACATTACTTCTGCTAGCATAATTACTGTCACTAGCATAATTACTGCAGCTAGCATGTATTAATCATCATCATATGCCATGCTGATAAGCGTGGACGGTCATGCTTTGCCATCTCAATCGATCACCAGAGTCGTGGATCAGCTCAGTGTTCTTGTCTTGACCATGCCCCTTGGCCAAGCCATCCAGGTATTTACTTCTCTGCCTTCCCCTTGCTCTTCCCCTCAATATCGCCAGTTGTCACCAAGTTCTCCAATTTATTTCTTGTCATAACGCGGCCAAATAATTGTGACTGTCATAAAACTGTCATTTACTGCCAATATATTACCTTGCGGTGTATGGCAGGGGTGTCTAGAGCCACGTGGCCAAGCCATCCAGGTATTTACTTCTCTGCCTTCCCCTTAATATCGCCAGTTGTCACCAAGTTCTCCAATTTATTTCTTGTCATAACGCGGCCAAATAATTGTGACTTTCATAAAACTGTCATTTACTGCCAATATATTACCTTGCGGTGTATGGCAGAGGTGTCTAGAGCCACGTGGCCAAGCCATCCAGGTATTTACTTCTCTGCCTTCCCCTTAATATCGCCAGTTGTCACCAAGTTCTCCAATTTATTTCTTGTCATAACGCGGCCAAATAATTGTGACTGTCATAAAACTGTCATTTACTGCCAATATAGTACCTTGCAGTGTATGGCAGGGGTGTCTAGAGCCACGTGGCCAAGCCATCCAGGTATTTACTTCTCTGCCTTCCCCTTAATATCGACAGTTGTCACCAAGTTCTCCAATTTATTTCTTGTCATAACGCGGCCAAATAATTGCGACTGTCATAAAACTGTCATATACTGCCAATATAGTACCTTGCAGTGTATGGCAGGGGTGTCTAGAGCCACGTGGCCAAGCCATCCAGGTATTTACTTCTCTGCCTTCCCCTTAATATCGCCAGTTGTCACCAAGTTCTCCAATTTATTTCTTGTCATAACGCGGCCAAATAATTGTGACTGTCATAAAACTGTCATTTACTGCCAATATAGTACCTTGCAGCGTATGGCAGGGGGGGTCTTGAGCCTGAAGAATTAAGGCCGCCTGGCTAGTGCAGTCACCGTGAACTGTGCTGGTTAGGATTTTCTTTTTGCCCCAGACAGAAAAAACTCCACACCTTACTGAGGATTCAAACCTGGGTCGCCCGAAGGAGAATCTGGCATTCTAGCCACTCAGCCAGCCGCTCCTCTATAATTGTGACTGTCTATGTCTAATTTCTCTAATCGGTTTACGGTTTTCATTTTGTTTCTTGTAGGACTTGGTCATTGGTTGTTCTGTCTGTCCATCGTATTCTTTGCATTTTCTTCAGAAACCACATTTCCACAGCCATCAGATGTTTTTCACCTTGTCTGCTCATTGTCCAAGCTTCACATCCATACAAAAGTACAGGTTCTATGTAGCACCACAGCACTCTTTTTCTTGTTGCAAATGACATCTTTTTTATTGGTCAGTATGGTTTCTATCTTGCAAAATGCTACCTTTGCCATGGCGATTCTTGTTCTAATCTCTTGAAGGCATCTCCCATCAGATGCTATAACTGTTCTGAGATAATTGTACAGATTAACTTTATGATTGTATTACTTTTGCTTGTATAGCACACATTACTACCAAGTGCATACTATTACTTCCATTTGTATAGCACACATTACTGTTACTTGTATAGCACACATTACTACCAAGTGCATACTATTACTTACTTCCATTTGTATAGCACACATTACTGTTACTTGTATAGCACACATTACTGTCACTTGTATAGCACACATTACTGTTACTTGCATAGCACACATTACTGTTACTTGTATAGCACACATTACTACCAAGTGCATACCATTACTTCCATTTGTATAGCATACATTACTGTTACTTGTATAGCACACATTACTGTTACTTGTATAGCACACATTACTACCAAGTGCATACCATTACTTCCATTTGTATAGCACACATTACTGTTACTTGTATAGCACACATTACTGTTACTTGTATAGCACACATTACTACCAATTGCATACCATTACTTCCATTTGTATAGCATACATTACTGTTACTTGTATAGCACACATTACTAACAAGTGCATACCATTACTTCCATTTGTATAGCACACATTACTGTTACTTGTATAGCACACATTACTGTTACTTGTATAGCACACATTACTGTTACTTGTATAGCACACATTACTACCAAGCGCATACCATTACTTCCATTTGTATAGCACACATTACTGTTACTTGTATAGCACACATTACTGTTACTTGTATAGCACACATTACTACCAAGTGCATACCATCATTTCCACTGACATACCATCACTTCCACTGACATACCATCACTTCCACTGACATACCATCACTTCCACTGACACCTCTTTATCACCAAATACTTACTTGATGTCTCCTGCAATGCCTGCCTATTCCATTGTTAGTTCTTTATTACCATCAGTTATCTCTTTGTTGTGACCACTACCTGTTGTTTTTAGTTCTTCTATGCTACTAACTATTTATTCTTTTATCACTGATGCTTTTCTGATTCTTCTCCCTGTGCCTCCTTAACCACAGTTATTCTCATAACAAAACATTACAAGTTTTCTGCAACAACCCACACTTCCAATGTCTTCTTTTCCAGTGTCCAGCTGGACAGCAAGACCACTGGACACAAGCCGAGCCAGTCCAGTCCCCACATCTGGTTCTGGTGCTGCGCTCGCGCCGCCGCCTTCACCACTACCATCGCACTCAGAGGGCAGCACAGGTCGCCTTTCACCTCAGCCTGCAGCTCTGGCTGGGGCAGTCCGACCGATTCCTCGTCCCAGAGTCACCATACAGGCAGTGTAAGCCAGTTGTCAGTGTTTAATGTTTGCTAGTTAATTCATTAGTTAGTTAGCTAGCTAGCTAGTTAATTAGCTAATTAGTTAGTTAATAGGTAGCTAGTTAGTTGGTTAGCTAGATAGTCAGTCCACCAGTTATTAAGCTAGTTAGTTAGCTAGCTAGTTAATCCACCAGTTAGTTAGTGAATTAGTTTGTTAATGAGTCCACCTGTTAGCTAGCTAGTTAGTTAGTCCACCAGTTATTTAGCTAGTTAGTTAGTACCGAGGAGCGGCTGGCCGAGTGGATAGAACGCCGGACTCTCATTCGGGAGACCCGGGGTTCGATCCCCGGTAAGGTGCGGGATTTTTTTCTGTCGGGGGCAAAAAGAAAATCCAAACCTGCACAGTTCGCGGCGACTGCACTAGCCAGGCGGCCCTTATTCCTCAGGCTCAAAGACCCCTCTGCCATACACCGCAAGGTACTATATTGGCAGTAAATGACAGTTTTGACAGACAGTTAGTACTGTAAAACCAATGCACCAGGTACAAACAAAAATATAAATAGAAACCTCAGGCTACGGCTTGCAACCTGGAACGTGAGAACCATGTGTCCAGGATTTTCCACTGACTTGACCAATATTGACGATGTGAGAAAAACGGCTGTGATTGATGCCGAACTCAATCGTCTTAACATTGATATTGCTGGCCTGCAGGAGACTCGCCTCGCTGAGGAAGGGTCACTCAGGGAAAACAACTACACCTTTTTCTGGAAGGGTAAAGGGCAGGCAGAAAAAAGGCAACACGGTGTGGGCTTTGCAGTGAAGAATTCGCTACTGGGAATGATTGAAATTCCAGCAGGAGGAAATGAAAGACTATTATCCCTGCGCTTGGCAACCTCTTGTGGGTTTGCCACCATTATTACTGCATATGCACCGACACTCGATTCCTCTGATGATGTGAAGGATTTGTTCTATGAGGAGTTAGACTCTGTGATCAAGGCAGTTCCAAAATCCGACTACATTTATATGCTCGGTGATTTCAATGCTCGTGTGGGCAAGGACTCGAGTTCATGGCCAGTGTGCCTTGGAAAATACAACATCGGTCGCATGAATGAAAACGGGCAAAGGCTGCTGGAGCATTGCACCAGTAATGACCTATGTATTACAAACTCTTTTTTTAAAACAAAAGAGATGCATAAGGTCACATGGAAACATCCAAGATCCGGCCATTGGCACCAGCTGGACTTCATCATCACACGGAGACAACATCTGAACCATATATCATTGACTCGTAGTTACCACAGTGCTGACTGTGATACGGATCATTCTTTGGTTGTTGCAAGGGTTAGACTGAGACCAAAGAGAATCTACACAGCTAAACACAAATCTAGCCCCAGGATTAATATTATTAACACTCATGATCCTGAAAAGTGCTTTCAGTTTCAACAGCAACTTGAAGATGCTTTCACTGATACACCAGAAAATTGTACAGTAAATGATAAATGGAATAAACTTAAGGAAACTCTTTGTAAAACAGCCGTAAAGGTTTACGGCACTGTGGATCATAAGAGGCAGGACTGGTTTGCGGCCAACAGCGAGACTCTGCAGCCCTTGATTGATAAGAAGAAGAAAGCTCTCTTAAGAAACAAGGAAAGACCAACGCGTAACACTCTGAGTGAGCTAAGGCAAGCTAGGAAGGATGTGCAAAAGGCTGCCAGGCAGTGTGCAAATGATTATTGGATCAAGTTATGTGAGTCCATTCAAATCGCAAGTGATAAGGGAGACATAAGAAGCATGTATGAAGGAATAAAGAAAGCCTGTGGTCCAGTGATCAAAAGAAGTGCACCATTGAAAACCTTGACTGGAGAAGTCATCACTGATAAGAAACAGCAGATGGACAGATGGGTAGAGCACTATTTGGAGCTTTACTCAAGTGAGACCAAACTAGCGGATAATGCCCTCAACGCCATAGAGGCTCTACCAACTCTTGACCACCTGGACACACTTCCCACCATAACAGAAGTTAAGTGTGCTATAAATGTACTTGCATCTGGCAAGGCTCCAGGTAAGGATGGGATTCCAATAGAGGTTATCAGGAGTGGGCAAGACACACTCACTATACAGATCCACCAGCTAATAGAGCTATGCTGGCGTGAAGGACAAGTCCCACAGGATTTCAAAGATTCAAGCATCATAACACTGTACAAGAACAAGGGCGATCGGAGCGACTGCAACAACTATAGGGGTATCTCACTTCTGTGTATTGTTGGAAAAGTATTTGCCAGAATTGTTCTGCGCAGACTTCAAGTCCTAGGAGATCAAGTCTACCCCGAATCACAGTGTGGCTTTCGACAGAACCGGTCTACCACTGATATGATATTCTCATTGCGACAAATGCAAGAAAAATGCCGTGAACAGAATCAACCACTGTTTATTGCCTTCATCGACCTCACAAAGGCATTTGATTTGGTCAGTCGTGAGGGTCTGTTCAAGGCACTAAAGAAGATTGGCTGCCCACCAACTCTTCTGTCCATTGTGGAATCGTTCCACACAGGCATGAAGGGTATAATCAAGTTTGATGGTGCAACTTCTGAAGAATTTGAAATCAAGAGTGGAGTTAAGCAAGGTTGTGTACTAGCTCCCACCCTCTTTGGAATATACTTTTCACTTCTACTGAAATATGCATTTCGTGATCAGGATGGTGGTATATACATTCACTCACGCTCAGATGGCGGCCTCTACAATGCTCAGAGATTGAAGGCTAAGACCAAAATTAGGAGGGTACTGATCAGAGAGTTGCTTTTTGCAGATGATGCTGCAGTTACGACCCACTCTGAGGAAGAATTGCAATGTCTACTATCTGCATTCTCCAATGCTTGTTCTGAATTTGGTTTAACAATTAGCAAAAAGAAGACACAGATTATGTCACAGGGTGCACATGGGGTACCATCAATCTTTATTGACGACGCCGAACTAGAGATAGTAGACCATTTTACATATCTAGGATCAGTGGTAAATAGCAAATTATCCCTAGATCAGGAAATCAACATCCGGATTGGTAAGGCAGCAACAACAATGAACAGGTTAAGAAAAAGAGTCTGGGAGAACAGGAAGCTTACTGCCAAAACAAAAGTCCTTGTCTATCAAGCCTGTGTCCTTAGTACTCTTCTCTATGGCAGTGAAACCTGGACAACTTACTCACACCAAGAGAACAATTTAAACAGCTTTCATATGCGGTGTCTGCGAAGAATTCTTGGTATTAAGTGGCAAGACAAAATCACAAATACTGAAGTATTGGAAAGATCAGGTTGTGTGACAGTTTATTCCATGCTCAGTCTTCGTAGACTTAGATGGATAGGACATCTTAGGCGGATGGATGATGGTAGAATACCAAAGGATATCTTTTTTGGTGAATTACAGATGGGTAAGAGATCTCAGGGTCGGCCTCTACTACGATACAAAGATGTGTGTAAGCGGGACATGATTGATACAGGCATTGATAATGCACATTGGGAGCAAGTCGCCGCTGAACGTGTTGCATGGAGGGCAAATATCAGAAATGGAATAAAGTCAAAGGAGAAAATTATTGCAGAAAAGTCACACACCAAGCGTTTGAGACGTAAGATGGTGCATGATGGTGGAAATGACCACGTGTTCACATGCACCCACTGTGAACGGACATTTACAGCGCAAATTGGCCTTATCAGTCACACTCGCTACCGCCATAGTTAAAAGTTATTATGCCTTTTTAAAGCACAAACTATCGTCTGTCAAGACGGCAAGGTGCCAATGATGATGATGATAGTTAGTTAGCTAGCTAGCTAGTTAATCCACCAGTTAGTTAGTGAATTAGTTTGTTAATGAGTCCACCTGTTAGCTAACTAGTTAGTTAGTCCACCAGTTATTTAGCTAGTTAGTTAGCTAGCTAGTTAATCCACCAGTTAGTTAGTGAATTAGTTTGTTAATGAGTCCACCTGTTAGCTAGCTAGTTAGTTAGTCCACCAGTTATTTAGCTAGTTAGTTAGCTAGCTAGCTAGTTAATCCACCAGTTAGTTAGTGAATTAGTTTGTTAATGAGTCCACCAGTTAGATAGCTAGTTAGTCAGCTAGCTAGTTAATCCACCAGTTAGTTAATGAATTAGTTTGTTAATGAGTCCACCAGTTAGATAGCTAGTTAGTTAGTCCACCAGTTAGCTAGCTAGCTAGTTAATCCACCAGTTAGTTAGTGAATTAGTTTGTTAATGAGTCCACCAGTTAGATAGCTAGTTAGTTAGTCCACCAGTTAGATAGCTAGTTAGTTAGTCCACCAGTTAGATAGCTAGTTAGTTAGTCCACCAGTTAGATAGCTAGTTAGTTAGTCCACCAGTTAGATAGCTAGTTAGTTAGTCCACCAGTTATTTAGCTAGTTATTCAGCTAGCTAGTTAATCCACCAGTTAGTTAGTGAATTAGTTTGTTAATGAGTCCACCTGTTAGCTAGCTAGTTAGTTAGTCCACCAGTTAGTTAGTTAGCTAGTTAATCCACCAGTTAGTTAGTGAATTAGTTTGTTAATGAGTCCACCAGTTAGATAGCTAGTTAGTTAGTCCACCAGTTATTTAGCTAGTTAGTCAGCTAGCTAGTTAATCCACCAGTTAGTTAGTGAATTAGTTTGTTAATGAGTCCACCTGTTAGCTAGCTAGTTAGTTAGTCCACCAGTTAGTTAGTTAGCTAGTTAATTAGTAAATCCACCAGTTAGTTAGTTAGCTAGTTAATTAGTAAATCCACCAGTTAGTTAGTTAGCTAGTTAATTAGTAAATCCACCAGTTAGTTAGTCAGCTAGTTAATTAGTAAATCCACCAGTTAGTTAGTTAGCTAGTTAATTAGTAAATCCACCAGTTAGTTAGTTAGCTAGTTAATTAGTAAATCCACCAGTTAGTTAGTTAGCTAGTTAATTAGTAAATCCACCAGTTAGTTAGTTAGCTAGTTAATTAGTAAATCCACCAGTTAGTTAGTTAGCTAGTTAATTAGTAAATCCACCAGTTAGTTAGTTAGCTAGTTAATTAGTAAATCCACCAGTTAGTTAGTTAGCTAGTTAATTAGTAAATCCACCAGTTAGTTAGTTAGCTAGTTAATTAGTAAATCCACCAGTTAGTTAGTTAGCTAGTTAATTAGTAAATCCACCAGTTAGTTAGCTAGTTAATTAGTAAATCCACCAGTTAGTTAGTTAGCTAGTTAATTAGTAAATCCACCAGTTAGTTAGTTAGCTAGTTAATTAGTAAATCCACCAGTTAGTTAGTCCACTAGTTAGTTAACTAGTCAGCAAGTTAGTTGATTAGTTAGTCCACCAGTCAGTTAGTCAGTCGACAGATTATCTTCACTGCACATCAAACCATGGGGGCCACTGTAATGTAGTGGCTTGATGTTCATCTGCCGTCCCGGTGGTCAAGGTTTGGTCTGTATTAGGGTCAGTTCAAATTTTTTAAAAATTGCCCTGGGTCAATCCAGCCTCAAATGAGTACCAAGAAATGTCTTGGGAAATAAAAGCGGCTGACAGGAGACTGACCACGTCACCCCTGAGTGGCGACCACGTCACCCATGAGTGCCGATTGTTCTATAAAATCTTAGTCTAGCACCAAATGTACATTTATTTACAAAAGGGACATTATTTTTCTTCTTTTGTTTTCTTTTTAAAACATTCAACCATTCAGTTTATTAAGTATCCAGATCCCCTCCTTAGTACTTCCCTCAGCGTTTGGCAGCTGCTGACACCGGTTCTGTGTTGGTTGACTGTTCTTCTTTGACCCTCCCCTTAGCGTTCTTGTTTGGCTTCACTCCTTTTGACTTGAGGTTCTTGCCGTCAAGGTTGTGGATTCATAGTCATCACTTGATTTGTTTAATTGCCCTCCTCTCCGAGAGCATTCAATATATCAACCCTATCCATTGCTCATCCACTTTCCTGGTCCACTTTCCACAGCAGCCTCATCTGCCAGCCTATCAGCTGGTTCATTTCCTCTGAAACCCACATGTTAGCTATCATCATCATCACCATCATCATTATCATCATCATCATGAAATGTCTTGAAGACTGGTGTGGTCAGTCTTGCATCTCCACATCTTGTGATCTCCAGTGGAATGTATCAGTTTATGTGCCAACTCCCTTCCATGCCATGACACCAGACTGTCAGTAATTTTCTCTCCTTGCCTTCCTCGATTCTCTCTTACCACAAGTCTTTCCAGTTGTCATGTTAGCTATAATGTAGACAAATCTAAATGTGCTATAGACCAGAGCCCATCAATGTTAGATGTATTGTCAGTGTATGTATTTTAACCTAGAATCCATTTGGGAAGATATAGGCATGGAGATGAGTTTTCAGTACAGAGGATTGAAGAGTTATGATTGCCAGTGTGGACAAAAGATTGTAGAGTTATGATTGCCAATGGGGACAAAGGATTGAAGAGTTATGATTACCAGTGTGGACAAAAGATTGTAGAGTTATGATTGCCAGTGTGGACAAAAGATTGTAGAGTTATGATTGCCAATGGGGACAAAAGATTGTAGAGTTATGATTGCCAATGGGGACAAAAGATTGTAGAGTTATGATTGCCAGTGTGGACAAAAGATTGTAGAGTTATGATTGCCAGTGTGGACAAAAGATTATAGAGTTATGATTGCCAATGGGGACAAAAGATTGTAGAGTTATGATTGCCAATGTGGACAAAAGATTGTAGAGTTATGATTGCCAATGTGGAGTTACATGAGCACACCATATGGTGGTTGGGTTTACTTAAACAGGCAATCACGCAACAGCCAATCACGCAACAGCCAATCACGCAACAGCCAATCACGCAATGCTTGGGACTAACAGAGTCAAGGATTTTATTGGTTCTCATTTCTGTCATACATACCACGCTCAGAATTAGCTGCAAGCGATTTGAAAGCAGACTGCATTGTGTTGATTTTTAATAATCATATGTGTGTCGGTAATTCATAATGCAATGGCACACTACTGAAGTAAAGTTGCTTAGTTAATAACAGACAGACAAAATAATGCTGGAATTGATCATGATGTCTTGTCAAGGGTATGCTACCAGCTTAACTTATTTCTTTCTATAATTTCCAGGGGTGATAATGACAGTGACAAAGAAAACAGTCAGCAGCCTGTGGTCGAGGTTTCTGATCTGCCAGACTATGACAATGTCCCTGGGGGTTCGGATTCGGAGGATGAAGAAATCAAGTATCGGGATGACTTTGATCCAAGTGAGTGTGGGCATGAGCAGTAACATCCCCTGGGGTGTCAGGGGGTTGCTGTGTATGCCATTGTCTTGTCTTATCCTTGCAGGGATGTCAGGGAATTGTGGGTATCATTGTCGTATCCTTGAAGGGATAACTGGAGGGTTACTATGTGTATCATTGTCTTGTCTTATCCTTGCAGGGATGTAAAGGGGGTTGTTGTGTGCATCATTGTCTTGTCTTATCCTTGCAGGGATGTCAGGGGGTTACTGTGTGTATCATTTGTTTTATCCTTGCAGGGATGTCAGGGGGTTACTGCATGTATCATTGTCTTGTCTTATCCTTGCAGGGATGTCAGGGGGTTACTGTGTGTATCATTTGTTTTATCCTTGCAGGGATGTCAGGGGGTTACTGCGTGTATCATTGTCTTGTCTTATCCTTGCAGGGATGTCAGGGGGTTACTGCGTGTATCATTGTCTTGTTTTATCCTTGCAGGGATGTCAGGGGGTTACTGTGTGTATCATTGTCTTGTTTTATCCTTGCAGGGATGTCAGGGGGTTACTGTGTGTATCATTGTCTTGTTTTATCCTTGCAGGGATGTCAGGGGGTACTGTGTGTATCATTGTTGTCTCTAAAACTTCTGTAGTTGTTTTTTCTGTGGCAAAGTGGTCAAGCCGTTTGACTCGTGTTCCGAAGGTTGTTGGTTTGATTCCGGGCCGCGCCCTTCGGTTTACGAGTTAAATATTTCGGAGACTCCTGTGGGTCGTCGCTAAAAGCTACGGAGTTCGTGCTTTGTGCGACGCTTTCCGTGCTACGGAAAGAGACCGAGCCATGTGGGATAAAACCCGGTGCAATGAAGTCGACCCTGTCGACTCTTAAGCGACTTTTTTTTGTGTGTGTGTAAAAATAATCATCCCTGAATGGACTTCTACTAGATAGTTCTCGCAGATACCTTATCTCTAAACCACTAAACCCAATTTGTAGAAAAAGAAGGTAACCAGTTTTGTATAATGGGGTAATTATTATTTTGTTCTTGTTCTGTTTGTAGATTCTTTGGCTGCTAAAGTGGCTCGCAACGACAGCCTGGCCAGATTTTTGGAAAGTCGTCCATCCAAAAATGAGTTGGTGGCAAAAAATATAATTCCTGCTCAAACAGAAAGTGAGAAGAGGGAACTGAGAGAGGCGATTGGTTCACAGCTCACAAGGTAACGGTGTTTCATTAATGTGCTTCTTAGCTGTCTATCGCAAGTCTTTACCTTTAAACTGGTTTGTTTCAAGTGTGGTTTCTGGTGTATTGAAACTAACTAAATGAAGTGTAGTTTCTCTTGTAAGAAACATATTTCTGACTATCTGAAGTGTGGTTCTTACTGCAAGAAACATCTAATTGAAGTGTAGTTTCTGTTGTATGAAACATATTTCTGACTATTTGAAGTGTGGTTCCTACAGCAAGAAATATGACTAAATGAAGTGTAGTTTCTGTCGCATGAAGTATATTTCTGACTATCTGAATTGTGTTCCTACTGCATGAAACATCTGACTATATTCAAACAGTGCAATCTTTTGTTTATGACTTCTTAGGTTAAATTCACATGAAATACAGTGCTTTGAAATGAAAATCCATTAAAATTAGTTATTTGCTATCTGAAACCAAAATTCCATCACTTTAGAGACAGCCTTTAATATTTAAAATAACAGTTATAAATTTTACATTGAACTGTTACAAATTTAGAACAAATCTTCCATTATAAACCCATTTGTTGGAGGTTGGCATGGCAGAATGGATAAGAGAGCTCGTTCTTAAAACATCTGGTGTGCTGATGCTGAGGTAGTCAGTTCAACCCCTACACTGGTCAATTGGATTAAAATGCTGACTTCTTGTCCTTGACCTGGAGATGTAAATTACAAGTACCTCTGAAGTCAGAGTGGGTTTGCCTGGTGGCGAGGAACATTGGTAATAGGGAAAGCTAATCTACACGCAAACATCAGTCCAGTGCACTAGAAATAGTAGCGTGTGTGTGTACTACCCTTGAGTTGAAAGCAAGTAAACGCCAAAAAGAGAGAAAAAAAACCACCTAAAAAAACCTGTGTTAACAAAATAAACATGTTAGTTGCCACTTAATACCCACTTGTTAACATTTAAACTCGGATCTTGCTGTTTACAACATTTATCTCTACGTCTTTGGAAACATAATTCATAATCTTGTTATTTTGATGTTGTTAATATCTTGCAATTAGTCATTTGTGAAATTCTTGTTGCAGGCGATTGAGTTTGCGGCCAACTCTGGAGGAACTGGAAAACAGAAATATTATACATCGTGAGTTTCAACTTTTGATTTTGTTTTATGTTGGAACATTTCATCATCACCTTAGAACAAGAATTGCTATGGCAAAAATTGCCTTTTGCCAGATGCTAAACATACCAATTTAATGCTGTCATGTACAATGAGAAATTGTGTTAAAAGTTCTGTATAGAACCTATACTACTGTATGCATGTGAAATAAGACAATAAACAGGCAAGCTGAGAAACATCTAATGGCAGTGGAAATCTAGTTTGTTAGGAAAATGCAAAGAATACCATGTACTGACAGAAAAACAAGTGAGGCATTCCTTCAAGAACATTATGAAAATTGTAAATTAATTAAAGAAATAGACACAGACAGTTAAGATTGTATGGACATGTTAGAGGATGGTAAAGTCTAAAACTCAGAGACAGATGGCAGACGTGATGGCACAAGAGCAAGAGGAAGACAAATGGATAAATACCTGGATAGTGTGGATCTATTACCATAACGTGAAGACATGGAGACATACAAGCTGTTCTACCTCTGAAAGGTGGAAACGGGGACCACAGAAACTGCTCTACCAGTGTACGGTGGAAACAGAGGACACAGAAGCTGCTCTACCAATAACACGCAAAGATCAGTCCAGCACACAGGAAGTAGTAGAACGTGCATGGACTACGCATGAGTTCAAAGGGAGAGCGCCAAAAAAAAAATCACTAGTTTCTTCTTTTCGTTCATCCGGAGTGTTTTTTCAGATGTCATTGCGGTGTGTCTGTTATGCGCCCTTGGGCCGAAACCCGTAGGCCAACACATCGACTTTAGCGTGCTTTTTTGACCAGGTAGCATACCTGGGATTCACTAGTTTGTTGGCTTTCCCACATGTTTACTATGTGATATTGACTTTCCCACATGTTTACTATGTGATATTGACTTTCCCACATGTTTACTATGTGATATTGACTTTCCCACATGTTTACTGTGTGATATTGACTTTCCCACATGTTTACTATGTGATGTTGACTTTCCCACATGTTTACTATGTGATGTTGACTTTCCCACATGTTTACTATGTGATGTTGACTTTCCCACATGTTTACTATGTGATATTGACTGTCCCACATGTTTACTATGTGATATTGACTTTCCCACATGTTTACTATGTGATATTGACTTTCCCACATGTTTACTATGTGATATTGACTGTCCTACATGTTTACTATGTGATATTGACTGTCCCACATGTTTACTATGGGATATTGACTGTCCCACATGTTTACTATGTGATATTGACTGTCCCACATGTTTACTATGTGATATTGACTGTCTCACATGTTTACTATGTGATATTGACTGTCCCACATGTTAACTATGTGATATTGACTGTCCCACATGTTTACTATGTGATATTGACTGTCCCACATGGTTACTATGTGATATTGACTGTCCCACATGTTTACTATGTGATATTGACTGTCCCACATGTTTACTATGTGATATTGACTGTCCCACATGTTTACTATGTGATATTGACTGTCCCACATGTTTACTATGTGATATTGACTGTCCCACATGTTTACTATGTGATATTGACTGTCCCACATGTTTACTATGTGATATTGACTGTCCCACATGTTTACTATGTGATATTGACTGTCCCACATGTTTACTATGTGATATTGACTTTCCCACGTTTACTATGTGATATTGACTTTCCCACATTTGCACTAATCTGTGATGATTGGTGACTTACCCACACTTGTACTAATATGTGATGATTGGTGACTTACCCACACTTGTACTAATATGTGATGATTGGTGACTTACCCACACTTGTACTAATATGTGATTATTGTTGACTCACTCACATGTGTACTGTGCCATGCTATCTGATCCACATTTATACAAATGTATCATCTAGAAATGAAGACACACCCTGTATAGGGTAATATTCATGTATCTAATATTTTCTGACAGAACAATCACTTGATGAAGCCAAAGCAGAGAAGGAAAGGACAAAGCGCTACCTGATCAGGAAGGTTAGTTGCCGGCTTAGTGTTATATCGTTATTGCTGATTATAGTTTTACATAGGAGCTGTCGTGGCACAGAGGCTAGTTCACTTACCTTTTGGTCTTGTAGGTTTGGATCCCCCTTGATGGGAGCCATGGTAGCAGAGTGGCCAGATGCTTGCTGGTTGACCCGATGATCAAGGGTTCAAGTCTGTATTGGGGCAGATGTGTAAAACTTGTCCCTAGCTGCCAGGTCAAGCCAGCAGAAAGTGGGTGCCAGGAAATGCCATGGGAAGCAAAGGTGGTCAGTGTGAGACTGACCATCTCACCCACCCAGTGCTGACCGGTCTATACAGTGTGAGACTGACCATCTCACCCACCCAGTGCTGACCGGTCTATACAGTGTGAGACTGACCATCTCACCCACCCAGTGCTGACCGGTCTATACAGTGTGAGACTGACCATCTCACCCACCCAGTGCTGACCGGTCTATACAGTGTGAGACTGACCATCTCACCCACCCAGTGCTGACCGGTCTATACAGTGTGAGACTGACCATCTCACCCACCCAGTGCTGACCGGTCTATACAGTGTGAGACTGACCATCTCACCCACCCAGTGCTGACCAGTCTATACAGTGTGAGACTGACCATCTCACCCACCCAGTGCTGACCAGTCTATACAGTGTGAGACTGACCATCTCACCCACCCAGTGCTGACCGGTCTATACAGTGTGAGACTGACCATCTCACCCACCCAGTGCTGACCAGTCTATACAGTGTGGGACTGACCATCTCACCCACCCAGTGCTGACCAGTCTATACAGTGTGAGACTGACCATCTCACCCACCCAGTGCTGACCGGTCTATACAGTGTGAGACTGACCATCTCACCCACCCAGTGCTGACCAGTCTATACAGTGTGGGACTGACCATCTCACCCACCCAGTGCTGACCGGTCTATACAGTGTGGGACTGACCATCTCACCCACCAAGTGCTGACCGGTCTATACAGTGTGAGACTGACCATCTCACCCACCAAGTGCTGACCGGTCTATACAGTGTGAGACTGACCATCTCACCCACCCACTGCTGACCGGTCTATACAGTGTGAGACTGACCATCTCACCCACCCAGTGCTGACCAGTCTATACAGTGTGAGACTGACCATCTCACCCACCAAGTGCTGACCAGTCTATACAGTGTGAGACTGACCATCTCACCCACCAAGTGCTGACCGGTCTATACAGTGTGAGACTGACCATCTCACCCACCCAGTGCTGACCAGTCTATACAGTGTGAGACTGACCATCTCACCCACCCAGTGCTGACCAGTCTATACAGTGTGAGACTGACCATCTCACCCACCCAGTGCTGACCGGTCTATACAGTGTGAGACTGACCATCTCACCCACCCAGTGCTGACCGGTCTATACAGTGTGAGACTGACCATCTCACCCACCCAGTGCTGACCGGTCTATACAGTGTGAGACTGACCATCTCACCCACCCAGTGCTGACCGGTCTATACAGTGTGAGACTGACCATCTCACCCACCCAGTGCTGACCGGTCTATACAGTGTGAGACTGACCATCTCACCCACCCAGTGCTGACCGGTCTATACAGTGTGAGACTGACCATCTCACCCACCCAGTGCTGACCGGTCTATGCATTGTGAGACTGACCATCTCACCCACCCAGTGCTGACCGGTCTATGCATTGTGAGACTGACCATCTCACCCACCCAGTGCTGACCGGTCTATGCATTGTGAGACTGACCATCTCACCCACCCAGTGCTGACCGGTCTATGCATTGTGAGACTGACCATCTCACCCACCCACTGCTGACCGGTCTATACAGTGTGAGACTGACCATCTCACCCACCCAGTGCTGACCAGTCTATACAGTGTGAGACTGACCATCTCACCCACCAAGTGCTGACCAGTCTATACAGTGTGAGACTGACCATCTCACCCACCAAGTGCTGACCGGTCTATACAGTGTGAGACTGACCATCTCACCCACCCAGTGCTGACCAGTCTATACAGTGTGAGACTGACCATCTCACCCACCCAGTGCTGACCAGTCTATACAGTGTGAGACTGACCATCTCACCCACCCAGTGCTGACCGGTCTATACAGTGTGAGACTGACCATCTCACCCACCCAGTGCTGACCGGTCTATACAGTGTGAGACTGACCATCTCACCCACCCAGTGCTGACCGGTCTATACAGTGTGAGACTGACCATCTCACCCACCCAGTGCTGACCGGTCTATACAGTGTGAGACTGACCATCTCACCCACCCAGTGCTGACCGGTCTATACAGTGTGAGACTGACCATCTCACCCACCCAGTGCTGACCGGTCTATACAGTGTGAGACTGACCATCTCACCCACCCAGTGCTGACCGGTCTATGCATTGTGAGACTGACCATCTCACCCACCCAGTGCTGACCGGTCTATGCATTGTGAGACTGACCATCTCACCCACCCAGTGCTGACCGGTCTATGCATTGTGAGACTGACCATCTCACCCACCCAGTGCTGACTGGTCTATACAGTGTGAGACTGACACCATATACCCAGCATGCTACAAGGTGTGCACATGTGTCCTGTACTTCCATGACTTAATGATCGTATACGGTATAATCACTAACGCCAAGCTTACGTGGAGGACCAGACAGATTCCAATAAATGAAGAGGTGAGGAAAAGATGCTGGTAGCAGACAGGACACATAGACAAAACATGACAATAGTATAACTAGAGAGTCTTGTCTCAGGAGCCCACAGGCCACATAGACAAAACATGACAATAGTATAACTAGAGAGTCTTGTCTCAGGAGCCCACAGGCCAGGTGAAATAGACACTGGTAGCAGACAGGACACATAGACAAAACATGACAATAGTATAACTAGAGAGTCTTGTCTCAGGAGCCCACAGGCCAGGTGAAATAGACACTGGTAGCAGACAGGGCACATAGACAAAACATGACAATAGTATAACTAGAGAGTCTTGTCTCAGGAGCCCACAGGCCAGGTGAAATAGACACTGGTAGCAGACAGGGCACATAGACAAAACATGACAATAGTATAACTAGAGAGTCTTGTCTCAGGAGCCCACAGGCCAGGTGAAATAGACACTGGTAGCAGACAGGGCACATAGACAAAACATGACAATAGTATAACTAGAGAGTCTTGTCTCAGGAGCCCACAGGCCAGGTGAAATAGACACTGGTAGCAGACAGGACACATAGACAAAACATGACAATAGTATAACTAGAGAGTCTTGTCTCAGGAGCCCACAGGCCAGGTGAAATAGACACTGGTAGCAGACAGGACACATAGACAAAACATGACAATAGTATAACTAGAGAGTCTTGTCTCAGGAGCCCACAGGCCAGGTGAAATAGACACTGGTAGCAGACAGGACACATAGACAAAACATGACAATAGTATAACTAGAGAGTCTTGTCTCAGGAGCCCACAGGGCACATAGACAAAACATGACAATAGTATAACTAGAGAGTCTTGTCTCAGGAGCCCACAGGCCAGGTGAAATAGACACTGGTAGCAGACAGGACACATAGACAAAACATGACAATAGTATAACTAGAGAGTCTTGTCTCAGGAGCCCACAGGCCAGGTGAAATAGACACTGGTAGCAGACAGGACACATAGACAAAACATGACAATAGTATAACTAGAGAGTCTTGTCTCAGGAGCCCACAGGCCAGGTGAAATAGACACTGGTAGCAGACAGGACACATAGACAAAACATGACAATAGTATAACTAGAGAGTCTTGTCTCAGGAGCCCACAGGCCAGGTGAAATAGACACTGGTAGCAGACAGGACACATAGACAAAACATGACAATAGTATAACTAGAGAGTCTTGTCTCAGGAGCCCACAGGCCAGGTGAAATAGACACTGGTAGCAGACAGGACACATAGACAAAACATGACAATAGTATAACTAGAGAGTCTTGTCTCAGGAGCCCACAGGCCAGGTGAAATAGACACTGGTAGCAGACAGGACACATAGACAAAACATGACAATAGTATAACTAGAGAGTCTTGTCTCAGGAGCCCACAGGGCACATAGACAAAACATGACAATAGTATAACTAGAGAGTCTTGTCTCAGGAGCCCACAGGCCAGGTGAAATAGACACTGGTAGCAGACAGGACACATAGACAAAACATGACAATAGTATAACTAGAGAGTCTTGTCTCAGGAGCCCACAGGCCAGGTGAAATAGACACTGGTAGCAGACAGGACACATAGACAAAACATGACAATAGTATAACTAGAGAGTCTTGTCTCAGGAGCCCACAGGCCAGGTGAAATAGACACTGGTAGCAGACAGGACACATAGACAAAACATGACAATAGTATAACTAGAGAGTCTTGTCTCAGGAGCCCACAGGCCAGGTGAAATAGACACTGGTAGCAGACAGGACACATAGACAAAACATGACAATAGTATAACTAGAGAGTCTTGTCTCAGGAGCCCACAGGCCAGGTGAAATAGACACTGGTAGCAGACAGGACACATAGACAAAACATGACAATAGTATAACTAGAGAGTCTTGTCTCAGGAGCCCACAGGCCAGGTGAAATAGACACTGGTAGCAGACAGGACACATAGACAAAACATGACAATAGTATAACTAGAGAGTCTTGTCTCAGGAGCCCACGGGCCAGGTGAAATAGACACTGGTAGCAGACAGGACACATAGACAAAACATGACAATAGTATAACTAGAGAGTCTTGTCTCAGGAGCCCACAGGCCAGGTGAAATAGACACTGGTAGCAGACAGGACACATAGACAAAACATGACAATAGTATAACTAGAGAGTCTTGTCTCAGGAGCCCACGGGCCAGGTGAAATAGACACTGGTAGCAGACAGGACACATAGACAAAACATGACAATAGTATAACTAGAGAGTCTTGTCTCAGGAGCCCACAGGACACATAGACAAAACATGACAATAGTATAACTAGAGAGTCTTGTCTCAGGAGCCCACAGGACACATAGACAAGACATGACAATAGTATAACTAGAGAGTCTTGTCTCAGGAGCCCACAGGCCAGGTGAAATAGACACTGGTAGCAGACAGGACACATAGACAAAACATGACAATAGTATAACTAGAGAGTCTTGTCTCAGGAGCCCACAGGCCAG
Organism: Cepaea hortensis; assembly: GCA_963921405.1. NCBI lineage: Eukaryota > Metazoa > Mollusca > Gastropoda > Stylommatophora > Helicidae > Cepaea > Cepaea hortensis. Next base: position 94,392,405 of record OY992893.1, read on the forward strand.
GTGAAATAGACACTGGTAGCAGACAGGACACATAGACAAAACATGACAATAGTATAACTAGAGAGTCTTGTCTCAGGAGCCCACGGGCCAGGTGAAATAGACACTGGTAGCAGACAGGACACATAGACAAAACATGACAATAGTATAACTAGAGAGTCTTGTCTCAGGAGCCCACAGGCCAGGTGAAATAGACACTGGTAGCAGACAGGACACATAGACAAAACATGACAATAGTATAACTAGAGAGTCTTGTCTCAGGAGCCCACGGGCCAGGTGAAATAGACACTGGTAGCAGACAGGACACATAGACAAAACATGACAATAGTATAACTAGAGAGTCTTGTCTCAGGAGCCCACAGGACACATAGACAAAACATGACAATAGTATAACTAGAGAGTCTTGTCTCAGGAGCCCACAGGACACATAGACAAAACATGACAATAGTATAACTAGAGAGTCTTGTCTCAGGAGCCCACAGGCCAGGTGAAATAGACACTGGTAGCAGACAGGACACATAGACAAAACATGACAATAGTATAACTAGAGAGTCTTGTCTCAGGAGCCCACAGGCCAGGTGAAATAGACACTGGTAGCAGACAGGACACATAGACAAAACATGACAATAGTATAACTAGAGAGTCTTGTCTCAGGAGCCCACGGGCCAGGTGAAATAGACACTGGTAGCAGACAGGACACATAGACAAAACATGACAATAGTATAACTAGAGAGTCTTGTCTCAGGAGCCCACAGGCCAGGTGAAATAGACACTGGTAGCAGACAGGACACATAGACAAAACATGACAATAGTATAACTAGAGAGTCTTGTCTCAGGAGCCCACGGGCCAGGTGAAATAGACACTGGTAGCAGACAGGACACATAGACAAAACATGACAATAGTATAACTAGAGAGTCTTGTCTCAGGAGCCCACAGGCCAGGTGAAATAGACACTGGTAGCAGACAGGACACATAGACAAAACATGACAATAGTATAACTAGAGAGTCTTGTCTCAGGAGCCCACAGGCCAGGTGAAATAGGGGGAGACCTAAAAACACATGTAGAAGAGAATTAAACACATGGATAACACGGGGAGAACATGGGTGAGGTTGTGGGAGATAGCTAAATATAGGATGGTTTGTAGTGGGTTGGTTGAGGACTCATGTTCCAGGGGGGAGGGACACAGGACAGAGGAAGCCCAAAGTTATGACTTGTGTGGCTAAGTGGGGCAAAAGAATTAAGCAATTTATACATTTATATTTATGTACAACATATTCATACTAGTATAGTGGTAGGCCTCTTTCAGTTGTGCCGCTGGGGAGGTACCTGACAGCACCGCTGGTGACTATAGTCCAATGCGAGAGTGACAGTCTCTGTCACATTTTCTGCATCTGTAAGACGAGGCAAGTCCCGCAGTAAGTGACTGCGCTTTGAGCCTGTGCCGCCTATGCTCAGTTTGTTGGATCAGATTGCGCTCAGAGAGCACCAGTCCTTTTCGCACATCTCTTCTCCAGGAACATCTGTCTGTTGCAACTGCTATGGACATTAGGTCAGGTCAGGGGCCACCCGGTACAGACAGCCTACAGCTTCATGCAGTCAGTCATGAAGATGAGAAGATTGTGAATCACGAATATCTCTTTGTAGAGTCATTCACATCTAGACATAGTTCAGGGTCAGACTGATGATAGCGAATGGCAGAATTTTATCTAGCCGCCAAGTTGTATTTATCTCGAGCTGGCGAAACAGAGTTTGAATACTGAAGTCATCTTTGTCGACCGAGGTGATAGTAGCGTGCAAGTATGATCTGTTGGCAGTTTTAATAACAGTGTTTAATGACCGTGATGAGGCAATTCGTGACTTGTTTTAAAGAGACGATATGTTGAATTAATGCCACTGTTGTGTCGTGAAGAGTCATTGTAGAAGTGATGTTCATATTTACACCATGTGTGTGTAAAGAGTCATATTCACAGAGGTAGTAAGAAGTCTAGTTGCTGGTTCACATCGAGCAGAGATACCAGCGCACCACAGTCAACATGGTGGCATGTGTACAGCCAGTTGCGAGATACCCCTGGATAACAATAGGACGCTCAGCACCAGCTTGACCCACATGAAAGTATTGCAGTGTTCCACTAACAAGTATAAACCCACTGACATACACCCAATGAGCTTGTGGGCAATTGCGCCAGTTCGACCTGCCATGGAGTTGTCGTAGGTCAAAGTGGTATTCAGTACAGGTAGTTTAGAGTCCTGCACAGTTCAGTGACAAGACTGAAGATCGAGTGGATTGTGAACCACGCTTGACCGGAAGTAAGCAGAGTGAAGGTCAAGCACAGACTACAGGTCCTTTAGTACTCATTCACGTCTAGACCGCATTCGAGGTCGGACGGAAGATGGCAAATGGCAGACGTCTATCTAGCCGCCACTTTTGTGTAGATACAGTAGTTGTGAAGTTTGATCAAATGTCGACGTCAGTTGAGAGTTCGAGCGACATATGTTGGCTGCAGAGATCGAGTGCACGTATTGTTGTTTTAGTGAAACTGATGTGATATTTGTTTTAAAAGAAAGACAGAATACACCGTGTGAAAACAGATGCAGCTGTCGTGTTATGAAGAAGTTATTGTTAGTGTAGTGTTGACTGTTATGTGGTATATACGTGGTGATTTAGAGAAGGTAGAAAGAGTAATACTACCAATCAACTCCAGGGCAAATAAGAACAACAATAGAACATGAATATTACATATGCCCCTATCTACCTGGAGACAGTAAAGTGACTTATGTCAACAGTTACAGATGCCCTAATTCGTTGGTAACTGAGTAACATCATCTCATCCATCGGCAACACAGAATAGCTCAGCGGCAGTAGAATTGCCAGTCGTAATCCATACAGCAATAATTTATTGCCGACTCATTCGTGACCCATTTCGCTCTATGGCAATACAGTTCGTTTATGCCATCCTAATGCCCATTTCGCTCATGTCAGACCTATCAGCTCATTGGCAGCAACTCTCTCCCATGTGTCTGGATCTGTGCCGAGGGTTTTCATATCTTGATTACACACATCCTTATATCGCATTTTGGGTCTTTCAGTTGGCCTCTTTCCTGTGGCTAGTTCTCCGTGTAGGAGATCTTTGGGAATATGTTCATCCTCCAACATGCCCTCCTACATGCCCCAACCACCGGAGGCGTCTCTGCTTGAGGGGGGAGTGCACTGTGGCAGTATCTGCTCTTACAAGCATGTTATTGTTTGTTATGTGATCTTTTCACGATATGCCCAGGATACATATAAAACATCTTATGTGGAAGGAATTCAACTTTCTTTCCTGTTGTGAATACAAGGTCCAGGATTCAGACCCATAAAGTAGTGTGCTAACAACACATGCTTTATATATTTGAACTTTTGTACGCTCTGTTAGTCTATTGTTCTCCCAATCTCTCGTAGTGAGCCTGGAAAGTGTTGCAGCTGCCTTTCCAATGCGTCTGTTGATTTCTGTCTCTAAGGAAAAATTGTCTGATATTATGGACACCAAATACGCAAACTCATAGACATTGTCCAATTCGTAATTAGAAATTTTGATTGACGGAGGTGCACCAGCATCTTGTTCCATCACCTGTGTTTTATTTAGGCTGATGGTGAGCCCAGAGTCTTTGCAGGCGGCTGCAAAACGATCTATGAGCCGTTGGAGATCTTCTGCTGCATGAGTAGTCAGGGCTTCATCGTCTGCAAAAAGTAGTTCTCTTATGCATCTTGATTTTATTTTGGTCTTTGCCTTGAGTCTTTCATGAGACTATATACTAGTATAACACTAACTAGTAACAAGTAAATATACTAGTATAACATTAACTAGTAACAAGTAAATATACTAGTATAACATTAACTAGTAACAAGTAAATATACTAGTATAACATTAACTAGTAACAAGTAAATATACTAGTATAACATTAACTAGTAACAAGTAAATATACTAGTATAACATTAACTAGTAACAAGTAAATATACTAGTATAACATTAACTAGTAACAAGTAAATATACTAGTATAACATTAACTAGTAACAAGTAAATATACTAGTATAACATTAACTAGTAACAAGTAAATATACTAGTATAACATTAACTAGTAACAAGTAAATATACTAGTATAACATTAACTAGTAACAAGTAAATATACTAGTATAACATTAACTAGTAACAAGTAAATATACTAGTATAACATTAACTAGTAACAAGTAAATATACTAGTATAACATTAACTAGTAACAAGTAAATATACTAGTATAACATTAACTAGTAACAAGTAAATATACTAGTATAACATTAACTAGTAACAAGTAAATATACTAGTATAACATTAACTAGTAACAAGTAAATATACTAGTATAACATTAACTAGTAACAAGTAAATATACTAGTATAACATTAAACAAACTTATTTTTATTTTATTTTGGTGCTTGCTGACTTTGAACTCAAGCGTAGTCTATACACACTACTTCTAATAGTACTGGACTGAATTTTGTGTGTGGATTAGCTTTTCCTATTAACAGTGTCCCTCGCCATCAGGGGAACACACTCTAACTTCAGAGGTAGTTACAATTTATGTCCCTACGTCAAGGGTAGAGAAGTCAACATTTGAGTCCAACTGTCAGGTCTAGGGATTGAACTCCTGACTTCAACATCAGCACACCGGATGGTTAAGAATGCACATTCAGCCATGATGACCTCCAAACTGTTATATTGTTGTTATTGATTAGTTTTCTGGTTTTGTTAGTTTGTTTGTGAATTAATGTTTGATATTTTTGTCTTGTTGACAGTTGAGTTTCCGGCCCAGTATAGAGGAGCTGAGAGAGCGAAAGATAATAGACTTCAATGATTACGTAGAGGTGACCGACGCACAAGTGTACGACAGGCGGGCAGAGAAACCTTGGACCAAGCTCACTCCCCGAGACAAGGTCAGCTGAAAATTAAAAACAAAAGAAAATGTCATTTATGAGTCACCTTGTAACTTCACCGAAAACCTCATCAAGAGATGGACTGTTTAAGTACAAGTGGTGGTTGAACAGTTTTACACTTGACTAGGGAATCGTTCAAACCAGGCTAGAGTGCTGTGTATCATTGTAAAGATACACTAAAATGTTGCTTGTCCTTTGCAGGAGGTTGCAATCAACCCCAGCTTGATTTTATTGGCAATTTTATGTACAGTAGTTTGCCATTGCTTTATGAACAAGAAGTCAGTGTTTAAGTCCAACTGGCTAGTATGTGGGATGAACCTGTTGCTATCAGCACACTGGAAGTTTAAGTGCAAGAAGGATAAACTCTCGGCCATGTTGATCTATAAAGTTGAGGGTGGCAGTTGACCCCAGAAAAACTGGTGAGGCTGCCTGAGGTGGGAGAACTGGTGAGGCTGCCTGAGGTGGGAGAACTGGTGAGGCTGCCTGAGGTGGGAGAACTGGTGAGGTTGGAGAACTGATGAGGTGGGAGAACTGGTGAGGTGGGAGAACTGGTGAGGCTGCCCGAGGTGGGAGAACTGGCGGGTTGGGAGAACTGGTGAGGCTGCCTGAGGTGGGAGAACTGGTAAGGATGCCTGAGGTGGGAGAACTGGTAAGGCTGCCTGAGGTGGGAGAACTGGTAAGGCTGCCTGAGGTGGGAGAACTGGTGAGGGATTAAGACACATTTTGGCACATGACTTCATTTGATGATGAGATATGTTTTATCATAATTCTCTGTTGTTTGTATGTAATCATGGTGTGGTTATTGTGTTGTGTCATAATCCCCTATTGTTTGTATGTAATCATGGTGTGATTATTGTGTTGTTTCATAATCCCCTATTGTTTGTATGTAATCATGGTGTGATTATTGTGTTGTGTCATAATCTCCTATTGTCTGTGTGTAATTATGGTGTGATTATTGTGCTGTATCATAATCCCCTATTGTTTGTATGTAATCATGGTGTGATTATTGTGCTGTATCATAATCCCCTATTGTTTGTGTGTAATCATGGTGTGGTTATTGTGCTGTATCATAATCCCCTATTGTTTGTGTGTAATTATGGTGTGAATATTGTGTTGTATCATAATTCCCTATTGTTTGTGTGTAATCATGGTGTGATTATTGTGTTGATCATAATCCCCTATTGTCTGTGTGTAATTATGGTGTGGTTATTGTTGTATCATAATCCCCTATTGTTTGTGTGTAATCATGGTGTGGTTATTGTGCTGTATCATAATCCCCTATTGTCTGTGTGTAATTATGGTGTGGTTATTGTTGTATCATAATCCCCTATTGTTTGTGTGTAATCATGGTGTGGTTATTGTGCTGTATCATAATCATCTATTGTTTGTGTGTAATCATGGTGTGATTATTGTGTTGTATCATAATCCCCTATTGTTTGTGTGTAATCACAGTGTGATTATTGTGTTGTATCATAATCCCCTATTGTCTGTGTGTAATTATGGTGTGGTTATTGTTGTATCATAATCCCCTATTGTTTGTGTGTAATCATGGTGTGGTTATTGTTTTATCATAATCCCCTATTGTTTGTGTGTAATCGTGGTGTGATTATTGTGTTGTGTCATAATCCCCTATTGTTTGTGTGTAATCATGGTGTGATTATTGTGTTGTATCATAATCCCCTATTGTTTGTGTGTAATCATGGTGTGATTATTGTGTTGTATCATAATCCCTCATTGTTTGTGTGTAATCATGGTGTGGTTATTGTTGTATCATAATCCCCCATTTTCTGTGTGTAATTATGGTGTGGTTATTGTTATATCATAATCCCCTATTGTTTGTGTGTAATCCTGGTGTGGTTATTGTTGTATCATAATCCCCTATTGTTTGTGTGTAATCATGGTGTGGTTATTGTTTTATCATAATCCCCTTTTGTTTGTGTGTAATCATGGTGTGATTATTGTGTTTTGTCATAATCCCCTATTGTTTGTGTGTAATCATGGTGTGATTATTGTGTTGTATCATAATCCCCTATTGTTTGTGTGTAATCATTGTGTGTTTATTGTGTTGTATCATAATCCCCTATTGTTTGTGTGTAATCGTGGTGTGGTTATTGTTGTATCATAATCCCCTATTGTCTGTGTGTAATTATGGTGTGGTTATTGTTGTATCATAATCTCCTACTGTTTGTGTGTAATCATGGTGTGATTATTGTGGTATCATAATCCTCTATTGTTTGTGTGTAATTATGGTGTGGTTATTGTGTTGTATCATAATCCCCTATTGTTTGTGTGTAATCGTGGTGTGATTATTGTGTTGTATCATAATCATCTATTGTTTGTGTGTAATTATGGTGTGGTTATTGTGTTGTATCATAATCCCCTATTGTTTGCGTGTAATCCTGGTGTGGTTATTGTTGTATCATAATCCCCTATTGTTTGCATGTAATCATGGTGTGGTTATTATTGTATCATAATCCCCTATTGTCTGTGTGTAATCATGGTGTGGTTATTGTGTTGTATCATAATCCCCTATTGTTTGTGTGTAATCATGGTGTGATTATTGTGCCAGGCTGCCATCCGGAAAGAGTTGAATGAGTTCAAGAGCAAAGAGATGGACGTGCATGAAGGCAGTCGGCATATGACCAGGTAAGGAAGGTTACACTGAGAAGTGCTGCCAATGTTTTCTCTGTCATTCCTAAAACTTAGTGGCCGCATTAGCGGTGTTGATAGGGAGCTGCACTGATAATATCATGAGCATGGTTGGGCAAGGGGCCGACGCCTGCGTTCGTCGTCGTGCTAATTGAAGGAAAGTTAGTTGCATATTATTTACAGGATGTCGCAGTCAGCTCCAGCATTTGTCTTTGGCTATTTGTGATTTCCTGGCAAGTTTACATTCAGTAGCTTGCCATTGCTTTCTGAACGACTGCCATTCGCACCATTGTATGAAAACCAATGCAGGGCGTCTGCTGCCAAATCGCCCACAAGTCTTTGATGGTCCTATCACATTCCCATAGCAGGAAACTTGCTTGGGGGGCCAGGGTCGTGCCGTGCTATAATACAGAGAGGCAGCACCATAAGGAGGCTTCATGGGGTGATGGGGGGGAGCACTTTTAAAGGAAAAAACATATAAGGGGCGGCATTTAGATTTGCATCATACTGAGAAAATCTACCGCACGACACTGTTGGGGACAAATTAAAAATGGAAAAAATCTAAAATGCAAACCTGTTAATAGCATAACTGACATCGAGAAAGACGAACAGAAGTGACTAATAAAGGGAGTATATGAAATGAAGCTGCATGGGAGGGCTTGAGAGAGTTGCTCGAGGGCATATGTCTCCATGGGGTGGAAAAAAAAAGAATAATATACCTAGACAACCCCCAGGTTGAAGCAACCATTTTAGCATCACATTTCACAATGTAATTTAGCAGCACGTTTAGCCATAATTTAGTAAATTTTTAGCCACATGTTTTAGCAACAAGTGCAATACCATCCAGACACTGATTTTCTGTAACTGTTGTCCACAGATTTCACAAGCCTTAACAGATCATGGGCATTACTTCATATCTCAAACATAATATTCCTGTCATGCATCGAGACTGTTGGAGGAAGCTCATAGTATTTTTATCATATGTTAAGATGTAGTGGGGGTGGGTGGGGAGGGGGGGGGGGGCGCTCATCTTTCTGTCACATGTCAAGAATTGTTGGGAGTGGTTGAAAAATCCAGGACCCCTTTCCCTTGTCCTTGCCCTTGCCTTGAACATATTGGGTATACGGTGCTGGCTCCATATTTGTATAGACCAATCAGCACAGAGGTCAGTGGGTCACGTTGTTGGTGGTGTTTGTAATAAATCCGTCGAGTTGTTAAGATTACTGAGCGGAGCTCGTAATACCTCTGTAATGTGTCATGATTATTAAGTCTAGCTTGTAATACTTCTGTAATATGTTCAATTAGTAAGTGGAGTCTGTAATACTTCTGTAATATGACAAGGTTATTAGAAAGAGCTCTGCATTTGGTTTAGAATTACTACTGTTATTATTTGCGAACGTTTTGATGTGCATGTCTTAGATTGGAGTGTTTTGTAGCATTCAGTAGGCGTAATCTAGAAAACCTTTTTAGTTGAGGATTTGTGTTGTTCTGGTTTGTCTTTGTATCATAATTTTCCCGTAGAGTTTATTGAATGGACGAGGAAGTCTGCGAGAGCCTGGCACATATAGCCTTATTGTGTAATGTTAGCATGTGTCTGAGCAATTGTCTTCGTATCTGTTAACGAATGGTTTACTGGTGATGATGTTGGTTGGAATGTAGTGGGGATGACAGTTGATAAAGTCTGAGTTACCAGTTCATTCCTGAGTAAGGCAGCGTTTTGTATTTGAAGTCAAAGTAAAAAAATTTAGCCATATTCTGTTCTGTAACATTAAAAACAAGTTAGCTTTTTTCAGCTTAGCAAAAATCATGGTAATTAATGCGAGTCTTCTTGTGTGTGTGTATGTGTGTATATTCTTCTTTTTTTGTAGCATTCATAACTTGTAAGACTTGTTGCTGCAAGTATAGTATTTCTATTTCTATTTCTTTCCTCAATGATGTTGCATCAGTGTACAACATTAAGTTCCATTAGACCTACGTCTTCACTCTCGTCTTCCTTGGGGGTTACCATGTGGTATTGTGCATTGTGTTTGCTGATAAATTCCTTCTTTATCTCTCTGTCTGCATCCATTTTCTCAACAAGGCCAAACAAACTTAAAATCTTCGACTGTATAATTCTGATGAATGATGGGTGTTTATATAAAATATTTACATTAGTTCTGCGGTTGTTCTTAGCCTCCGTTCATTGGTGGAAATATTTGTCACACAATAATGTTGTAAATAAAGTACAGTAAAACACCTTTGTGGAACTTAGGGAGAGAACAAAGCAAATCTCAGTGCATCAGGAAGTGAGGAATAGATGCTAGTGCTAGACAAGAAATAAAACAAACCTGTTAATAGTTTAGCTAGAAAGTCCATTAGCTGAAAGCCACAGGGCAACAGAAACAGGGGGAGACCTTGTAGAAGACTATTAGTGACAGAAATGAATAGTATATGGAGGACATGGACGGAGCTGCAGGAGACAGCAAGTGAGAAGAGGACTTGAGTGAGTTAATTGAGGGTCATTGGAGATAAAAGGCAGCAGCAGAAGAAGAGGAAGAAGAAGAGGGCCCCAATTATAACACTTCAGCAGACCGACAGTTGAACGGGGCCTGAATACTATCGCAAGAGAGAGAAGAAGAGTGTAAATTAGTTTTATTTGTGTATAGTTCCTGCCACTGATGAAAACTTTAGCAGGCTAGATGTTTGTTAGCTGTTGCGCTGGGAGTGATGTGATGTGTAAGAGCAGCTTTGTTTCTGTCCAAGGAATCCTAAAGTTTCATGTATTTGTAATTACTGTATTGGTTTTTCTGTAATGAAGTTTTATTTGCTTTTTATATGTTGTTGCTTTATTTCACCCTTGTTGAGAAATATTGTAATCTGGCGTATTTTCAATTGTGAACAAAAAAATATTGTATCTATTTGCAAAAAAATGATTTGTTGATATCAGGATAGGATTCCAGGAATGTATTCTTGTCTTTGCTGGTGGTTATTGTTGTTACTGATTCAGCAATGGCTGAGCCATTTTACTCATTGCTGTGTAATACTGATTGTGAAGTTATTTGTTTGTGACAGTGAAGAGAAGTGATAGTTCTCAAGTTTCTTAGCTAATCTAGGCAGCAGAAGCTTTGAATGTAGTCTTATTTGGTGAAGGAAACTAATTTAGTGGATGGGGTTGTCTGTGGTCATGCAGTGGTGAGATTGAGACAAGCTACCAGGGGCTGTGTAGGGGTAGGTGAACTATGTAGGGCTTAAGTAATCTGTGTAGGGGTAAGTATTCAAATCTAAGTGATAGGGGTAAATGTGAGGGGTAGGTGAACTATGTAGAGCTTAAGTGGTCTGTGTAGGGGTAAGTATTCAAAGGGGTAGGGATCTGTGTAAGGGTAAATGTTAAGGGTAAGTGATCTGTGTAGGAGTAAGTATTAAGGGTAAGTGATCTGTGTAGGGGTAAATGTTATGGGTAAGTGATCAATCTAAGGGTAAGTGATCTGTATAGGGGTAAACATTATTGGTAAGTGATCTATGTAGGGGTAAATTCTAAGAGTAAGATATCTGTGTAGGGATAAGTATTAAGGGTAAGTGATCTGTATAGAGGTAAATGTTAAGGGTAAGTGATCTCTGTAGGGGTAAATGTAAAACGTAAGTGATCTATGTAGGGGTAAGTGTTATAGGTAAGAGATCTGTCTTGGGGGGCACACGCTACTCTCTGATGTGCCTGTGGATGCAAACTTTGTGGGTTTGATGCAGCACTTGGGTGGGTGGTTCAAAACCATGTCTGGCTCAGGCACTTACATGTACAAAGAATGTGAATTAAGTGAAAGAGAGAACATTAGGAAAGGGAACTGTTCACCGCAACTCATAAATATTGACCTAGCATATGTGATGTTTCTGGCACTTCAAGCCATTATGATAGTATGTGTTATGAGATAACCAGTAGCTGGGGTAATACATTGAGACCTGGTACAGTGGTACCTGCCTAATGTAGTGGAAACCTGGAGTTCGATCCACCAGTAGGGTGCCACACTGCCCGCGGTCTGGCAGTTAAGACCGTGTACATGTACTGATGCATATGTACACGACTTGAGGTCCTAATTTGTTCTTAACTTAGGAATAGAAGTGGAGCTATTGAGGGACGCAAATGTGATGTGGCAGAATTTCATACGATGCATCTGTTTAAAGTGTTCAGTAATCATGCATTATGTTGTAGCCTTGTTCTTGCATTGAAATCTCTTATTTTATTTTATTTTCATGTATTATTTTATTTTCATATATTTTTTTTTGTCAGAGAAAAATTTTCTTCTCTCTTCTAATGGCCATCTTGTTTTTGCTTTCCCTCTCCTTTTTATCTGACTGCTCCAGTTCTCTATGGTGCTTGTTTTACAATGAACAAATGTACACACATTTACAAAGATTTTTCAGCTGGTTGTTTTATGAATTGTCTAGAAAACCAGAGCTACATAAGCAAATATATTCCCATGACAAATAGTATCATCACAGCAACTGCTCAAAATGTCCCCGTTCATGTGTTGTTTGGCGTTGAGAGAAGTAGAAGAATTAAGTAGAGAGTAGAGGACATCCCAGGAACTGTGGTTGGTAGTGTGGAAGAAGTAGATAAGCCAGGAGTTTTGTTAAGATCTGCTGTATTTAGAGAAGCCTTGACCTGGAAAAACAATAATGGAAAATTAAATTTATGAACCACAAAGCAAACTAAACAAGACGGTGAAGTTTATACAAGAGACAAAATTGCAGATATAGACGACGACTACTACTACTACTACTACTACTACTACTACTACTACTACTACTACTACTACTACTACGATGATGATGATGATCAGGGACAAGTTTCTATGCAAAACCTGTCAGATATTCTAATTCTAATCTATCAAAGATATTTTCTGTTGAGATATTTGATGTTCACGATGCCTGTTGACTGCACATACCATATAATAGGACACTTATATTGTACTTCTTAACTATCACACATTGCAGAGTATACTTAACTTTATATGTGTGTATGTGACTTCATTTTATGTTGCAGTATCGTGTACAATTCACAGATAAGACATTTTTATTATTGTTTACCATTGCATTCATGTCAGCTGTGTGATACGTGCACAGTGAATCACACGAATGTGATTCTAACCTGCGAATCACTATGGGGGCTATCAGCAGAAGGGATTGATTCAGTTGTCATCAGAAATGTTGCACCCTTCAACAACTGAAGGAGAGATAAACTCATCTGTCAACTAGTTCTGTTGTTGTTATTTGTTGCCCCTCTGACCTGGGTTGCAAAGGACATTGTCTTTAGTTATTCTTCTTATTCATTGGAGTGCAGAGATAACATAGTTTTCAGTTACTCCTTTTTTATCCTGGAGTGCAAAGATAACATTGTCTTTAGTTATTTCTCTTCTACATTAGAGTGCAGAGATAACATACTAGTTAGTAATTCCTGTGTTACCATGGAATGCAAAAATAATATAGTAGTTATTCCTTTTCTACATTGGAGTGTAAAGATAATAGTTTTGAGTTATTCCTCTTGTATACTGGAGTGCAAAGATAACATAGTTTTGAATTATTCCTCTTGTACATTGAAATTCTGCAGTAACATAGTTTTTAGTTATTCCTCTTCTATACTGGAGTGCAGAGATGACATAGTAATTAGTTATTCCTCTGTTGCCATGGAGTGCAGAGACAACGTAGTAGTTACATATTCCTCTTCTAACCTGGAGAGCAGAGATAGGTCGTTTGAAATGTCTCCTCCTTCTGTCCTGAAGTGAAGATGTAACAGTACTTTTGTTAGTGATTGTCCAGCTGCCCTAGAGTGTAGATGTAAAATGCATTGTTTGTTGGTTGTCCCTTGCCTCCCCTGGAGTGTGTGTCCGTGCTTTTTTGGCCTTTTTTATTTTATCTGTTCTTGTTACCACCCCAGCTCTACTGAGTTAACTGCTCTTGGTGTCCAGTATCATTCTTACAATGGTGTTGATTTGTTGTAGTGGGTCAGAGGACCCGTAGGCCCAGTTGACAAATGTTGAGGTGGTTCCTAGGATGCATACACCCAGTTGGCAAGTGTTGGAGATGGGACCTGTAGGCTTAATTGCCATGTGTTGGGAGGTGGATTCTGGGACCCATCAGACCTGTTAAGTGTTGAGATGAGTCATGGGGCCTGTAGGTCCATTTGGGTAGTATTGGAGGGTGGGTTCTAGGATCTATAGACACATTTGGAAAGTGTTGGAGGTGGGTTCTAGGACCTATAGACACATTTGGAAAGTGTTGGAGGTGGGTTCTAGGCCTTATAAATACATTAGGAAAGTGTTGGAGGTGGCTTCTGGGACCCATCAGACCTGTTAAGTGTTGAGATGAGTCATGGGGCCTGTAGGTCCATTTGGGTAGTATTGGAGGGTGGGTTCTAGGATCTATAGACACATTTGGAGAGTGTTGGAGGTGGGTTCTAGGATCTATAGACACATTTGGAAAGTGTTGGAGGTGGGTTCTAGGATCTATAGACACATTTGGAAAGTGTTGGAGGTGGGTTCTAGGATCTATAGACACATTTGGAGAGTGTTGGAGGTGGGTTCTAGGATCTATAGACACATTTGGAAAGTGTTGGAGGTGGGTTCTAGGATCTATAGACACATTTGGAAAGTGTTGGAGGTGGGTTCTAGGATCTATAGACACATTTGGAGAGTGTTGGAGGTGGGTTCTAGGATCTATAGACACATTTGGAAAGTGTTGGAGGTGGGTTCTAGGATCTATAGACACATTTGGAGAGTGTTGGAGGTGGGTTCTAGGATCTATAGACACATTTGGAGAGTGTTGGAGGTGGGTTCTAGGATCTATAGATACATTTGGAGAGTGTTGGAGGTGGGTTCCAGGATCTAAAGGCCCATGTGAAAGTGTTGAGATTGGCATATGATCCATAGAGCCTGTTGGCAAGTGTTGGAGTTGACTACAAAGTTGCTTTCAGTATTTGAAGTTGTACTTTGCTATGTAAAATCTATGCATGCAAAAAGCTTTGTAGCACTGGCAACATTGTACTTGATTACCGATCATCCCTGCAGGGAAATCACTCTTCTGTTCAAAGCTAGTGAATTGTTTCCCTTATGTTGGTGTGTACATTGCTATATATATATATATTGTCTATTCTGGACTTGTTTTTGTTTATATACTATGTTTTGTTAATTGAATTTTCATTCAGGGTTTGTGTGACATTCTTGTAATTGTCTTGTCATTTGTTGGTGTCATTGAGGTGGAAGATCTGCCATGTTTTCTGTTCCTTAAAGTGCACAATGCCTTGTGGCATTTTCTGTTTCTTGTAATCTTTGTATCTCATGTGACAATTATGTTCTTTGAATTGTCACATCATCTGTTGATGTTTTTATGCTCATATACCTCTTGTCACATATTCTTGTGTTGTTTCTGATAGTACGAGGTGTTGGCCCTTCAGAAAGCAGTAGCACACTACTGAACTAAATTGTCTAGTAAATCACAAACGGCCAATAAATGCAGGGGTTGATTGCATTGTCCCACAAAAGACATGCAACTAACACATATATATTTATAACCTGTTTTCTGCATTATATTGTCTGTTTTTTAAATATTTGCATGGCTTATGTCACAATTCTGTACTCTGAGAATTGCCACGCAGTTCACTGAGGTTTTCTGTTCTTTATATTCTCATGCCTTACGTCACATTTCTTTACTCCAAGAATTCCCATATCATTTATGGAGTTTTTCTGTTCTTTATATTCTCATGCCTTACGTCACATTTCTTTACTCTAAGAATTCCTGTATCACTTATGGAGTTTTTCTGTTCCTTGAATTGCCATGCCTTGTGTCAGCTTTTTTTCCACACTGAGTATTGCGGCTTCGCTCATTGCATGTCTCTTCTGTTCTTGTTCAGCTCACCAATATTTCTCAGTTGTTATTGAACACACGATGAGGATGATTTGTATGCAAATGTTATATATACATAATGCTCAGGTTACAGTCACCAGGTTTTGTCATATGCAATCTTCACAGTGGTAACATTCGTAAATTAATTTAATATGTGTTCTCATATGCAAATATGAACACTTACATCTGTAGCATGAAGTTCCAAGGTTGTTTATATGTACAGTAGTTATAAACCTCTTTATAATTACAATTATAAACCCAAACACAGCTGCAGTTATAAAGCTCCACCAAGTTGCAGTTATAAAGCTCCACCAAGTTGCAGTTATAAAGTTTTTGTAGCTAGATAACTCTGTAAAGTTCTAGTTATAAAACTATAAAGGTGAAGTTACGAAGTTCTGCACCTACAAAGTCGCATTTAGAAAGCTGAACAAAATTGCAGTTATCTTTACCTCTACAAACTTCCAGTTATAAATACCTTCCAAGTTGCAGTTATGAAGCTTATATCTACAAACGTGTAGTTATAAAGCTTATATCTACGAACTTGCAGTTATAAAGCTTATATCTACAAACTTGCAGTTATAAAGCTTATATCTACAAACTTGCAGTTATAAAGCTTATATCTACAAAGTTGCAGTTATTAAACTTATGTCTACAAACTTGCAGTTATAAAGCTTATATCCACAAATTTGCAGTTATAAAGCTTATATCCACAAAGTTGCAGTTATAAATATCCTCCAAGCTGTAGTGGTATGCACATCTAGAAATACAAAGTACAGACAACCCTCACTTGTGTTTCACAGCTCTGATATGCACACATGTAAGGGACCATAGTTTTGTTAAATGGAACGAGTCCTCTGCCCACACGGTTCATGCTTTTCTTGGCACAGCATTAATTGTAATATTCACAAACGCACTGGTAACTTGGAGCTAATAAACAAACAAATGAACGCTAAAATTTCGACAAACAAAAAATATAAAATATCTGATGTTTTGATCCAAGTCTTTACTAAAGAACAAAACAATAGAAGTTTAAATTACGGAAATATGATTGTATATAACATTTTAACAAACAAATAAAACACATGTCTGGAATGAATTGAAGGATAGCAAGGTGAAAACATATGTGGAAATGTAAAAGTAGGATGAGAAAAGGGAAAAGCCAAAAAAGGTACCTGTGTCAAGTGAGAGGGAGAGAGTAGGCACGTTAGAGAGTGAGTTAGCTACTGTTGTTTTCATTTTCCTATGCATTTGCAACTGGCAGAAGAGTTTTAAAATATTCTGAAAATATCTTTGGATGTCACCCAAAAAAACTATCATAATTTGTTTACTCATATATATATATATATATATATATATATATATATATATATATATATATATATATATATATATATATATATATATATATATAAACTTTCTTAAATAAAGACCTGTCTGCCATATGAATGAATACGTTAACAGATTGGCAAAACCAGGCATAACATAATTTGTGAATGATCATCCATATGTGTTCAATCACTGTCTGTTGCCCAGGACATGCTGGTGTGGTGGGAAACGAGCAGGCAGACATATTGGCTGGGTCTGCACTGTTGAGTGGGGTATTGGTGCACGATAAGGCAGACAAGGTCAGGGCCCTTTGCAGTCATATGGCAGGGAGTGACCGAGGATCTGGCTGAAACTCCGTGCTCAGAGGAAAGTAAATTATCAGACTGCAACATTAACATTGGGGCTCTTCACTGGCTGTTGAAGATAAGGACTGTGCACATATAGGAATGTACAGAGTTCTGTGATGTTGGTTCTTGACTCAACTTAATGCAACTATTACTGTTCAGTTATTGCCACTGGCTGTCAGGTATAGATTGTATCTTATTTTATTTTTCATCATACGTCTTCAGACTGAATATATTTCAAGAAAGCAGCAGTCAATCAGAGCTTGTTGATATCTTCATAGTATGTGCTCTAAAATGGAGATAATATAGTTTCTGTTGTTCTGCATATTGAAATTGTTTCTTGCTTATTAAACTAAAATTATTACATAGAAAATATGCTGTCAATTACCACTTTCAATTTTGGCATAGACTATTTGTTTTTCTTGTTTATTTAATCTTCTCTCTGTAGGGAAGATTTAACAAACAAACAAATGTTAGGATTGAACATTACAATCTGCTGTAGGACCTTCTGCAGATGAAAATGGGAAAACAAAATTAAAATTATGGCTGTCCTGTACAAGCTGGTGGGTACACAGTTACTAAGATGGCTTTGATTCCTGGTTCAGCATGATGGCTTGCATCAACACGGCTATTGAGCAAGACCTTGTTGGGAGTGTCTCCATGGCGAAGTGTTTAGACTCACCTGCATCATGCTCCTGGGGGTCATTGCTGCTGCTTCAGAGTTCATGCTCTGCGATGCTTTCAGCAGATTGCTTTGCAGAAAAAGACTGAGCCATGTGGGATGAAACCTGGCATAATGAACTCTGCCCTCTTGACTTTATACCTAGGATGTCTCCAACTCTGAACAGACTAATGACCAGGGCCAGATTGGTACCCCATAAATAAACTGCGGTAGGATGCCATGCTGATCAAACCTTGTACAATGAAGTCCTCTTTCCTTGATATGCCCTTCTAAACCTTGTTTCCATCACGGAACGTACTTGCGACCCGGGCCAGATTGGCACCCCTTAAAAAAGCCATGGCAGGAAACCATGCTGTTCAGGAGATAACTTTTTAACTCACAAACTTCCATAAGGTGCAGACAGCGATAAACCTCGTCCAGAAGAAACAAATGTGTTGGAAATATGAAATTAAGAATTAACTTTATTGCACTCAGGAAATGCCCACACATGCTGCGTCACTTCTTGAGTATCCAGTGACGCGTTTTTGTGCTTATGGTATATGGTATAAGTGGCAGACTGAATGTCTGCCTGCATTTTCCTCTATGAGTTAAGTGTTGGCCAGACCCTCAGATCACCTCCCGCTGAATCAGCTTTTCCAGGTGTGATCCCAGAGAGCCTTCACCACCTCAGCTTTGTCATAATCTAACTCTCCACCCAAGGCACCCTCAACTGCCAGTCTATCAGTCAGCTCATTTCCTGTCACACCCAAGGCCCGTGGCAGAAAATCCATGATGTGACCTTGACTTTCATCATGTGCTGGAAGCTGACAAACTACAGATGACATTATGGGCAAGCCTCAGGTTAAAGAATAAATAAAAATGTTTACCAATTGTTTTACAATCTGGTAGGTAATAAATTTGAATAGTCAATGTATGGCCACATTTTACAATCTGGTAGTTAATGAATTTAAACAATCTGTGTATTGCCACGTATTCCAGTCTGGTAGTTAATAAAGTTAAACAGTCTGTGTATGGCCACATATTCCAATTTTGTAGTTAATAAATTTAAACGATCTGTGTATGTCCACATGTTTTCCAATCTGGTAGTTAATGAAGCCGCTTGCCGAGAGCATCATACGAAGCACAAACCCGTACCTCCAGCGATGACCCCCAGGATCTCCAGAAAATTAGCTCAGATGGTCCGAATGGTGAAGTCCAAAAAGAATTTATGTCTTTCAGAGCATGAGACAGACAGCTTATTTGAAGTTTTAAAAGTACTCAAGTCGAGAGGGTCGACTTCACTGCACGTGTGACCAACACACACACATCACAGGCTACATAGCTTCAACAATAACCTCCAGGTGTCTCTAGAAAAATTGTGCTTCTACTGTTAGCAACGCAACCTGGAGAACGAAGCCATGACCTTCAGAACGCTAGGCAGACAGCTTAACCAAGTCATCATGGAGAAATCCAATTTCAAGACCGTTGTTCAATAAATGTATACTGTCTAGTACAGTGGTTCTCAACCTTTTTTGGCCCATCCCCCCTCTTCACCATATGTTGGGAATGTCATTCCTCCCTTTTCGTATTTCCTCCCTATAAATCTTTCCCCCCCCCCCCCCCCCCTGCCCCTACATAGTAGTATACATAAAAATGGAAGCTAAATTTAATAACACATACTAGAACAAGTTTAGACGTATACATAAAATGTGATTTATGGGTCTACTTACGTTATAAGATGAATTTCAGAAGGGCGAGGAGTACAGAACCGTAAAGTATGGAGGGAAAAACAATATCAATCAAGTAATCGGTTCTTGTATTAACGCGGTCTTGAAATAATCTTCATTCCCCCCTGGAAGCCCTGAAATGCCCCCCTAAGAGGGAATTCCCCACCAGTTGAGAACCACTGGTCTAATACAACTTTAGACATCAATATATTGGGTATAGGCACTTTTCCTACTCAGTATATGCCAGTCACTCTACTCAAGTTTACTAATTGAACTAGATCTCTTTTGAGTGTCTTATGGACCACACTTTGAGAAAAGTGTCTAGCATATCTCTAGGTATCAATATATTGCCTATAATAACCTTTCCCACTCAGTATATGCCAATCTTCTCAAGTTTATTAATTCGACTGATTTCTTTCTACTCTGTCACTGACAGACTGCACTTTAGTTTATATTTGGCATATCAATATGTGACCCTACTTGTTTTAGCGCCAAAATACTCATCTTTTATCATCTGTACAAGAATGATTGGAACATGTTCACCGCTGCCAGCAGACATGTCTAACTGTCTATGCATACTCATTCCTGTCTTTGTTTATATTACTGTAGACTGTTGAATAGAATTGTAGATTGTTTATTTGGTGTGGGCATGCGTGTTGTTTATGTGTGAGATTGTATATAAAAGCTTAACTGACAGTATGTATATCATTGTACAGTTCAGATATTCTTTCCTGTCCAAATACCATTGCCTGCAACCGTTTTAGAAATTTTTATTCATCCACATTTTTCCCCCAAATGTTTTCAGAGTCCAGAAATAATTGGAAGACTTGTTAGTGGTTCTCTCAGTGTACTAGTGTTCATTGTTGACATCTGTCAGGTTGAATTGTGTTTAATTTTACTTCAAGAATCTAGGAAATAACTTGATTTTAAAGTGCTTTGGGAGATTGAAATAAACATTCATTCATAAAATGTTTTTCATTGACTTGTTCAAGTTCTTTATCTAAATATGTATTCATTCATAAAATGTTTATAATTGTCTTGTTCTTGTCCTTTAACCAATAACATTTAAGTAAAATGTTTATTTTTGTTTGTTTGCGCTCTCTCACTTTGAACTCAAGCGTAATCTATACACACTACTTCTAGTAGTGCTGGGCTGAATTTGTGTGTGGATTAGCTTTCTCTGTTAACAGTGTCCCTCGCCATCAGGCGAACCCACTCTGGCTTCAGAGGTACTTGTAATTTATGTCCCCAAGTCAAGGACGATAGATCAACATTTTAGTCCAACTGTGCGATGTAGGCGTTGAACCCCTTTCCTCAACATCAGCACACCAGATGTTTAAGAACAAACATTCTTATCCATTTAGCCATGCTGACCTACTAAAATGTTTATAATTGTCTTGATCTTGTCCTTTAACCAATAACATTTATTTGTAAAATGTTTATAAATGTCTTGTTCTTGTCCTTTATCCAAAACAAAAAGAAACATTCATTCATTAAATCTTTCTAATTTCTTGTTTTGCCATTTATCCAAAAAAATATTCATTAAAAAAATTGTCCTGTTGTCCGTTATCCTAATAAAAATTAATTCATAATACTCTTTTCATTGCTTTGTTCAGTCCTTTTTTTCCCAAGTACAATTTCCTTCATAAAATGTTTCTTGTTTTGTTAAAGTCCTTTCTACTCATACATACACAAATTCATTCATAAAATGTTTCTCAGTGTCTTGTTCTTTCTCTGCAGAGTTAAAATAGAACTGGTAATTGCTGTAAACATTGTTTCTTCCTTGCCCCATCTCAATACACTCAACACAAAACCCAGTGCCCTCCTTATGCTGTCTGCATCACAATTGGAAGACATTTATTGTTATATTAACATCATATTAACTACAAGTGAAGTGGAATTCCAGACATCGGAATTTAACAATTGCAGAATGTAATAAGAGTTTAGAGGAGCAGATGTACATTCAGATCGTCATCTTTTGATAAGCAAAATTAAGCAGAAGCTCAAGAAGTACACGATATCCCACAGACAAATCAATCAAATGTAGGATACTTCAGAAATAAATAAATTAAGGAACAATTTATGGTCCAGACTACAACACTTGGTAGACGAAGTGAGTATAGATATACTATAGAACAGTGGTTCTCAACCTTTTTTGGCCCGTGCCCCCCTTCACCATATTTTCAGAACATCATCCCCCCCCCCCTTTTCGTATTTCCTACCTAAAAATTTGGCCCGTGCCCCCTCTCCCACCTTCACCATATTTTCAGAACATCACCCCCCCCCCCCCCTTTTCATATTTCCTACCTAAAAATCCCCTGCCCCCTACACAGTATACGTAATAATGGAAGCATATACCAAAACAAGTCTAGACGTCCACATAAAACGTGATTTGTGGATCTACTTCCTTTATAAAATGAATTTTAGTAGGGGTGAGACGTACAGAACCGTAAACGGTAAAAGTATGAAGGGAAAAACAAGATCAAGTAATCGGTTCTTGTATTAACGCGATCTTGATATAATCTTCACCCCCCCCCCCCCCCCGGAAACCCTACAATTCCCCCTGGGGGGGGGGGATTGCCCACCGGTTGAGAACCACTACTATAGAAGGTTGTTGGCAGCAGACTACTTTTACAAACATACGGAGATATAATGTTCAGAAATACTTGACTAAAGGGAAAGAAACCATAAAACGTATATAACACCGAAGACCCTTATAAATATAGAAGAAAGGAGAGGAACCAGAGCTATGAAAGCCATAGCGCGGGGAAAATATCTGTGGTCAAAGGCTTGCGAACGCGGTTCGTGAGCCGGGTACCAGGCGTTCGAAACTCAGCCCCGACCGATTTGTGCAGCAGACCGCATCGCGTTGTGTTATAACGTGCTGGTATGAGAGCCGGTCGTTCAGAAAGCAATGGCAAACTACTGAACGTAAAAACTTGCCTAGTACATCAACAGCAGCTGAAAAATGCTGGTGTTGACTGCGACGTCCTGCAAGGGATATGCAACATTTAAAAAAAAAAAAAAATAACGAATTTAAGAAGCGGATACAAGAAAATATATACATGACCTAGCAAGAGAGACAGAAGAAGAAGAAGCAGAAGCAGCATCGAAATGAAACCTCAGAGACTTTTACAGTACAAGGAAGATAGACAGCAGGAACATGTCATCAACCAAATGGAATTACTGCACAGATTATTTAGCAGAATATTGGAAACTGAAGAACTACCAGCAGACTTGAGAGGAGGGTTTCTGGTGAAGCTATCAAAGAAGGGGAACCCACGTGAGTCTGACAGTTATATTAAGGAGTAACTGTCTGTTCCTGGGAAACCATTAAGCAGAATAATTCTGGAGAGACTACAAGAGTGAGATGCCATTGACATTGACAAACAACTAAGGGTTGACTCCAGCATGAGAATGAAGTTGGAAGCAGTAACGGCTGCATTCCGTTGGTTAGAGGAGACTACTGCAATACACATTGTATTCATTACGGATTCAAAGAGTATGCTTAGTAAGGTGGAGAAAGGAATGTTTCGTGTGGAATGGCTATCGTCACTTCAGAGGTCACAGGTTGTGAGGATTGTATGGAGTTTTTGCCCTGGCCATGCGGGGGTTCTGGGGAATGAACAGACTGATAGGCTGGCAGGGAATGCACCTCTTGGTGGTAGTTTGCCTATGGACAAGGGGTTTGTGGGACCAGGTGGGGGAGGCGGGGGAGCAGACTGAGAACCTGTATGTGGAAAGAGTGAGATTGCGGGGGATCGGCAGGGGTTCTGGTAGAATCTCAAAACTGAGAGGGAAGACCAGGAGAACTTTAAATCAGATAGCGGTGGTAACGATTAGTAGTATGACTCTTCGCTGGCTGTTGAACAAGGGGACGGAGCACATATGGGAATGTCTTGAGTGCAGTGATGTCGGTTCTTAAACTGAACTAAGGGTTGAACAGCCCGGCTTCCGAACAAATAGATCCTTCACTGACTAGATAGTTAAGCTGTAGATAATAGAACAAAGCAACGAACTGAATTCTTCACTTTATGTTAGGTTTGTCTATGAAAAGGCCTTTGATGGCATAGATATAGAATCTCTTTGCCCCGGGAAGGTTAACCCGGTCAACAAATGCCCGCAGAAGTCGGCCTAACGGCGCAAGAACGCAGCTCTGCTGTAAACAGGCACAACGCAACCACGTCCAAAAAAAAAAAAAAAAAAAAAAACTCCAGATAAAGGCAGAAGAAGAAGAATCTCTTTGGAAATTGCCGAGGCATCACTAAATATTACAAAACATTATTAACTTAACAAAGGCAACATACAGAGAAGAGATGTTCTCCATGAAGGGAAACTAACAGTGACATTCGAAATAGGACTAGTAAGAGTGAGAAAGGGATGGCTTTTACCACCTCTACAATTTTTGGTGACTATAAACTGGATTTTGAAGACTACAAAAGCACCATTAGAAATTGAATTCAATGAACTCCTAAGACAAAGCATATCGATGATATGGACTTTGCTGACGACACACGAAATCAGATGCAGGATAAACTAATTCTTATATGGATGTGAAGCTTGGACATTGAGCAGTCAAGCTGAAAAAACATCTGATGGCTGTAGAAATGTGGTTTCTGAGGAAAATGCAAAGAATACTATGGACAACCAGAAAGACCAATGAACAAGTTCTTCAAGAAACAAATGAAGATCTTGAACTGATTAGAGATATTAGATGTAGACAGTCACAATTATTTGGGCATGTTATGAGAAGAAATGATTTGGAGAACTTGGTGGCAACTGGTAAGATAGAGGGGAGGAGACCAAGGGGAAGACCTAGAAGCAAATACCTGGATGGCTTGGCCTTGTGGCATGGTCGAGACAGAAACACGGAGTTGATCCACGACTCTGGTGATCGAGTGAGATGGCAGAACATGACCGCCCACGCTTACCGGCATGGCCTGCCATTTTCTTTGATTTCTCAGGGTCCTCAGTGATTGACATCTCTGTGTATTATAATATAATTAAGTATGTAAAAACACTTTTACTCGCTTTAGCCTTAAGTCAAGTTGGGCATTCATCATGAGTGTGTTAAGTGTTAACTGTTAGTGTTAGACCCAACTTTTTAGGGACTCCAGGGGTGATTATTTATATCATGATTATTATTATTATATGATTATGAATGTATCACTCCGGCCGCCTTTACTTCCCAAAACATTTCTGACACCCATTTTAGACTGGGTCGACCTGGAAGTGCAAGTCAATGTTAAAAATCCGCCGCCACGCAGGATCCCGAAGTATTATAATAATAATACCTCTGCAAAACTATCATCTATTCCTCACTACGGTCTGGTTATTCTTCATCTACACACGGAGACACCAGTCACGTGATACGCAGTTTTCTAGCAAGATGCAGACGATGGTTTCCCCTTGGACTTGTATGATTTAGGTCTGTGGTTGCTAGGTTCGGTGAGATGTTTGATTGTTTCCTACCGTTGTGTCTTTTAAACCATGTGTACAGTATGATCAACTGTGAGAAATATCAGTTTCTACTGTTTGGGTCTGAAACATCTGTAGATTACTGAAGTAAATAAAAACATGGACACATGTCAGTTGTCTGTAAATTTTATTTCCTCATAAAATAATCATAAATCATTTTCATATCATATCAATGATCATTATCCTTTCTAAAGTTTCTTTACTACAGACTACAGTACAGGACATCGCTGTCAACATCAGCATCTTTCAGCTGATTGTTGATTTCTTGGCAAGATTACGCTCAATAGTTTGCCATTGCTTTCTGAGCGACCTGCTCACATACCCCGTAAGTTACCGACACGGAAAGAACCGCTACCGATTCTCGCGCACGTCACGTTACTCACGAGAGTATACTGGATTACGGAGAAAGTCGTGTTAGCCTAGACCAGGGAGACCGGCCTGTAAATAATAATGACATAAAAAAGTTAAAAAGATTCTGATCATCAGGAGACCTCAGAATTAAAAGTAAAAATAAAAAACAATTGCATATTAATAATTAATAATTATTAGTTAGTTAGTTAGTTAGTCGACAGATCATCCTCGTTGCACATCGAACCATTCAGTCCATAAGTGCTCGGATCCCCTCCTCAGCAAATCCCGCAGCGTGTAGCGGCTAACGACGCCAGTTCTGTGTTGGTTTATCAATCTTCTTTGGCTTCCTGCGTAGTGTTCTTGTTTGGCCACCCCTCTTTTAATTTGCTGCTCTCGCAGTCTGGCCATTGTTGTAGATTCACAGTCATCACTTGGTTCTCGCAAAAGTCTCACTTCTCTTAGAGCATTCAGAATGTCAGCCTGGTCCATGGCGCGTCCGCCCTCCACAGTAGCCTCACCTGCGAGCTTGTCAGCCCGCTCATTTCCTTGTACTCCCGCATGCCCTGGCACGAAGATGAAACTAATCTTTGCCAGCCGTGACCGCTTCAGAGGTAGCAACCATTCTCTTCGGATCGACCCCTCCTCTATCCTCTTGATCATGTTCATTGAGTCGCTAAGGAAACAAGCCCTAGTGAATCTGAAACTGTTCTGGCGACTACATAAAAGCATGAGTGGTATAGTCAAGAATAAGAGGTGCTGACCTCATCTGGCAGAGGACTGACGAGGACAAGGGCAAAGCCCTCTTTGAACGCTACCTTGAGCAGAGCAACCAGACAGACATGGGAGGCTGAAATCTGGTCAACAGAGAAGAAAGAATTAATAATTATTAATGTTAGGAAGCCCCTATTCACAAAATTTTGTGAATAATACGAGACCCTATATACACAAATTTGAAGAAGACTATTATTCTCTCTTCTTGTCTTTTTTTGCAAGTTCTTTTTCTTCAATCCTCACAAAGACGATATTTGTCGACAAGGACACACTCTACGTACAGTGATATTTTATTTGGCAAATAAAATTCACATTAAACAAAGGCATCTGTTGGATCCATCGATTCCGACATTCGATCACTCCGTTGCTGCCTGGGGGATGCCCCCCGGGAGCTTCCACAGATCCATAGAGCACACTTTATTCACAAGCTTCGAGTTTCTCAGTTCTATATTTTAGTTCGAAATGTTTAATATTTTTAAATTAAAAATTAAAAATATTTTTAAATTAAAAATTTGAAGAAAAAAAATTGCTGGCGGAGAGTCGAACCCCACTCTCCCACGTGACAGGTGGAGACACTAACCACTACACTACTGAGGACACAATGATAGCTCCACAAACATGAATAATGTAGTCAAACGTAGGTCACATGACCACAAATTGTTGTGAATAGTCACTCCGTTAATGTTATATAAACTTGACTAAGACATCAGTCCACGTAAACAGAATAATAATAAACATAGGGAGAACTAGATGCAAATAATGTAATGCAAACTAAACAAGTATCAGTAAAATAAGTATGAATACAGTGGCAGGTTCTTCTATCATGATTTTCAGTTTGAGTATTTACTAATGAGACCACAACATATAGAAGATAAGCCTTGAAAAACCCCAATCTAATTTTACCTTAATAATGCCTGTATGTCAATTATAAGTGGAGATATTCACTTTTGAGTGTCAATATCTCACTGAAATGAAATTGACATGATTTCCTTAATTTTGGGACTCTTAAGTGTGTCTCGTTATCTCCACTTCCGGTCCGGGCGAAATTGTCTCAAACTGGTCATAGACGGATATGAAAACTGACTTCAAAAATATGTTCCATCATGTTAAATGATTAAAACAATAGTACAAATATACAAATAAATTATTAATAATCTTTAAACTTGTATTCTCTTTAACTTTAGTAGTTCAAATGTCATGTTTTGAGCGTTAAGTCCGATCAGTATTCATTATTTGTGTCGGCCACCATCTTGGTTTTCCATTCACAGAAATATTTTTTAATACCACAAATGGAAGACGATTGGCGATGAAACTCTCCATATATATGTAGAAATTGATGCAAAATTTGAAAATCCATCTCAAAATATTCAAACATTTACAAATACAGCGCTAGAAAATAAAATTACTTACTGTGTATTAAATAAATACATTTCATTTAAAAGTCACGATAATTTCAACCAATCGCTATGCCTACAATGTTAGACTAACCTTTTCTGCAGAATCAAAGATGGCGTTTGTTATCGTCGCGTGATATTTGAATGAATGAATGATGTAGGAGGCATGAATGGTCTTTACAGCTGCCATTTTTGGGGACACAATGGATCAGGCCGGGGTGGCACGGTATATCACTGCTGTTTTCAGTTCAGGTCACGGCAGGATCTAACTCACTAAATACAGTTGAACACACAACATAACTCAGAACTGTCTAGACTCCTACGTTTCAGTAGTCGCTACCTCTGTCAAGAGCAAAACATAGTTATAAAGAAAATGAATTTGAAATTAAAACACAATAACTGTACATTAAAATTTATTACATTATACTAGGAATATTTATAAAGGAGTAGGTGAAGTCAGTCCCTAATGTTAATTGAGAGAATTATGTATGGCTTTATGCCTTTATCTTGGCATATTATATGCCACTCATTAAAATACGTGTCTAGCACCAATGCTCTTTAATGAGCATGCAAGAATGGTTCTTTACTTGACATTATTGTAGTTAGTGCGCTGGCCTGCTGTCAAGGTCTCACATAGAGTAGGTATGGACATAAAGTTAGAAGGGATATAACACCAATATAAGGGAAGTAAACGTAACAACTCGAACGCCCGAACAATCTCGAGCCTTCGAGAATGATGGGTCAATTTGCCTACAGCTTCGTGGACACAGGTGGAACCCGCCTACAGCGTGCCAGGACCATTTCCACGAGAAGCTCGAAGAGAGTTACACCCCGTGTCCGCCCGACGCACATCGAAGGGCAGACGGCGACTGGACACCGACCACGAAGGAGGGTTTAGCTTAAGGGGGACTTGATAGATAGAAACCAAGTGTATTTAAGGATTGTTGATTATAAGATAGTTGATAGAGTTTTGCTGTGATGGTTATGTGTATGATTGCTTTGTTATGAACTCCTGTGATATTGTAAATATTGTAACTGGCTGCGATACCCATTCTTCGCCAGATTACTGTGAATAAATTAAATCAGAAAGTATCAGAACGGAGTTTGTTGCCTGCCTGAACCCGAGTTTCATTTCCCTAGGTCTTTAGGACGTTGACACCTGCCAAGACTGTGGTCCAGGTTGAATCCCCAGCAGAGGCTGGATTATTTCTCCACCCGGTACAGCTCTGAAGCCGGCACAACTAAATAAAACTGGATACCGGACAGTGTTCAGACCTTTCTGAGAATTGATGAGGAAGGGAACTGACCACTCTATATCACATGTTGTGATCTAGGGTATGTGAAGACTGAATACCTCTCACTCCAACGGTAGTGTCTGCTATGGGTCTACCTTTTACCTCTCAGAAACAGATGTTGTCAATGGTAGCCCACTTGCTTCTTCTGCTTCCACTTCAGCTGTTAGTTATTAATAAGAGTGATGGGCTGAAGATGATCAGTCACAGTTCACCCAAATTAAAACTGCTTGGCTTAGTTACATTTTGTTACCTTTTCCAGTTCGAAACAAAAAGTGTTCATGATAGGCTTGGAGGTGGCAGTGATGGAGCACATAGTTCCTGGGAGGGGAGGGGAGGTCGGCCATTGAGAGAGTGGACACGGGACATTGCAGACACACTGGGCATGGAGGTGCATGAGGTGGGGGTTTGGTAGGAGAAACTTGTTAGCCGGCCGTGATGAGAGCCTCTTTCTGGGAAGGGCTTGCTGTATGATGATGATGGTGATGGTGGTGATGGTGATGATGATGATGATAAAGTTGAGATTCTTAACAATATGCCATTAACAATATGGCCTCAGGGTTGTGTCCTTAGTGATGTGTTCTTGTTGGCAGATTAGCGAAGAGAGAGTGAGGAGGAGAAGACGAGGAAATGGTATGAGAAGAAGGCATAGAAATAGGAGGGCAGGCGCCAGGAGAACAAGACGAAAGGTGGAGAGACTAGGTCTCAACCATGTAAGAGTGGGATATTGGAACTGTCGTAGTGCCAGGCAGAGAGGTCCTGTATTGGAGAGTCTAATATATGATTTTGATGTCCTCATGCTCCAGGAGCTAAATACAGACAAATACCATTGCCCTGGGTACGCCAGTTATATAAACCCTACTGGGCAGATGAGACGTGGACAAGGTCTGCTGGTGAAGGAAGGAGTGAAGCATGTGGTACTTGACTTGAGCCAGCCAGTGGAATCACAGTGCAAGAGAGGTCCAGGGTATACAAATGGAGATTGTGGGCTTAAGTTGGAACATCATAAATGTATATGCCACAGTGGACAGTTTTGTCAGAAAGGAACACTGGAACTGGCTTAAGGAATTGGAGGAAATACCAGGTGATAGGTTACTCATATGTGGAGACTTCAATGTGAGGAACAGAGATTGGGACAGCAGTGGAGAAAACCGACAGGGAATTGCCCTTGCGGATGCCATGGTGGACTCCGATGTTGTCTGCATAAATGATGGTAGGCCGACTAGAATGGCAATGAGGCCTGGCGATGCGGACATAGCTATTGACTTGGCACTTGTCTCCCAGTCATCAGTCCTTGATGTAAAGTGGACTGTTTTGAATGACCATGGGAGTGATCACATGCCGTGTTCAGTCCTGATCTCTAAATCCAGGAAAGTTAAGGCTGGGAGAGCGCGCAAGACCTTCCGGTACAAGTGGACCAACAGCCTTCTTGGATGCCTCAGACAGGGGGCATGCAACAGGGCTGTTAAAAATCCTTTTTTGCAACCCCCATGGTGGACCCCAGAAGTAGACCAGGCTTGGAAAGCAAAGAGAGCTGCAGTGAAGCAGCTAAGGAAAGTACGACAGACACCCAGAAGCTCACGAGAGGAAGTGGACACGGCGGAAAATGTCTAGAAATGTGCTGCAGAGGCCAAAAAGGCAAAATGGGAAGGTTTCATGAAACGAGATTGGAGATGATAAAACACTGCGAAAGTTCTGGAAACTGCACAGACAAATACAAAGAAAAGATCGGCCTATGACAGTGGGAACAATTTATAGAGATGATGGTGTTCGCGTGACCACAGACACAAAGAAAGGGGAGGCATTTCTCCAGAGATTTTTAGAGCAGACCAATCATGATGATGTGGACACCAGGGATGCAGTTAGAGAGGAGTTATCTGGCACCATAAAGAATATGCCTTATGAAGACATCATACGGGTTGAAGATGTTAAATATATTTTGAAAAAGGCAAAAGACACGGCACCAGGGCCTGATGGGGTCAGGTATGGCCACATGAAGGCATTGAGCGATGTAGACCTGAAGGAGATGACCGACTGCTTTAACCAGAGCATTAGGACAGCATCAGTACCGCAGGATTGGTTACACAGTTATCTCATCCCTCTTCCAAAACCGTTCAAGGATCATTCAAAGCTTAGCAGCTTTAGGATCATCACCCTTGAAAATACATTTGGGAAGGTATTAGAGAAGATAGTCGCTGTCAAGCTGCAAGAGTTTTTGGAAAGGGGGAAGCTTCTTCCAGGAGGCCTGGGGAACTGCAGGCCAGGAAAAGATACCTGATCAAATGCAACCACTTTTGCCTTTGACGTTTATGAGGGGGTTCCAGAGTAGACATGAAACGATGGCGGCGGCGCTTGATCTCGAGGATGCGTACATTAGAGTTTGATATGATATTTTAATGACCGCACTGATGGAGAAGGGGGTCAATCCCTGGTTGGTGAACTGGATAGCAGCCGTCCTACATTCTCGTCGGATTGCTCTCCGTCTGGGTGCATGGACCTCAGAGCCACATATTTTAACCCCGGGACTGCCAGAGGGATCTGCAATCTGACCGGTGCTGTTTAACGTGTATACGAGCAAAATTTCAAACTTAGAAGCACCAGGGGTTGGAAGGATACTAACATTTGCAAATGATATTCTTGCATATAGGCAGGGGAGAGATAGGGAGAAAACAGCCCAGGAGCTACAGGCGACAGTAGACAAAGTGATTGACTGGTGCACTGAAATGGGTGCTGTTATCTACCCGGAAAAGGCAGCTGTTTTGTGGTGCTCTCTGGACAACAGGATTGTGAGAGCTGATGTTCCAAGCCTCATGATGGATGGTGGAAGTGTCAACAGAGAGAACAAACTGAAGTATCTGGGAATCACATTTGACAGGAGCCTGTCCTTCAAGGATCATGTAGAGACGGTTGTGACAAGATCTCAAAAGGGACTCAACGCACTTAAAACTATGGCTGCAATGGACATAGAGCAGAGAATGCTTTTCAGACTATACCAGCACTTGATCCTCTCAGCGATTGATTATGGACTAGGACTGCTAACTGTCTCAAAGAGTCAGCTGGCGAGATTGGAGCGCATACAGAACGAGGCTATGCGGGTCATTCTGGGATGCACCAGAGACACCCCAGTGGTGTGTATGTGGTACATCCTTGGTTTGCCGACTGTTGCTGGTAGGCACAAGGTGATGCAAGCGAAGGCATACCTCAGAGTAGCTGCTGACACAGATCACCCGTTGCATGAGGCGCTGGACGCAGTTAAGGGCCAGCGACTGACAAGAGGGAAATCATGGATGGCTCAGGCGGAGGATACGATCAGACAGGTGTGCCCCTTGGAGAACATTAGGCGAGGAGAGGAGTGGGTCAGAGTGCCAGCGGAGCAGTCAGACTTGTGAGTTATAATCACATTGAGCCGGGAGTGTAGGGAGTGGCCAGCAGGGGGCCACAGAAGTGGAAATCCAGCAACTAATTCAGGTTAATGCTCGCCCGGGTGATGTGATTATTTGCACAGATGGTTCGGTGTTGAGAGGTAGTAGAAGTGCCTGGGGTTTCTTGGCAAAGGCTAATGGTCGACATTTGGTGCAGGAGAGCTTGGCATATGATACCACAACATCTAGCTTAAGAATGGAGGTGGAGGCAGTCAGTGCAGCTTTCTGCTGGATGGAGAATACGATACACACACACATTGTGATTGTAACTGACTCAGAAAGTATGCTGAGTAGGGTGAGGACAGGCAAGCTTCGTGCCGAGTGGCTTGCTTCGCTTCGGAAGTCACGGGTGACAAGTATCGTCTGGATCTTTTCTCCAGGACGTGCTGGGGAATGAACAGGCAGACAGATTGGCTGGCTCTGCAAAACTTGGTGGAGTATTGATGCATGATAAGGCAGACGTGGTTGCGGCCTTGTGGGAGCACGTGTACACCACGGAGGAGCAAATGGATCACCATGGTCTGGCAAGAATGCAACAGCGTGGAGTGACGGGATCTGGCCGATGCTCGACGCTTAGAGGAAAGGTGAGACGCACATATAATCAGATTGCTACTGGTACTATTGGGGTTGGAACTCTTCGCTGGCTTCTGAGGATGGGGACGGAGCGCTTATGGGAATGCCCAGAATGCTGTGATGTCGGTTCTTAAATCAATCAATCAATCAATCTTGTTGGCAGATTAGTGAGGAATTATGCAAAAGCTGCAGAGATGTGGAATAATGAGGACACCATGGACAGATACAAAACATATATCTAGGAAGAAGTTAACTCACAAAGAAAACTAAATACAATCATAAGAAGAGACAGTCCACATTCTTCGGGCTTATCAAGAGAAGAGGAAAACTGGAGTACCTCGTGACAACAGGAAAGTTGGAGAAGAAGAGTGGCAGGGTGAGACCAAGAGACAAGATGCTGGGTAGTTTTGATATGGTGGCATGGAGGAACATCTGTATCAGAGATGATTGGCAGTAAATGAGACAGAAGTCTGTGGACAGACATGGTGGCATGGAGGAACATCTGTATCAGAGATGATTGGCAGTAAATGAGACAGAAGTCTGTGGACAGACATGGTCACCAGTGCCACTATATGGTTCCAACTTTACATCAAGGGGTTGCCTCATAATTGCTCTATTCCTGTGCAAGCAAAAAAAAAAAAAAAAATAAGAAATGCTCACCAATTTTCCCATGTGAACTTGTAAAGAAAACAGTAGTTTTGACAAACCAAATCATCGGAGCACCGACAACAGGCCTTCCTTCTCTTGAATGTGCATTTCTTTGTCGAGGAGACAGCTGTCTGACAAACACAAGTAGCCCACACATGCATTATCTAATAAAGTAGCTGTCTGTCATTTTCTGAATCTGCATTTCGCCAGTCACTGTTGACAAGCAATAAAAACATTTTAAATGAAATTCACAGCGGACAGTTTCGCATCAAGCACTCAACTCAGTAGCTGGTCGATGAAGCTAGGTCCTTTGAGTCCAAACATGGGGAAAATATACTAGTAGACTGCCCGGAGACAATTCTCCATGGTCTTACCTGCCTGCTTGCCTATCTGCCATGTTGGTCGGGAATGGTTACCAATAATAAGATGTCAAAGAGTAAAATGTTATGTCATTGACATGTTTAGCAGTTGTGTCACTGAACTGGTTTGTAATTTCAGGTTACACAGTGTTGTAATGTGATGGGCACATTTTTAAAAACAGTGCAATGACAAGTTTTGTTTGGAAAAGGAAAGTGGGCGAAAAGTTACGCAAGACCACAGCCAGGACATTTAGTTCACAGACTACAGATGCTGTAGATGATGAAAGCAGTGAAGTTGATTGGCTGACGCTAGCTCCTAAAAGGAAGGCTATATCTCTAGAAGATACGGTGTCCAAGAGTGAACGTTTGAAAGCCGAAGGAGCTGTTCTGGCAGAGTCAGAGAGGTCAGCAATACGAGTCATTGTTATGTCAGCCACTTTTAGTTATATGGTCAGTGTTATGTTAGCCACTTTTAATTATATGGTCAGTGCAATGTTAGCCACACTAAGAACACTCTTGGCATGGAAATGCATGAGACAGGAGGAATGAACAAGGCAGGAGGACTGGTGAAGGATGGAGAGTTTTCTGTGGGCTGTTATGAAACTAAAGTTTTGTAAAGGGCTTTTTTATATGATGGTAATTATGGCTAGCCACTTACGGCTACAATCTCAGACCTAAACTAGCCATTTTAGCTACAGTTGGTTTGAGGGAACTGAAAACTTGCTACCGCTTGGGCTATGGAGGATAAACCAAATGGACCACTGGGTCAATGAAAAGGAAACTGAAGTTCATAAAAGAGACAACATTTAAAGTGTAGACAAATTTAAAGTGAACAAAAGAAGTAGAACAAGAAGCTACTGCTGGTATTGAAATCCAATTCTGTACTGGATTATTCATCTCTTGTCTCCAGTTCTCTTTTCTGTGTGTGTCTATTTTGGTCCCTTTGTGTTTTTTTGTTGTTGTGTAGATTTATGAAGACTGACTAGCTATGCCATTAATTTGTTATCTCAATGTGGTTTTTTTCAGCCGCAGCATCTTTTCTTATGATTGTTGAGTAAAAATGTGGTTTTCTAGATCGGTTTAGATATTCTCCACCCAGCTGTGATGAATTGAAACATTTTACAAATCTGATCAATATCTATTTCCTCTGTTTCATGTGCATTATGTATCAGTTAGGTTGGACAGATATATTAACAAAACTAGTCCCCCTGGCGAAGTGGTCAAGCCGTTTGCCTGGCATTCCAAAAGTTATGGGTTCGATTCCGGGCTACGTCGTTTGGATCATGGGTACATTTTTCTTGAAGACTCCTCGAGGTCATCGCTGGAGCTATGGAGTTCGTGCTTTGTGCGACACGTTCGGCAGGCCGCCATGCAGAAAACGACAGAGCCATATGGGATAAAACCTGGTGCAATGAAGTCGATACTCTCAACTTTTTTTAAAATTAACAAAACTACTTTTTTTCTATTTTATTTGTTTCATTTTTGGCTTATAATAACCCTATCTCTGCCTGCCTTTCCACATTTACCTCCTTTCTTGTTTCATTTCCTGAGCCAATTTTGTTTATATTATTTCATTCTGACATGTGGATGACTTGTTTGTGATTATGATATTACAGTTTTTTTTTTTGTTATGTATTATTTCTCATCCCCCATTGATAAAGACATTGGTCTGAATGTTTGATTATATCTGTATGTTTTACCTTTTGTGGAGCTGCCTAGTTATATTTTGTGTTCATTTGTGTGTGGTATCAGCTCAACAGCGGTCAACTCTGTTTGCGATACCACTGAGTTTTCTGTTTGCTGACTGGTAATGTAAAAGCTGAGGAAATAGTAGATGAAGATGATTAAACAGCAGCATGGCAGAAGACAAAGATGAGGGATAAACAGCAGCAGGGGAAGAAGAAGAAGAGTTAGAACCAAGAATAAGAAGAGGAATAAGCAACAGAAGAAGAAGCAGATGAAGAAATAGAAGAAGAAGAAATAGAAGAAGCTCTGGTAGGAGAATAAGAAGAAGAATAAACAGCAGCAGTGGAAGAAAAAGAAATGTGATTTATTATGACTAGTGCTTCTCTTTCTAGAGTAGTGATCAATGCAGCAATGAAATGTTCATTTATATAAGATTTGGTTGTGTGCAGGTATTGGGAGGCCATAAAGAAATGGGATGAAGCCATGCAACTAACTCCACACAACAACAAGATTTTGGAAATGAAAGCCCAGGTAATGTGTTCGGTTTCATTATTACGTTCAGTAGGGATGAGGGTAATCTAGGATGTACCGGCAGTTTTTTAAAACAGTTCATAAATAAACACAGATGTAGTGTTTGGCACTCATAGAAGTAGAAGAGAGAAGTAGAGACTAGAGGATGCACCAGACATACAAATTGAAAGCTATAGTCACCAATAGGGATTTGACCCTGTCACCTTCAAATGATGACAGCACCTCACTGAGGGAACAGTTGTACTTCGACGCATGACCAACTGGACACACTAGGAAATTTGTCTTCATTAGTCAAGTCTATCATACACATGAACCTACAACTATGGAATACGGACATAATTGATATCTAACCATTGAAATTAGCTACAAAGGTCTCAGAATGCTATTTAAAAGTGTTATTTTTCAGAATGGGAGCCCCATTAAATAAAAATTGACCTGGGCTTCCATGTTGACCCAGCTTAAAATGGATCATGGGAAGTGTCTTGGACAGCAAAGGCGGCTAGCGTGACATTGACACTTCCCGTCAAGTGCCGATAGGTCTGTACAAATATGGGGATAGCACCATATGCTCTGAGACATGGAAAAATGGTTCTTTTCTTGTTTTTAAACTCCACCCCCAAAGAGTAAATAAAATGTGATGGGTCTTTTTACATGCCTTCAGACACATCGGACATATGGCCATCATCATCATGTGCCATGCTGATCAGCATGGGCTGTCATGGTTCTCTATCTTACACGATCACCAGCATCTGTGATCAAGTCTTTGTTCTTGTCCCGACTATGCCACATGTTTTCTAGATTATTTCTACTGATAACATGCCAAGCTACTCTCAACTGTCTACATCTCATTTCTTCAATCTGTGTACAGTTTTTATTTCTTGTAGGACTTTGCTGATTAGGTTTTCTGTTCATCCATGGCATTTTCTGCATTTTCCTCAGGAACCACATTTCCACTGCCATTAATTGATTCTTAGCATGTCAGCTCAGTGTCCATGTTTCACATCCATAAAACAGTGTAGATTCTATATAGCCCTTCAAGACTTTTTTTCTCATTGAAAGTGACAATATTTTATTGATTAGTATGGTTTCCAGCTTGCAAAAGGCTACCTTTGTCATAGTGATTCTTGTTCTAATCTCTACGAGGCACCTCCCATAAAATGTTATGACTTATCCTAGATAGTTGTACCAATTCACTTGTTTAAGAATTGTCCCATTTACTGGGATGATACATTGTGGTATTTGTTTCTTCTTGTATCTGAACATAAATTCTGTTTCCTTACAATTTAATTCTAACCCCAGCTGCTCACTGTATAAAATAACTGCATCTACTAAAAGCTGCAGATCCTGTCCGTTGCCTGCAATCAATACTGTATCATCCGCATATCTTGTATTATTGGTGTTATATCCTCAGATGGTATTTCCTCTCATCTCTTCTAAATTTCTCATATTTTCACTATGTAGGGGAAAAGGTCTGAAGACATTACAGCACCCCTGTCGCACACTTCTTTTGCTAGGCTGATATTGACCTACATCATTGTCACATTTTATGGCAGCTTGCTTCCGACTCCGCGGCGAAGGGTTAAGACGCAGTTCATAATCCTGCATACCCGCGTTCGAAACACAGCTTTGAGCGATTTGGAAGCAGACTGCCTTGTGTTGGTTTTTTAACAAATTGGTATGTGTGCCAGTTGTTCAGAAAGCAATGGCAAACTACTGAATGTAAACTTGCCAAGAGATCATAAACAGCCAAAAAATGCTGGAGTTGACTGCGACATCCTGTAAAGGATATGCAACTAACTTTTTGTTGTTTACAATATATGTTTGTGTTACAAGTCTAAGGTCTTTCCCATAATATTGTAAATCTGCAAGCATCTTTATCATGTTGACATGCCTTACTTTATCAAAATCCTTTGTGTAAACCAAAGATGTAGGCCTTTGTCTACTTCTATCAAACACACTTGAAAGTAAAGAGCAGGTACACAGCATTAGTTGTGCCCTTGCCTTCTACAAACCCACATTGTTCTTCACAGCACACGGTGCTCAACCTACAGGCCTGTTACTCTTTGAACAAACATCATATATCTAGGCCTTATGAGCAATGTCAGGCTGAGGTAGTCTTTTGCATCCTGTTATCAGTTCGTGACACTTCTTTGCATAGTGTTAAAGAACAATGATTGTATTTTATTGTTAAAGGACAATGATTGTATTTTATTGTTAAAGAACAATTATTGTATTTTAGTTCAGTGTATTTTAAACTTATGATTAACATTTGTAGGATAGAGGTTTGTGTATGGCAGCGAGAAACCTCAATATTGATTTGTAAAGATAAAACAAAACCCCATATTTATTTGTAAAGATACCAAAGAATATAAAATACTAAAGTTGAAAGTGTCAACTGCAATGCACCAGGTTTTACCCATCTGGCTCAGCCTCTCTCCACAGAAAGGCCCACCTGCTGGCCCAGAGTATCACAGAAAGCCTCCGTTGCTCCAGCGATGACCCCCTGGAGTCTAAAGAAACATGGCACTCGTGGTCTGAATGATGCTGTCTGGGGAATAAACCCACGACCTTTAGAGCATGGGGCAGATCGTTTAACCACTTCACCTTGGTTAAAATATATATTTATAGGAAATCCCAAAGCTGGATGTTTAAAACAATTTCATTTCATTCTATGGACTTAATAGTCTGATATGACATTGTCAGATGATTGATAAGAGATTCTTTCACCAGGCTTTGATGGTGGTCGGAGAAGTGTTTCCTGCTCTACAGGCAGCAGAGAGGGTGGTGGAGCTAATGCCTACATGGTGGGTTGGGCACCAGACGCTGGGACGAGCACTGGCAAATATTGGCGAGGTCAAAATGGTAATGATTGCAGTTTGTAATTGTATTTGTGGGTTTGTAGAAAGTAAACTCATGCGTCAGTAGTTTAGTGGTTTGGAAACTTGCTGGCCACGACTGGTCTGGGTTCAGTCCTTACCTCGCCTTGTAACATGGGTTATTTTCAGAAATTTCTGGATATTATCTCTGGGGGGTGGGGGGTTAATAAGATGGCAGAGAAAAAGGACAGGCCATTCGCACTTCATTATAACATGACCTATAATATGAGAGAGCACTTAAATATCATATCGAGCCTAATCTGCTGTATGGCCATAAATCTTGGAAACTGAACGAACAGTTTAGGAGAAGCTTGAATGCACTCGAGTTTTTTTAAGGCAAATGTGAAAAACCTGTGACTGCCAGAGTAACTCGTCTGGAAGAGGTTAATGAAAATAGAGCATTAAACACAACTGTAAGGAAGAGACAAACAGTGTTCTTTGGTCATGTGATGAGAAGAGTAGTATTGGAAAACTTTGTGATGACTAGAAAGATCAGCACCAGAAGGAGGGGAGGCAGGCCGAGAGAAATGATGCTTCATAGTCTGAAGGGATCTGTCTTTTGTCTTCCTTTTTAGGGGTAACCTTTCTGTTGTCTTCCTCCCGGGGTAAATGATGTTGTCTCTTCCTCCTGCAATAACTTATCTTGTGTCTTCTTTCTGGGGCTCCATGCAATGATAGTAGTGATTAGGAAGTGGCCAGTCCATTTCCATCATGTTTCAGACATAATGTTCTTTTCTTTTAATGCATGCTGCATCTTGTTCAACCCTTGTAGGGTATAACTGGGTTGTGTAGTCTCTGGTATAATTTCACAAAGTCATTAGTTGTATTTGCTTGTTGTCCTCCATGTGATGAATGTTTGAGCTCTGTTCCACATGACTTTCATAATCCTTGTCCTGGAGCTTCTGAGAGGAAAGCCTCACATTTGGTCTTCTGAGAGGAAAGCCACA
Organism: Cepaea hortensis; assembly: GCA_963921405.1. Taxonomy (NCBI): domain Eukaryota; kingdom Metazoa; phylum Mollusca; class Gastropoda; order Stylommatophora; family Helicidae; genus Cepaea; species Cepaea hortensis. The sequence goes on from OY992893.1 coordinate 94,432,257, forward strand.
CATTTGGTCTCCTGAGAGGAAATTCTCACATTTGGTCTCCTGAGAGGAAATTCTCACATTTGGTCTTCTGAGAGGAAAGCCTCACATTTGGTTTTCTCAGAGGAAAGTCTCACATTTGGTTTTTTTGTTGTTGTATCTGTATTAAGAAAATATGAAGGCACATACCATAGATTGTACGATTTATTGCCTGGCATATTTCGCTGCATCTCATCAGGTGCATACTATATTTGTATTCATCATCTCAGTCGTTGATGATCTCTCTTTTTGTTTTCCTTTCTCTCACCTTGAACTCAAGCGTGGTCCACACAGTGCTAGTACTTCTAGTCCACTGGATTGATTTTTGTGTAAGGTTTAGCTTTCTGTTTTACCAGTGTCCCTCATCTTCAGGCGAATCTACTCCGACTTCTGAGGTGCTTGTAATTTATGACCCCAAGTCAAGGACAAGAAGTCAACATAATTTAGTCCAGTGTAGGGGTTGGATCCGCTACCTCGGCACTGCACACCTGATCAAAAGTCTTCATCTTTACTATTTCCCATCGCCGGCAATACATCTTGGGAAGTCAACAGATTAGATCTTCAGCAGTGTTACTAGTGTTGGGAGGGACATTTACGGAGTTGTCTTGCACTGTTTTATCAAGCCTCTAGTTCACTACATCTGATTTCAGCTAAAAGTTTTCCAGGTTGGATTTCCTTGGCCTCTGACTGTCTCCAGCCTACCTACAAGGCAGCAGGTTTGTGTCTCACTTCGTCTGGTCACTAGCCTTTGACTGTCCCCAATCTACCTACAAGGCAGCTGGTTTGTGTCTCACTTCGCCTGGTCTCTAGCCTTTGACTGTCCCCAGTCTACTTACAAGACAGCAGGTTTGTGTCTCTCTGTGTATACCTAGCCTTTGACTGTCCCCAGTCTACTTACAAGACAGCAGGTTTGTGTCTCTCTGTGTATACCTAGCCTTTGACTGTCCCCAGTCTACCTACAAGGCAGCAGGTTTGTGTCTCATTTCGCCAGGACCCTACCCCTTGACAGGGGAGACTCTACTGGTAGCTGCACTACTGTTGGCATATCTCTTGGGCTCATTGCAACACACAGGCCCCTGTATTGTTACAAGGTAGAAACACATTACAGGGATGTTGGGAGCTTGTTTATCTCACCAAGTAAAATTCACACAGAAAATTGAGCTCAAAGTTTTGCTACTGAATGCAGACAATTTTATGTACAGCTGTCCTAACACTTTTTTAAAAGGGAGATTAGTCAATAATTTTACCAGTCTGTTATTGACATATATGTCAATCCAAACTTACAACCAGTAATGAAGAAATTGAACATGTCACCGACTTTGAATACCTTGGCTCCATAATTAGCGACGAGAACTGTTCAGAAGGAGATGCCCTAGTAATGCAGAAGTTAAACATAAAAACCATAAGAGCCTGTGTCATGACACCAACAAATAAATACAAGTTAACATTTTGAGAACATGCATCTTTCCTGTGGCTACACAGAAAAATGAATTATCAGCCATTTCACAATCACTAAAGAAGAAGAACAAGGCTTTTGAACTTAGATGTGACAAAAACATTATTTGAATACATTCAGAACATGGAAGAAAACTGACTTATAAACTGTGTCATGTCTCAGAAACTGAAATATTTGGGTCATATTAAACATAATAACACGACTTAAAAACAATAAGGCAACTGGGGCTGATGGAATTGCTGCTGAATTTATAAAGGCAGGTGGCCATGCATTACATCTAAAGCTATACGAACTAATAATAAAAATCTGGAGGACAGAAGAATTACCCCATGACTGGAAAGAGTCATTATTGATACCTATCTTTAAGAAAGGAGACAAGTTCCAATGTGAAAATTATAGAGGGAAATCACTACTGTCCACAAGCTATTAGATACTATCCGCGGTATTACTAAATAGACTAAAACCATATTCAGAAGACATATTAGGTGACTACCAGGCAGGTTTTAGACAAAACAGATCAACAATAGATCAGATATTTATCTTACGACAAATAGCCGAGAAAAATTTGGAATATAAAAGAGATCTCCATAACATTTTTGTGGATTTTAAAAAGGCTTATGATAGTGTCCATAGGAATAGTCTATGGAATGCTATGCGGGAATTTGGAATACCAAGGAAGTTAATCAACATGACCAGACTATGCATGGAAGATACTTATAATATAGTAACATATAAAGGCAGGAAATCAGACCCTTTCCAAATAACATCTGGCTTGAAACAGGGTGATGCACTATCGCCGCTTCTTTTCAATCTGGCTCTAGAGAAAGTTGTAAGGAAGGCAAAGGAGGAATGTGCTATTGGAGGAACATCCAGACTACTTGGTTATGCAGATGATATAGGTATTATAGGTTTCTAGTTAAAAATCTACCCAAAGTATTTCAGGGTCCTCGCCGGTGCTATGGAGTTCATGCACTGAGCTGAGTTTCTCCGGACTCAGGCTTGAGTTAGGAGAAGAACGGAGCACTTATAGGTTACACCCGTGTGCCATGATGTTGATCCGTCGACTAAACTAAACTAGGGGAAAATGAACAAAAGACATCAGAAATATTGATTCACTTAAAGGAAAAAGCTCAACAAATGGGGCTGGTTATCAACCAAGATAAGACAGAATATATGGTAATTTCAAGAGAAGGAACGGCTAAAAACTCTGGCCACATACAAATAGATAATATGACCATTAAAAGGACGGAAACATACAAATACCTGGGTACAATCTTCAACTGCTGCAACATAATAAGGGAAGAAATACAAGCTAGAATCAACTCTGGAAATAAGTTATACTATGCACTACAACATCTGCTAAAATCAAATGCGCTATCTTGTAACACCAAAATCACAATATACAAAACACTGATCAGACCAGTTGTGCTGTATGGCTCTGAAACCTGGAGAAGACGAAGCCTTGTTACAAACCTTTAAGTACAAAGTCGTAAGACACATCTTTGGGCCCATTAGGGATACACAAAGTGGAGAGTGGAAAAGAAGAAGCAACAAAGACATTTATGATCTGTTTAAGTCCCCGCTATTCATTGGTATCATGAAGGCTAATAGACTACAATGGCTGGGGCATATAAAAAGAATGGAAGATAATAGGGAAACAAAACTCGCTTACTCTCAGGAAATAAATGACCGTAGACCCCGAGGTAGACCAAGAAGACGGTGGAGAGATAATATACATACAGACCTACAAGCACTTGGAATCAACGACTGGCAATGAAGGTCAACCAGAGAGACGAATGGAGACGGGTTGTATCTGCAGCAAAGAACCTCAATGGCTCGGAACGCTGAAGAAGAAGAAGAAGAAGAAGAAGAAGAAGAAGATATTAAACATCACAGTGGCTTGAGGAGAATAGTGATGGACATCATCCTAGCCTGTAAGACGAGCCAGGGGTGGAACAACCCCAGGCAACTGGCGAAGGATCGATAATCTGTCCAGTTGCTGGTGATGAGAGTGGTATTTTGCAAAGGACCTGCGTTGTGATGATGATTATTGCTGTAAGAGGCCACCCATCCCCTGTTGTCTGCAATAGCAGGTTCACAGTTGATGCAGAAATGGCATTCAGATTGAAATATTGGTCTTCAAGGGTTCAGTATAATAGTGTTCAAACTTCCATACATGCTCTTGGTAAGATGCTATTTTTGGTTCGTTCCTGTTCTCACTTTGAACTCAAGCATAGTCCAGACACATGTTACTACTCCTAGTGCACTGGACTGATTCTTGCACTTTCCCTATTACCAGTGTCCCTCAACATCAGGCTATACCACTCTGACTTCTGAGGCACTTGTAATTTACGTCTCCAAGTCAAGGACGAGAAGTTAAGATTTTAGTCCAGCTAACAGTGTAGGGGTTGAACCCGCTAGCTCAGCATCAGCACACCAAAAGTTTAAGATCAAAAGCTTTTATCCATTTGGCCATGCTAACAAACCTCCCGCACCTTCCCCCCAATCACCATAAGATGCTGATGTTTGACCAGCACATTCTGAGAAATTGCCATCAACAGACAACCCTGCTATTTGTACTTTTATTTCTCTGTGGCAGGCTTTGAAAAGTTTTGCCCGAGCTGTACACCTCAACCCAGCCAATGAAGAGCTGTGGCTCGAAGATCTGCTGTGGACCAAATCTTTACTAGAGAGAAAAAAGCTGGCGGCCGTAGCTCCTGAAGAGAGGATACCACAGGGCAAACTGGTAGTTACAGAATTAACAGACGGTGATAGTGACGGCCAGGTCAAGAGAGAGAACTCTGTAGTTATGTATTCCAAGGGAGATAGAAACACTGGTGCAGGCTCTGGTTCAGAGATAAATGACTGTAAGCATCTGACCGTTGTGCCAACAAATTATGTTCAAATGAGGGATCCCACTTGAAGCTTCCTTATTGAAGCTTTTGTCATTCTGTATATAGGTTCATGTCATGTCCATACAATGTTGGGATAGAAGGCTAAACTTAGATATTCATCCCAACAAAAGGAAGCTGAAAAAGTGTTGGAGATAAAAAAAAAAAAAAGAAACATATATCATCCCGGCATATTCTACGGTTGCTGGAATCTGCCAGGAGCTTGTTATTCACTGAGAGATAACGCTTGCCCAGGCAGCCTCTATATAGTACACAGACCAGGTATTTTATTTCATAGACTGGGGCACTTATAGAGGGTTTGTGATCTCTGCCTACAGACTGGGGCACTTATAGAGGGTTTGTGATCTCTGCCTGCAGACTGGGGCACTTATAGAGGGTTTGTGATCTCTGCCCACAGACTGGGGCACTTATAGAGGGTTTGTGATCTCTGCCCACAGACTGGGGCACTTATAGAGGGTTTGTGATCTCTGCCTGCAGACTGGGGCACTTACTGGGGTTTTTGTGATCTCTGCCTGCAGACTGGGGCACTTACTGGGGTTTTTGTGATCTCTGCCCACAGACTGGGGCACTTACTGGGGTTTTTGTGATCTCTGCCCACAGACTGGGGCACTTATAGAGGGTTTGTGATCTCTGCCCACAGACTGGCACTTATAGAGGGTTTGTGATCTCTGCCTGCAGACTGGGGCACTTATAGAGGGTTTGTGATCTCTGCCTGCAGACTGGGGCACTTAAAGAGGGGTTGTGATCTCTGTCTGCAGACTGGGGCACTTATAGAGGGTTTGTGATCTCTGCCCACAGACTGGGGCATTTACTGGGGTTTTTGTGATCTCTGTCTGCAGACTGGGGCACTTATTGGTGTCTTTGTGATCCCTGCCCATATACTGGGGCACTTATTGGGGTTTTTGTGATCTCTGCCCACAGACTGGGGCACTTACTGGAGTTTTGTGATCTCTGCCCACAGACTGGGGCACTTATAGAGGGTTTGTGATCTCTGCCTGCAGATAGGGGCACTTATTGAGGGTTTGTGATCCCTTCCCGCAGACTGGGGCTCTTACTGGGGTTTTTGTGATCCCTGCCTGCAGACTGGGGCACTCATTGGGGTTTTTGTGATCTCTGCCTGCAGAATAGGGCACATACTAGGGTTTTTGTTATCTCTACCTGCAGACTGGGGCACTTACTGGGGTTTGTGTGATACCTGCCGGATGACATCACTACATTGAGACTTTGGAAGTCTCTCTAACTTATCTGGGAAGGCTGACACAAAGGTTGACATAGTGAAAAATTGCTGGGAAAAGGTTGAATGTGTTAGGCGAATGTGGCAGCTCTGCTGTAAATGTGTACTGTCTTAATTTGTGGACTAACCATGGTGAGGAAGAATAAGCATATGAAGGAGAAATAGAATAGGAAGAAGAAGTAGCAGTTAATGGGATAGGACCTGAAACAAGCTGTACAGAAAAATAGTGGAACTTTCTGGTGAACTGTCTTAGCATTCCCCTACATCCCAGGGTAGGAGAGGAGCAATAGAGTAAAAATGTCAGATTATAATCCATGTGCTAATGTTTGAATGTCAGTCTGAATGAAATTATCATCATCATGTGCAGTGATGATCACCATGGGCAGTCATGGGTCACCATCTCACACGATCACCAGTATCTGTAATCAGGTCCATGTTCTCATCCCAATTATGATATATGGTCAAGCCATCCTGTTATTTATCTGTTTGTCTTCGCTTTGCTCGTTTACCATCAAATTTGCCTATTGTTACTAAGTTTTCAAGTTTATTCCTCTCATGATATGCTCAAATACAATCTTGACTTAGAAATACATGGGAGTGTACAATATGTCATGCAGGGTTTTACTCTCTATTCTGTCTGTGTGTTGTACATTATGTCATGTGGTGTACATTATGTCATGTGGTGTACATTATGTCATGTGGTCTTTTACTCTTTATTCTGTCTGTGTTTTACATTATGCCATGTGGTGTACATTATGTCATGTGGTCTGTTACTCTTTATTCTGTCTGTGTGGTGTACATTATGTCATGTGGTCTGTTACTCTCTATTCAGTCTGTGTGGTGTACATTATGTCATGTGGTCTGTTACTCTCTATTCAGTCTGTGTGGTGTACATTATGTCATGTGGTCTGTTACTCTCTATTCAGTCTGTGGTGTACATTATGTCATGTGGTCTGTTACTCTTTATTCTGTCTGTGTGGTGTACATTATGCCATGTGGTGTACATTATGTCATGTGGTCTGTTACTCTCTATTCTGTCTGTGTGGTGTACATTATGTCATGTGGTCTGTTACTCTTTATTCTGTCTGTGTGGTGTACATTATGTCATGTGGTCTGTTACTCTCTATTCAGTCTGTGTGGTGTACATTATGTCATGTGGTCTGTTACTCTCTATTCAGTCTGTGGTGTACATTATGTCATGTGGTCTGTTACTCTTTATTCTGTCTGTGTGGTGTACATTATGTCATGTGGTCTGTTACTCTCTATTCAGTCTGTGGTGTACATTATGTCATGTGGTCTGTTACTCTCTATTCTGTCTGTGTGGTGTACATTATGTCATGTGGTCTGTTACTCTCTATTCAGTCTGTGTGGTGTACATTATGTCATGTGGTCTGTTACTCTCTATTCAGTCTGTGGTGTACATTATGTCATGTGGTCTGTTACTCTCTATTCAGTCTGTGTGGTGTACATTATGTCATGTGGTCTGTTACTCTCTATTCAGTCTGTGTGGTGTACATTATGTCATGTGGTCTGTTACTCTCTATTCAGTCTGTGTGGTGTACATTATGTCATGTGGTCTGTTACTCTCTATTCAGTCTGTGTGGTGTACATTATGTCATGTGGTCTGTTACTCTCTATTCAGTCTGTGTGGTGTACATTATGTCATGTGGTCTGTTACTCTCTATTCAGTCTGTGTGGTGTAAATTATGTCATGTGGTCTGTTACTCTCTATTCTGTCTGTGTGATGTACATTATGTCATGTGATCTAATCTCTATTCAATCTGTGCTGTGTACATTATATCATGTAGTCTACTCTCTATTCAATCTGTGCTGTGTACATTATGTCATGTGGTGTTTTACTCTATATTTTCTCCATGTACTCTATATTTTCTCCATGTACTCTATATTTTCTCCATGTACGCTATATTTTCTCCATGTACTCTATATTTTGTGTATTTCTGCAAGTTAACCTGTCCTTGAGCACTTAACTTCTGTCCTTCATTCTATTCTTTATTTTCTCCTTCTCTTCATTCTGTGTTTCTCTTTATTCTTGTCCTGTTCTTCATTCTGTCCTTTTCTTCATTCTGCTTTTTGTTCTGCCTTTCTGCTCTTAATTATGTCCTTCTGTTCTTCATTCTGTCTTTCCCTTCATTCTATGCTTCTGCTCATGATTCTGTCTTTCTGCTCTTCATTCTGTCATTCTGCTTTTATTGCTGTGTATTTCACTCTTCCTTGTCTTGTCCTATTCCTCATTCTGTCCGTTTGCTCTTCATTATGTACTCCTCCTCTTCACACTGTACTACACTTCATGTTGTCCCTCTACTCTTCACTCTCTCCTACACTTTTTCTTCAACTCTTCACTCAATTGTCCTATCCTCCACGTTGTCCCTCTACTCTTCACTCTCTCCTACACTGTTTTCTTCAACTCTTCAATCAATTGTCCTACCCTCCACATTGTCCCTCTACTCTTCACTCAGTATTTCTGCTTATTATTCGCCTCATTTTCACCTTCTAACCTTTATTCTATCCTGTTCTTTCTTGTGCCCAGCTTCTCACTCTGTATTCTCTTCATTCCGTTTTCTTCCCGATATTCATTTCACATTGTGTGTCCGACCTGTTGTATTTTTAGCTCCGTCGTCGCACATTGAATGTTGGGAGTATCCGTGTCGAAGTGGTCAAGCAGTCTGACTTGGGCTCCGAAGGTTGTGAGTTTGATTCAGGGCCGCGTCCTTCGATTCACGAGTGCATTTTTAGAGGGTCGTTGCTGCAGCTACGGAGTTCGTGCTTTGTGCGATGCTTTCTACGCTACGGAAAGAGACAAAGCCATTTGGGATAAAACCCGGCGCAATGAAGTTAACCCTGTCGACTTTTAAGCAACATTGAATGCTACCAACCATAGTGGGCATTCGATGAAAGCAATTAAATAATCGATGACATTTCTAGTGTCTCAATTTCAATTGTACCAAATTAAGAATGATAAACAAAAGCAACGACTCCCCAATAATCGAAACTGCCCACGTTATGTTGTAAACATTTCGGGTTGGTCGAACTATTTGGCTAAAACATTTATGAACCGTGGCAATATTTTCAAATAACATTCCTCCTCCACGCCTAACCCCCAAAAATGGATTCTGCGGATTGCGCTTTGATATCGAAAAGGCCTCTTAATTCTTTGCTCTGTTTTTCCAATCTTTCCTGATTTAGTTCCTTAATTCTTTCATCCCTTCCATTTGGTTGATTTCTATCGCTATACCGTTCTTCCCGTGTTTATTTTACCATATGAATCCTTCCTAATCTTTTCAGCGTCTCTTTATAATAATTATATTTTTTCTTAATGCATGACGATTCTTCTTCTTTTTCATGGTTTTCTTCTTCTTCCCCTTATCCTTTGTCTTAATCTTCCTCTCCATCTTCTACGCCGTCTTCCTCTTCTTCTTCTACAGGGTGTATTTTTAATGACTGTGCACTGTTTGAAAATATTGCCTGTCCAAGTTTTGTATTTACCTACTATGTTGCATGAACTTTACAGAGGGTGAATACAAAACGTGGACCGGCAATATTTTCAAACACTGCGCGGTCTTTACAAAACACCCTATACCATCACCACCTCATTCTCTTATTCTATTATTTCCACTCATAGGGCCTACTATTGAATCTAATAAACAGAAAAAGCACATCCCACCCTCTCACACATAAACTGCTGCCATATTGCTCGCCTACCCACCACACCCCCCTCCCCCGGGACACCCAAAGACCCGGACTACAACAAGCAGCTCACAATTATATTACTGCTGGGTGCCCCATAGCAAAACTAGGTCACGGCCACGGTAAACTCCCCAGTGCATCTCCCAACTGATGGATTTACTCAAGGTCACCCAACTTTGCAGAGAACTCTGAAGATGACGTCACGTTTGATTTCTCCTCATTTTCATTCCTCTTTCGATGGTAGTGAGTCACACCTAATTATGACCTGAAAGAACAATATGCACTTATGTAAGGTTAGCTTACTCTAGACATATTCAATGGGCTTTATTTTCTAAAAAAGTTTGCCAACGCGGTGACTTTCCTGCGTACTTGTTGCGATTTTCAAATGCCGCAAGATATTTATGGTGCTCATCTGGCATACTAGTGTATATAAAACAAGCTTTGCATACTCTGCCGCTCAGTTGTGGGACAATCTTCCACAAGAAATCAAAGACACCACCAATCATTATACATACAGTCGCAACCTGTTTGAACACTACCCAGTACAGACTGCATGCCCCCCCTAAACCAAAAAAAAACAAAAAACAATAAGTTACAGCTTCCTTAGGTATTTATAATGCCCATGTTAAACATTGCCTCAGTAAGTCATGTATTATTGATTATTTGTCATGCGTTTCAATGCTTATTGTTCTTTTGTTGTCTAAGATTAGCTTCATAAGTTGAATGAAAGAATGTATGAGAGGAAACAGAGAAGAAGGGCAGAATGTCAGACGAGCCTGCGTGCCCGATTCTTAACCCTTTGAAAATAAAGTTTGTTCGTTCGTTCGTTCCTACTTCTTGTCTTTCCCTCATATCCTAGAAGGCTGGGTATCCCAACCCAACACATAAGATATCACAGAGCCGTGCCATGTTATATACCAATGGGTCATGGAAGATGTCCGGCCCTACGCTGCGATAAATCCCGGTACCTCCTCCTCCTGAGACGGACAACGCGACCTCTCAGCCACGGCGTCCTCTAACGAACGTAAACAAATATGGCACCAGAAACTGGGGGGGGGGGGGGGGTCCCGGGGGGTGGCGCGAACCAGAAACTGTCCGGGGCGGGGTTGTGCGAAACAGAAACTGTCTGGGGGTTGTGCGAAACAGAAACTGTCTGGGGCGGGGTTGTGCGAAACAGAAACTGTCTGGGGGTTGTGCGAAACAGAAACTGTCTGGGGCGGGGTTGTGCGAAACAGAAACTGTCTGGGGGTTGTGCGAAACAGAAACTGTCTGGGGGTTGTGCGAAACAGAAACTGTCTGGGGCGGGGTTGTGCGAAACAGAAACTGTCTGGGGGTTGTGCGAAACAGAAACTGTCTGGGGGTTGTGCGAAACAGAAACTGTCCGGGGGTTGTGCGAAACAGAAACTGTCTGGGGCGGGGTTGTGCGAAACAGAAACTGTCCGGGGGTTGTGCAAAACAGAAACTGTCCGGGGGTTGTGCGAAACAGAAACTGTCCGGGGGTTGTGCGAAACAGAAACTGTCTGGGGCGGGGTTGTGCGAAACAGAAACTGTCCGGGGGTTGTGCGAAACAGAAACTGTCCGGGGGTTGTGCGAAACAGAAACTGTCCGGGGGTTGTGCGAAACAGAAACTGTCCGGGGGTTGTGCGAAACAGAAACTGTCCGGGGGTTGTGCGAAACAGAAACTGTCCGGGGGTTGTGCGAAACAGAAACTGTCCGGGGGTTGTGCGAAACAGAAACTGTCCGGGGGTTGTGCGAAACAGAAACTGTCCGGGGGTTGTGCGAAACAGAAACTGTCCGGGGGTTGTGCGAAACAGAAACTGTCCGGGGGTTGTGCGAAACAGAAACTGTCCGGGGGTTGTGCGAAACAGAAACTGTCCGGGGGTTGTGCGAAACAGAAACTGTCCGGGGGTTGTGCGAAACAGAAACTGTCCGGGGGTTGTGCGAAACAGAAACTGTCCGGGGGTTGTGCGAAACAGAAACTGTCCGGGGGTTGTGCGAAACAGAAACTGTCCGGGGGTTGTGCGAAACAGAAACTGTCCGGACAGTGACGTACAGAGGTTCTTTGATGCCCGGGGCCAACCCCTTGATTAGATGCCCCTAAATTGTTCTTTCCCGAATTCATTTCTCCTCCCCTCTCCCACAGGGAGTCTGTGGCGATGTGGTCAAGCCGTTTGACTCGTGCTCCAAAGGTCGTGGGTTCGATTCCAGGCCGCGTCCTTCGGTTTATGAGTTAAATGTTTCGGAGACTCCTGTGGGTCGTCGCTAAAAGCTACGGAGTTCGTGCTTTGTGCGACGCTTTCCGTGCCGCGGAAAGAGACCGAGCCATATGGGATAAAACCCGGTGCAATGAAGTCGACCCTGTCGACTTTTAAGCGACTTCCCCCCCCCCCCCCCCCCACTGCACTGTGCTGCCCCCCTCTCCCTAATTGGATGCCCCCCTCCCGGCTGGATGCCCTGGGCCGTCGCACGCCACTGTGCCCGGGGGTGGGGTAGTTAGAACCGTAAACTAACTACCGCTTGTTATTATAGTGCCGAAGGCTAATATATCGCAAATGTGGCCACCCATTTGGACAGAAGGACGATACATCGCCATACTAGAGTCACCGTATTATTTGTTTTGTTTCGTGGTATCTTCCGCATTTTTAATGCTCAGTGAATGGAAATTTATATGATAATACTTGTTTATTTGATTGTGCACCATGTTTGGACACAACCAACTGTTTCTTTGGCGCGGAATCTGTTAACATGGAGGTCTGAATGCGAACGAGGAAGAAGAACAATGCGGAGCTGTGTCAGTGCGGTACAACTTCCGGTTATACTACAGTCTCAACTCAGACTACCGAGTTGGCAAGCCATTTCACTAACCGCATATATACAACAGCTGACTTTTGTATATCGAATGGCACCGTTAAACGAGGGTGGCCGCTGTAGTCGAGTTGACAGTCAGTGTAAACATTCAGTGTAAATGGGTGACTAAAACCGCGTCTGCCGCGGTAAAGAGAGTTCTTTCAGACAAGATTACTGAGGGTTCCAAATTGAGACAGAATACAATACAATACAACTTCAGACATATGTTAGAGCCAGAGAAAGACCAGGGAAAACCACGACACTAAACAAACACGTTCATGGCTGTGGGGAGTCTCTGTGGTGAAGTGGTTACGCCGCCTGCCTCGCGCGCCGAAGGTTGTGGGTTCGATTCTGGTCCACGTCGTTCGGTTCACTTGAGCAGTTTTGTCGGACTCTCCTGGGAGTCATCGCTGGGGCTACGGAGTTCGTGCGTTGTGCGTCGCTTTCGGTAATTCGTCCTGCTAAAAGAGACCGAGCCATACGGGATAAAACCCTGTCCAATGAAGTCGGTCCTCTTTCTCTTTGAACCTCTTTCTTTAGCACTAGGGAATTTGTGAAAGTCAAAAGAAATTAAAACATTGCGCTAAGTTTAGAGTGTATTTCATTATAACGTCAGATCAGTAATGCTGTATAGAGCAGAAACCTTGCGCTAAGCTTAGAGTATTTCATTATAACGTCAGATCAGTACTGCTGTATACAGCAGAAACCTTGCGCTAAGCTTAGAGTATTTCATTATAACGTCAGATCAGTACTGCTGTATACAGCAGAAACCTTGCGCTAAGCTTAGAGTATTTCATTATAACGTCAGATCAGTACTGCTGTGTGGAGCAGAAACGTGGAGAAACAGTTACTAATCAACCACAAACATTCAGTAACTGATGCATATGCAGAATGAGACTAAAACGGTATGAGGAAATCACTAATGTGGAACTTAACGAAAGAACTAGATGGATTGCATGGAATCAAGAAGTGGAATAAGATGTCGACGCGGGATAGGACACACAAAGAGATAAGCTGGTAATGGCATGACTAGAAGGTCCTTTCTTTGCAAATCACATGGTACACGAAATAGGGGGAGACCGAATAGCACACGGGGAAAAAAAGAATTATAGACAGATGAATAATATGGGAGGACATAGAGGGAGATTGGGGAGACAGGAAAAGATAGGGCGAATTGCCGTGGGCTGACAGATAGCCTTTGTTCCAGGAGGCGTTTTGGGACAGAAAAAGAAGAAGACTGAGAAGAAGAAGACACAAATATGATAGAATCGGGAGAAAATGAAGAAGACGATAACAAGAAGAAACACATATAAGACACCACCAAGGAAACGCGTCTGTCATTGGAAAGAAAATTGTCAGTACACGAGACAGAAGGTTGTGAACAGACATGATCATCAACGTCATACGGCATGGACTATAAGAAGATTGGCAGTACACGAGACAGAAGGCTGTGGACAGACATGATCACCATCGCCACACGGCATGGACTATAAGAAGATTGGCAGTACACGAGACAGAAGGCTGTGGACAGACATGATCACCATCGCCACACGGCATGGACTATAAGAAGATTGGCAGTACACGAGACAGAAGGCTGTGGACAGACATGATCACCATCGCCACACGGCATGGACTATAAGAAGATTGGCAGTACACGAGATAGAAGGCTGTGGACAGACATGATCACCAACGCCACACGGCATGGACTATAAGAAGATTGGCAGTACACGAGATAGAAGGCTGTGGACAGACATGATCACCAACGCCACACGGCATGGACTATAAGAAGATTGGCAGTACACGAGACAGAAGGCTGTGGACAGACATGATCACCAACGCCACACTGCATGGACTATAAGAAGATTGGCAGTACACGAGACAGAAGGCTGTGGACAGACATGATCACCAACGCCACACGGCATGGACTATAAGAAGATTGGCAGTACACGAGACAGAAGGCTGTGGACAGACATGATCACCAACGCCACACTGCATGGACTATAAGAAGATTGGCAGTACACGAGATAGAAGGCTGTGGACAGACATGATCACCAACGCCACACGGCATGGACTATAAGAAGATTGGCAGTACACGAGACAGAAGGCTGTGGACAGACATGATCACCAACGCACTCAACACTCAACACCTTGATGAACTACGTGTGCTGGAACCAGATTCGAACATCGCGAGCTTCGAGCCAGTCCAAGCCTTAAACTATTCTTCTTCATTAGTGCCAAGATCCTGCCCCACACACAAATACCCACACACTTCCCTGGTAGAGAAAGTCTAAGGAGGCAGAAACTAAAAGTCACTAATCCTTTGCCAGGTTGTCGACTGGTTCCGCCGTGACTGACACACTTTCTCCAGCACGTTCCGGTAGTACAAGAATGCCTCCTCTAAAGAATATCATGCGGCCGTCGACAGTGTGAGCGCTGAAATTAGTTGTGAGACGAGCCCACGTGGCTACACCGACAGGTGTGAGACGTGGAAATGTTTCATCTTGTTAGTGGAATCACCGACACGCTTAAGTGGTTCTAGTGGGTCCGAAAAAACCGTTCTTGAAGTTGAGTACTCCTTTATAACTCTCATCTTTGTCACTGGAGTTGTTACCAGCCAGGTTTTTGCACGTCTTCAGACTTAAGATATATTATTTTACAGTTTTAACTGTGGAAAAGTAGTCTGTTTTATGACCTGAGGAGTCGAAATGTTAACTGCACAGTCGGATTTGTAACTTGCCACATTCCGGTATATTTCGGTAAGAGATGTGTTTCAGTGAATTGTGGTACTTTAATTATCTCAGGCATTCACTTTTCTCCATGGCAATTAATGCTTCTACATTAAGTAACTCACAAATTATTATTATTTTTTTCGGTTTGAATAAATTATTCTACTTTAATTAACGTATACATTATTGGTTTCCTTTGGTTGTGCCAATGAATCCTACTAACTAATTAACCCATCCTTTGTCTATTCTCTTTGCCAATGAATCCTACTGCAATAATTAACCCATTCTATGTCTTTTCTCTTTGCCAATGAATCATTCTACAATAATTAACCCATTCTATGTCTTTTCTCTTTGCCAATGAATCATTCTACAATAATTACCCATTCTATGTCTTTTCTCTTTGCCATTGAATCCTACTACAATAATTAACTCTTTCATTGCATTTTCTAGGTGCCAGTGCATCATTCTACAATAATTAACCAAAACAATGTCTTTTCTTGGTTCCAGTTAATCATAATATAATAATTAACCCATAAAATGTCTATCCTCTTAGCCAGTGAATCATCATCATCATCCAGTGCCTTGCCGGCTGGCGTGAGCGATCATGCCTCTCCACAAATTACGATCTCCGACGGCATGGATCAATTCGTGCATTGACTCCCTTCTGTGCCATGACACAAGACTGCCAACAATCTTCTCCCACTGTCTTCCTCTATCTCTCTTTTGGCAAATCTTTCCTGTTCTCACAACATTTTACAGTTTTTGTTTTCTCATAACGTGGCCTCTTTCTGATGTTTGTGTTAAGTTGTCTTTGCGACTCAGCTTCCCTTAAAACATCCTGGTTGCTCTTTTTGGCTGTCCAATTAATTTTCAGCATTCTTCTATAAAACCACATCTCCAAGGCTTCCGGGGATTTTTTTTCGCCTGGGTACTAATTGTACAGGACTCGCAGCCGTGTGTTAAAACTGAATCATACTAGAATAAT
Source organism: Cepaea hortensis (assembly GCA_963921405.1). Lineage (NCBI taxonomy): Eukaryota > Metazoa > Mollusca > Gastropoda > Stylommatophora > Helicidae > Cepaea > Cepaea hortensis. The sequence goes on from OY992893.1 coordinate 94,448,137, forward strand.
TAACATACATATTGCCTTTTCTCATGGTCAATGAATCATACTACAATAATTAACACTTGCATTGTCTTCCCTGTTCGAACATGAGGTGTAACCTTGCCCTTTTCTTTAGTCGCTGCTCGTCTACCATGGGGTAAAGAGACCCCGCGCAGTATTGTTCCACTCATATACCCAACAGCTCAGTGTGAGTTCATTGATTTACTCCACGAGACAACCAAGCAACATATTATTATAGAGAGTACAGGGATTCTGGTATATCACGTTTCCATCGTCGCTGTCTTCGGCTTCGAGCGCTGTGCTGTGATTCTGCTAGTGGGATCTTGGGGCGGGGGGGGGGGGGGGAAACTGGACCACTTATGAAGGTATCGGTGTTCAATGAAAATTATCCTTGATAAGCCAAACCTGTGAATGAATTGCTCGTGTTGTTCCACAGCCTCAGGGGTTTTCTGAGAGACTGAGCCATGCCGTAGACACTCCCGCTCTAAAGCCACACTGTAGACACTCCCACTCTAAAGCCACACTGTAGACACTCCCACTCTAAATCCACACTGTAGACATTCCCACTGTAAATCCACACTGTAGACACTCCCACTCTAAAGCCACACTACCGACACTCCCACTCGTTATCCACGTATGGTAACGCAGCGCGCGAGAATTGGAAGCGGTTCTCGCCGCGTTGGTAACTTAAGGATAAGTGAGCCGGCAGCTCAGAAAGCAATGGTAAACTACTGAGCGTAATCTTGCCAAGAAATCAACGACAGCGGTAAAATTCTGGTATTGACAGCGATGTTCTGTAAAGGATATGTGGAAAAAAATGCGTCATTTGATCTCTATTTTCTTCCCTCACTTCTACGAGCTGAAATCAATGTAGCGAGATTTAGTTCTACAAAGTTGTGTATTGTTTATGCACTTGGGGTCATCTTCCCCTTCTTCATTTGCCGTTTATACACACATTGGAACATGGGTTCTCAACCAGCTAACCCCAACCAACTCACCCCAACTAACTCACCCCAACCAGCTCACCCAACCAACTCACCCCGACCAACTCACCCCAACCAGCTCACCCCGACCAACTCACCCCAACCAGCTCACCCCAACCAACTCACCCCGACCAACTCACCCCAACCAACTCACCCCGATCGACAAACCAACCAACCACCCACCCACCTATCCATCCATCCCTCCGTCGGTCGGTCTTCTGTCTGTCTGCCGAACACTCTCTCTCTCTCTCTCTCTCTCTCTCTCTCTCTCTCTCTGTGTGCGTGTGTGTGTGCGTGTGTGTGTGTGTGTGTGTGTGTGTGTGTGTAGGGGGGGGGGGGGGTATTAGCCCACGACGGCCAGACTCTCACCACCAACTTACAATAATAATATAAAAAAAAATATGGCGTTAGTCAACTTCCTACCAGCAAACACCGCACGAAGTGGTCAAGCCATCTGCCTGGGGATCCAAAGGTTGTGGGTTCGATTCCCGGCCGCATCCTTCAGTTCACGAGGGCATTTTTTCGGAGACTCCTGAAGGTCATCGTTGGAGCTACGAAGTTCGTGCTTTGTGCGACGCTTTCCTCGCTGCGGAAAGAGACTGAGCCATGTGGGATAAAAATCCGGTGCAATGAAGTCGACCCTGTCGACTTTTAAGCGACTTTCTTTTTTAAACACCGCACATTAACGCCACGAACCAGAAACCATCTACCCGGTTTATTGGCGCCATTAGCTGGCGGGTCGGAGTGCGAACGACGAAGAAGAAGAATTGCCAGAACAACGATAGAATGTGTAGGTAATGTCGTCGGTAAACATTTTGTGAGGAAAGCAACTACACGGAACATGTGTTTTAAGGGCAATTTGAAACATACAACCTGCGACGTGTAAATGAGACGGTCTTTCAGTTACTTATGGTGCAACCGGTTCACCGATATTGTTTTGTGGATATGTTTGGTGTTTATTTGAGATGGGAGTAACTGATTGGCATCTTGCCGTCTTGATAGACGATAGTTTGTCAAATGAAGTTATACCTCTCCATAGCACGAAGCCTCGGCAGAATTCAGAGACCATGTTTTGCCCATGCAACAAGATTCCTCTCTCAGCCTGCCTAGTTTACTCCAGAGACCATGTGTTGCTCATGCAACAAGATTCCTCTCTCAGCCTGCCTAGTTTACTCCAGAGACCATGTGTTGCTCATGCAACAAGATTCCTCTCTCAGCCTGCCTAGTTTACTCCAGAGACCATGTGTTGCTCATGCAACAAGATTCCTCTCTCAGCCTGCCTAGTTTACTCCAGAGACCATGTGTTGCTCATGCAACAAGATTCCTCTCTCAGCCTGCCTAGTTTACTCCAGAGACCATGTGTTGCTCATGCAACAAGATTCCTCTCTCAGCCTGCCTAGTTTACTCCAGAGACCATGTGTTGCTCATGCAACAAGATTCCTCTCTCAGCCTGCCTAGTTTACTCCAGAGACCATGTGTTGCTCATGCAACAAGATTCCTCTCTCAGCCTGCCTAGTTTACTCCAGAGACCATGTGTTGCTCATGCAACAAGATTCCTCTCTCAGCCTGCCTAGTTTACTCCAGAGACCATGTGTTGCTCATGCAACAAGATTCCTCTCTCAGCCTGCCTAGTTTACTCCAGAGACCATGTGTTGCTCATGCAACAAGATTCCTCTCTCAGCCTGCCTAGTTTACTCCAGAGACCATGTGTTGCTCATGCAACAAGATTCCTCTCTCAGCCTGCCTAGTTTACTCCAGAGACCATGTGTTGCCCATGCAACAAGATTCCTCTCTCAGCCTGCCTAGTTTACTCCAGAGACCATGTGTTGCCCATGCAACAAGATTCCTCTCTCAGCCTGCCTAGTTTACTCCAGAGACCATGTGTTGCCCATGCAACAAGATTCCTCTCTCAGCCTGCCTAGTTTACTCCAGAGATCATGTGTTGCTCATGCAACAAGATTCCTCTCTCAGCCTGCCTAGTTTACTCCAGAGACCATGTGTTGCTCATGCAACAAGATTCCTCTCTCAGCCTGCCTAGTTTACTCCAGAGACCATGTGTTGCCCATGCAACAAGATTCCTCTCTCAGCCTGCCTAGTTTACTCCAGAGACCATGTGTTGCCCATGCAACAAGATTCCTCTCTCAGCCTGCCTAGTTTACTCCAGAGACCATGTGTTGCCCATGCAACAAGATTCCTCTCTCAGCCTGCCTAGTTTACTCCAGAGACCATGTGTTGCTCATGCAACAAGATTCCTCTCTCAGCCTGCCTAGTTTACTCCAGAGACCATGTGTTGCTCATGCAACAAGATTCCTCTCTCAGCCTGCCTAGTTTACTCCAGAGACCATGTGTTGCCCATGCAACAAGATTCCTCTCTCAGCCTGCCTAGTTTACTCCAGAGACCATGTGTTGCCCATGCAACAAGATTCCTCTCTCAGCCTGCCTAGTTTACTCCAGAGACCATGTGTTGCCCATGCAACAAGATTCCTCTCTCAGCCTGCCTAGTTTACTCCAGAGACCATGTGTTGCCCATGCAACAAGATTCCTCTCTCAGCCTGCCTAGTTTACTCCAGAGACCATGTGTTGCCCATGCAACAAGATTCCTCTCTCAGCCTGCCTAGTTTACTCCAGAGACCATGTGTTGCTCATGCAACAAGATTCCTCTCTCAGCCTGCCTAGTTTACTCTACAGGAAAGGTAGCACCAATACGTCTGGAACAAGACAAACTGCCGGATCAGCAAAGCAATACTCTAACCGTCTGCCTGTCGGAGCTTCCATCCTTGACTAGTTGGCCACTAAGGTTTAGGGTCTGCTCTATCCTGCTGTGACATTTAGTCTTTAGGTTGCATTTCCTCACACTAGGGTACGGCTTGGTGTGGTTTTGGGTAGGGTATGGTTTGGAAAGAATCCCATCAAAGTGGTTTGGAAAGAATCCCATCAAAGTGGGTTGGAAAGAATCCCATCAAAGTGGTGGGGAAAGAATCCCATCAAAGTGGGTTGGAAAGAATCCCATCAAAGTGGTGGGGAAAGAATCCCATCAAAGTGGTTTGGAAAGAATCCCATCAAAGTGGTTTGGGAATAATCCCATCAAAGTGGTGGGGAAAGAATCCCATAAAAGTGGGTTGGAAAGAATCCCATCAAAGTGGGTTGGAAAGAATCCCATCAAAGTGGTGGGGAAAGAATCCCATCAAAGTGGTGGGGAAAGAATCCCATCAAAGTGGGTTGGAAAGAATCCCATCAAAGTGGTGGGGAAAGAATCCCATAAAAGTGGGTTGGAAAGAATCAAATCCCATCAAAGTGGTGGGGAAAGAATCCCATCAAAGTGGTGGGGCAGAATCCCATCAAAGTGGGTTGGAAAGAATCCCATCAAAGTGGGTTGGAAAGAATCCCATCAAAGTAGTTTGGAAAGAATCCCATCAAAGTGGTGGGGAAAGAATTCCATCAAAGTGGGTTGGAAAGAATCCCATCAAAGTGGGTTGGAAAGAATCCCATCAAAGTGGTGGGGAAAGAATCCCATCAAAGTGGTGGGGAAAGAATCCCATCAAAGTGGTGGGGAAATAATCCCATCAAAGTGGGTTGGAAAGAATCCCATCAAAGTGGGTTGGAAAGAATCCCATCAAAGTGGTTTGGAAAGAATCCCATCAAATGGTTTGGAAAGAATCCCATCAAAGTGGGTTGGAAAGAATCCCATCAAAGTGGCGGGGAAAGAATTCCATCAAAGTGGTGGGGAAAGAATCCCATCAAAGTTGTGGGGAAAGAATTCCATCAAAGTGGTGGGGAAAGAATCCCATCAAAGTGGTGGGGAAAGAATCCCATAAAAGTGGGTTGGAAAGAATCCCATCAAAGTGGTGGGGAAAGAATCCCATCAAAGTGGTGGGGAAAGAATCCCATAAAAGTGGGTTGGAAAGAATCCCATCAAAGTGGTGGGGAAGAATCCCATCAAAGTGGTGGGGACAGAATCCCATCAAATGGTTTGGAAAGAATCCCATCAAAGTGCGTTGGAAAGAATCCCATCAAAGTGGGTTGGAAAGAATCCCATCAAAGTGGTGGGGAAAGAATCCCATCAAAGTGGTGGGGAAAGAATCCCATCAAAGTGGGTTGGAAAGAATCCCATCAAAGTGGGTTGCAAAGAATCCCATCAAAGTGGGTTGGAAAGAATCCCATCAAAGTGGTGGGGAAAGAATCCCATCAAAGTGGTGGGGAAAGAATCCCATCAAAGTGGGTTGGAAAGAATCCCATCAAAGTGGGTTGGAAAGAATCCCATCAAATGGTTTGGAAAGAATCCCATCAAAGTGGTGGTGAAAGAATCCCACCAAAGTGGGTTGGAAAGAATCCCATCAAAGTGGTGGGGAAAGAATTCCATCAAAGTGGTGCGGAAAGAATCCCATCAAAGTGGTGGGGAAAGAATCCCATCAAAGTGGTTTGTTAAGAATCCCATAAAAGTGGTGAGGAAAGAATCCCATCAAAGTGGTGGGGAAAGAATCCCATCAAAGTGGTTTGTTAAGAATCCCATCAATGTGGTGGGGAAAGAATCCCATCAAAGTGGTTTGGACAGAATCCCATCAGAGTGGTGGGGAAAGAATCCCATCAAAGTGGTGGGGAAAGAATCCCATCAAAGTGGTTTGTTAAGAATCCCATCAAAGTGGTGGGGAAAAAATCCCATCAAAGTAGTTGGGAAAGAATCCCATCAAAGTGGTGGGGGAAAGAATCCCATCAAAGTGGTGGGGAAAGAATCCCATCAAAGTGGTTTGTTAAGAATCCCATCAAAGTGGTGAGGAAAGAATCCCATCAAAGTCGTGGGGAAAGAATCCCATCAAAGTGGTGCGGAAAGAATCCCACCATAGTGGTGGGGAAAGAATCCCATCATAGTGGTGGGGAAAGAATCCCATCAAAGTGGTGCGGAAAGAATCCCATATTAGTGGTTTGGACAGAATCCCATCAATGTGGTGGGGAAAGAATCCCATCAAAGTGGTGGGGAAAGAATCCCATCAAAGTGGTGCGGAAAGAATCCCATCAAAGTGGTGCGGAAAGAATCCCATCAAAGTGGTGCGGAAAGAATCCCATCAAAGTGGTGGGGAAAGAATCCCATCAAAATGGGTTGGAAAGAATCTCATCAAAGTGGTGCGGAAAGAATCCCATCAAAGTGGCGTGGAAAGAATCCCATCAAAGTGGTGCGGAAAGAATCCCATAAAAGTGGTTTGGACAGAATCCCATCAATGTGGTGGGGAAAGAATCCCATCAATGTGGTGGGGAAAGAATCCCATCAAAGTGGTTTGGAAAGAATCCCATCAAAGTGGTGGAGAAAGAATCGCATAAAAGTGGTTTGGAAAGAATCCCATCAATGTGGTGGGGAAAGAATCCCATCAATGTGGTGCGGAAAGAATCCCATCAATGTGGTGCGGAAAGAATCCCATCAAAGTGGTGCGGAAAGAATCCCATCAAAGTGGTGCGGAAAGAATCCCATCAAAGTGGTGGGGAAAGAATCCCATAAAAGTGGTTTGGACAGAATCCCATCAAAGTGGTGGGGAAAGAATCCCATCAAAGTGGTGGGGAAAGAATCCCATCAAAGTGGTTTGGACAGAATTCCATCAAAGTGGTGGGGAAAGAATCCCATCAAAGTGGTGAGGAAAGAATCCCATCAAAGTGGTGCGGAAAGAATCCCATCAATGTGGTGGGGAAAGAATCCCATCAAAGTGGTGGAGAAAGAATCCCATCAAAGTGGTTTGGACAGAATCCCATCAAAGTGGTGCGGAAAGAATCCCATCAAAGTGGCGTGGAAAGAATCCCATCAAAGTGGTGGAGAAAGAATCCCATCAAAGTGGTGGAGAAAGAATCCCATCAAAGTGGTGGGGAAAGAATCCCATCAAATGGGTTTGGAAAGAATCCCATCAAATTGGTTTGGGAAGAATCCCATCAAAGTGGTGTGGAAAGAATGCCATGAAAGGGGCTTGGAAAGAATTCCATCAAAGTGGTGGGGAAAGAATTCCTTCAAAGTGGTGCAGAAAGAATCCCATCAAAGTGGTTTGGAAAGAATCCCATCAAAGTGGCGTGGAAAGAATCCCATCAAAGTGGTTTGGACAGAATCCTATCAATGTGGTGGGGAAAGAGTCCCATCAAAGTGGTTTGGAAAGAATCTCATCAAATGGTTTGGAAAGAATCCCATCAAAGTGGTTTGGAAAGAATCCCATCAAAGTGGCGTGGAAAGAATCCCATAAAAGTGGTTTGGACAGAATCCCATCAAAGTGGTGGGGAAAGAATCCCATCAAAGTGGTTTGGACAGAATCCCATCAATGTGGTGGGGAAAGAATCCCATCAAAGTGATTTGGAAAGAATCCCATCAAAGTGGTGTGGAAAGAATACCATGAAAAAGGTTTGGAAAGAATCCCATCAAAGGGGTTTGGAAAGAATCCTCTCAAAGTGGTTAGAAAAGAATCCCATCAAAGTGGTTTGGAAAGAATCCTCTCAAAGTGGTTAGAAAAGAATCCCATAAAAGTGGTTTGGACAGAATCCCATCAAAGTGGTGGGGAAAGAATCCCATAAAAGTGGTTTGGACAGAATCCCATCAATGTGGTGGGGAAAGAATCCCATCAAAGTGATTTGGAAAGAATCCCATCAAAGTGGTTTGGAAAGAATACCATGAAAAAGGTTTGGAAAGAATGCCATCAAAGCGGTTTGGAAAGAATGCCATCAAAGCGGTTTGGAAAGAATGACATCAAAGCGGTTTGAAAAGAATGACATCAAAGCGGTTTGGAAAGAATCGCACAGAAAGCAATGGCAAAATACCGAAGGTAAAATTGCCCGGTAAACCACACACAGCCAATAGGAGCTGGGGGTGGTTGCAGCGTTCTGCAGAAAGACACACAATTTTCAAAAAGAAAACGCGGGAATCGAACTGGGTCCTTCTCTGAGCTTGACACAGTAGCCTCTTCGCCGCGGCTCCACCAGAACAAGGGATGTCGGATGTACTTTAGTCACGGCTTTCCGAGTTGGGTTGACCAGTTACATTACACACCACATATTCAGTCACAATTCAAGGTAAAATTGTTTCCAGTTTCTGAATTAGGAGAATGACCTCGACCTAGTTTAGACATGTAGTCACGGAAATTAAACAAAATGCACTCCCTCATCCCATAATTTACCTACCCACTCCCATAATGTACCTACCCACGCCCATAATTTACCTACCCACGCCCATAATTTACCTACCCGCGCCCATAATTTACCTACCCACGCCCATAATTTTGCACCTGCTCCCACTCAACTGCGATGGTGAGCCGATCAGTGAGGCAGAGGAAACAACTTGAGGGATGATGAGGGCAACACTTGCCGACGTGCAGTCCGGTCCTGGAAGTTCTCATGACATGTTTCTGACATTTCCGGAGAGTGGGAACGATCAGCTGGTGAATAGGATGGCTGTATGTGTGGGTTTACGAGAAACATCAACACACGGGGAATGTCTGCTTGGTGGCGAGTTGTGTGTGGTCTGTGCTTGTGTGTGTGTAGATGTGTGGTCTGTGTTTGTGTGTGTGTGTAGATGTGTGGTCTGTGCTTGTGTGTGTAGATGTGTGGTCTGTGCTTGTGTGTGTGTAGATGTGTGGTCTATTCTTGTGTGTGTAGATGTGTGGTCTGTGCTTATGTGTGTAGATGTGTGGTCTGTGCTTGTGTGTGTGTGTTTCTGTGTGTGGTGTTTTTGTGTGTGTAGATGTGTGGTCTGTGCGTGTGTGTAGATGTGTGGTCTGTGCTTGTGTGTGTATAGATGTGTGGTATGTGCTTGTATGTGTGTATAGATGTGTGGTGTGTGCTTGTGTGTGTGTGTGTAGATGTGTGGTCTGTGCTTGTGTGTGTGGATGTGTGGTTTGTGCTTGTGTGTGTATATTTGTGGTCTGTGCTTGTGTGTGTGTATATGTGTGGTCTTTGCTTGTGTGTGTAGATGTGTGGTCTGTGCTTGTGTGTAGATGTGTGGTCTGTGCTTGTGTGTGTAAATGTGTGGTCTGTGCTTGTGTGTAGACGTGTGGTCTGTGCTTGTGTGTGTAGATGTGTGGTCTGTGCTTGTGTGTAGATGTGTGGTCTGTGCTTGTGTGTGTAGATGTGTGGTCTGTGCTTGTGTGTGTAGTTGTATGGTCTGTGCTTGTGTGTGTGTGTGTAGTTGTATGGTCTGTGCTTGTGTGTGTAGATGTGTGGTCTGTGCTTGTGTGTAGATGTGTGGTCTGTGCTTGTGTGCGTGTTTATGTGTGTGTTTGTGTGTGTAGATGTGTGGTATGTGCTTGTGTGTGTTTGTGTGTGTGTTTGTGTGTGTAGAAGTGTTATCTGTGCTTGTGTGTGTGTTTGTGTGTGTGTTTGTGTGTGTCGATGTGTTGTCTGTGCTTGTGTGTTTGTAGATGTGTGGTCTGTGCTTGTGTGTGTAGATGTGTGGTCTGTGCTTGTGTGTGTAGATGTGTGGTCTGTGCTTGTGTGTAGATGTGTGGTCTGTGCATGTGTGTGTGGAGATGTGTGGTCTGTGCTTATGTGTGTGTATGTGTGTGTGTAGATGTGTGGTCTGTGCGTGTGTGTGTATGTGTAGATGCATGCTATGTGATTGTGTGTGTGTGTAGATGTGTGGTCTGTGTTTGTGTGTGTAGATGTGTGGTCTGTGCTTGTGTGTGTGTAGATGTGTGGTCTGTGCTTGTGTGTGTGTAGATGTATGGTCTGTGCTTGTGTGTGTAGATGTGTTGTCTGTGCTTGTGTGTGTAGATGTGTGGTCTGTGCTTGTGTGTGTGTGTGTGTAGATGTGTTGTCTGTGCTTGTTTGTGTAGGTGTGTGGTCTGTGCTTGTGTGTGTGTAGATGTGTGGACTGTGCTTGTGTGTGTAGATGTGTGGTCTGTGCTTGTGTGTAGATGTGTGGTATGTGCTTGTGTGTGTGGATGTGTGGGCTGTGCTTGTGTGTAGATGTGTGGACTGTGCTTGTGTGTGTGGATGTGTGGTATGTGCTTGTGTGTGTAGATGTGTGGTATTTCTTGTGTGTGTGTGTGTGTGTGTAGATATGTGGTCTGTGCTTGTGTGTGAAGATGTGTGGTCTGTGTTTGTGTGTGTGTGTGTGTGTGTGTGTGGATGTGGGGTCTGTGCTTGTGTGTGTAGATGTGTTGTCTGTGCTTGTTTGTGTAGATGTGTGGTCTGTGCTTGTGAGTGTGTGTAGATGTGTGGACTGTGCTTGTGTGCGTAGATGTGTGGTCTGTGCTTGTGTGCGTGTGTAGATGTGTGGTCTGTGCTTGTGTGTAGATGTGTGGTCTGTGCTTGTGTGTGTAGATGTGTGGTCTGTGCGTGTGTGTGTGTGTGTGTGTGTGTGTAGATGTGTTATCTGTGCTTATGTGTTTAGATGTGTGGTCTGTGCTTGTGTGTGTAGATGTGTGGTCTGTGCTTGTGTGTGTTAAGATGTGTTGTCTGTGCTTGTGTGTGTATATATGTGTGGTCTGTGTTTGTGTGTGTGTAGATGTGTGGTCTGTGCTTTTGTGTGTAGATGTGTGGTCTGTGCTTGTGTGTGTAGATGTGTGGTCTGTGCTTGTGTGTGTGTCGATGTGTGGTCTGTGCTTGTGTGTGTAGATGTGTGGTCTGTGTTTGTATGTGTGTGTAGATGTGTGGTCTGTGCTTGTGTGTGTAGATGTGTGATCTGCGCTTGTATGGGTGTAGATGTGTGGTCTGTGCTTGTGTGTGTGTAGATGTGAGGTCTGTGCTTGTGTGTGTGTAGATGTGTGGTCTGTGCGTGTGTGTAAATGTGTGGTTTGTGCTTGTGTGTGTGTGTAGATGTGTGGTCTGTGCTTGTGTGTGTGTGTAGATGTGTGGTCTGTGCTTGTGTGTAGATGTGTGGTCTGTGCTTGTGTATGTAGATGTGTGGTCTGTGCTTGTGTGTGTGTACATGTGTGGTCTGTGCGTGTGTGTAAATGTGTGGTTTGTGCTTGTGTGTGTGTGTAGATGTGTGGTCTGTGCTTGTGTGTGTGTAGATGTGTGGTCTGTGCTTGTGTGTGTGTAGATGTATGGTCTGTGCTTGTGTGTGTAGATGTGTTGTCTGTGCTTGTGTGTGTAGATGTGTGGTCTGTGCTTGTGTGTGTGTGTGTGTAGATGTGTTGTCTGTGCTTGTTTGTGTAGGTGTGTGGTCTGTGCTTGTGTGTGTGTAGATGTGTGGACTGTGCTTGTGTGTGTAGATGTGTGGTCTGTGCTTGTGTGTAGATGTGTGGTATGTGCTTGTGTGTGTGGATGTGTGGGCTGTGCTTGTGTGTAGATGTGTGGACTGTGCTTGTGTGTGTGGATGTGTGGTATGTGCTTGTGTGTGTAGATGTGTGGTATTTCTTGTGTGTGTGTGTGTGTGTAGATATGTGGTCTGTGCTTGTGTGTGAAGATGTGTGGTCTGTGTTTGTGTGTGTGTGTGTGTGTGTGTGTGTGTGGATGTGGGGTCTGTGCTTGTGTGTGTAGATGTGTTGTCTGTGCTTGTTTGTGTAGATGTGTGGTCTGTGCTTGTGAGTGTGTGTAGATGTGTGGACTGTGCTTGTGTGCGTAGATGTGTGGTCTGTGCTTGTGTGCGTGTGTAGATGTGTGGTCTGTGCTTGTGTGTAGATGTGTGGTCTGTGCTTGTGTGTGTAGATGTGTGGTCTGTGCGTGTGTGTGTGTGTGTGTGTAGATGTGTTATCTGTGCTTATGTGTTTAGATGTGTGGTCTGTGCTTGTGTGTGTAGATGTGTGGTCTGTGCTTGTGTGTGTTAAGATGTGTTGTCTGTGCTTGTGTGTGTATATATGTGTGGTCTGTGTTTGTGTGTGTGTAGATGTGTGGTCTGTGCTTTTGTGTGTAGATGTGTGGTCTGTGCTTGTGTGTGTAGATGTGTGGTCTGTGCTTGTGTGTGTGTCGATGTGTGGTCTGTGCTTGTGTGTGTAGATGTGTGGTCTGTGTTTGTATGTGTGTGTAGATGTGTGGTCTGTGCTTGTGTGTGTAGATGTGTGATCTGCGCTTGTATGGGTGTAGATGTGTGGTCTGTGCTTGTGTGTGTGTAGATGTGAGGTCTGTGCTTGTGTGTGTGTAGATGTGTGGTCTGTGCGTGTGTGTAAATGTGTGGTTTGTGCTTGTGTGTGTGTGTAGATGTGTGGTCTGTGCTTGTGTGTGTGTGTAGATGTGTGGTCTGTGCTTGTGTGTAGATGTGTGGTCTGTGCTTGTGTATGTAGATGTGTGGTCTGTGCTTGTGTGTGTGTACATGTGTGGTCTGTGCGTGTGTGTAAATGTGTGGTTTGTGCTTGTGTGTGTGTGTAGATGTGTGGTCTGTGCTTGTGTGTGTGTAGATGTGTGGTCTGTGTGTGTAGATGTGTGGTCTGTGCTTGTGTGTAGATGTGTGGTCTGTGCTTGTGTCTAGATGTGTGGTCTGTGCTTGTGTGTGTGTGTAGATGTCTGGTCTGTGCTTGTGTGTAGATGTGTGGTCTGTGCTTGTGTGTGTATATGTGTGGTATGTGCTTGTGTGTGTGTATATGTGTGGTCTGTGCTTGTGTGTAGATGTGTGGTCTGTGCTTATGTGTAGATGTGTTGTCTGCGCTTGTGTGTGTGTGTAGATGTGTGGTCTGTGCTTGTGTGTGTGTGTATATGTGTGGTCTGTGTGTGTGTGTGTAGATGTGTGGTCTGTGCTTGTGTGTGTGTAGATGTGTGGTCTGTGTGTGTGTGTGTAGATGTGTGGTCTGTGCTTGTGTGTAGATGTGTGGTCTGTGCCTATGTGTAGATGTGTGGTCTGCGCTTGTGTGTGTGTAGATGTGTGGTCTGTGCTTGTGTGTGTGTAGATGTGTGGTCTGTGCTTGTGTGTGTGTACATGTGTGGTCTGTGCGTGTGTGTGTGTGTAGATGTGTGGTCTGTGCTTGTGTGTGTGTGTAGATGTGTGGTCTGTTCTTGTGTGTAGATGTTTGGTCTGTGCTTGTGTGTGTGTGTGGATGTGTGGTATGTGCTTGTGTGTGTGGGTGTGTGGTATGTGCTTGTGTGTGTGTGTGTGGATGTGTAATATGTGCTTGTGTGTGTGGATGTGTGGTATGTGCTTGTGTCTGTGGATGCGTGGTATGTGCTTGCCTGTGTGGATGTGTGGTATGTGGTTGTGTGTGTCAATGTGTGGTCTGTGCTTGTGTGTGTGGAGTTGTGGTCTGTGCTTGTGTGTGTTTGTGTGTAGCAATAAGATAGATAAATCCTTCAAAATGAAATATGTAACACACATTCCCACAGTAATTTAAATTACCTACCACGGTAATTTAAGGATGTTATCCTATCATTCTGGATGTTTTGGAGGGCACGTTATGGGAAGAAACGGATTGGAACACTTAGTGACAACTGGCAAGATTGAGGTGGAAAAGAAAAAGGGAATTCAGAGAGGTAAATGTCTTGATTGCTTGGCCATACGGCATAACCCAGCCAAGAACACAGAATTCATCCACGACTCTGGTGGCCGTGTGACTACCCACGCTTACCGGCATGGCACTTGCTGATGATGACTTTCTTCGAGCAAGCTGACATCCCAGCTAGTCCGCCATTGCTCATGTTAATAAAACCAGTACGTCTACGTCATCTCTTCTAAGTATTTATCCAGAAACAAAAGAATTATCTGAAAACATCAAAATATCAACAAACATACAAACAAACAGGAAACAGACAGATGCTGTATTCGTCCCATTGACATGTTACCAGTGCCACACGTGATCAGCCCTAGAAACATACAGGCCGTAAAATCACATCATGTGAGATGAGATATATGAGAAAAGCAGCTAGGAAAAGAAGAAGAGATAGATGATGAGAAACTAAGAACAAGTTGAAGGAATAACACCTATAACTGACCTTAAAGAACACCAGAGAATTAAATGGTCCGGACGTTTAATTAGAATGGAACAAGATCAACCAGCGGCTAAAGCTTTCTACGGGAGAACATCAGGATACAAGACGTGCGGACGAACCAGAAAGGGTTGGCTGGATGGAGTAAAAGGCAAATTAAAGAAATCAAATATGGCGTTAATACAAGCAGCAGAACAAAAGAAACATACATAGACAATTACAACTGCCCCCTCTCTGCGATGCTTCACGGCAAAAACAGTAGGGAGGAAGAAGAAGAAGAGGAAGAAGAAGAAGAAGGAAGAGTGAAGAAGATGAAGAAGAAGAAGATGAAGAAGCAACAGATTAGATTTCTACTATCGACCGATGGCTACAATCTCATTATACAACTTTTGAATGTTGGGAAATGTCCCACCTTTGCTGTCCTGTAATTTGTCGCGGTAATTGAAACGCCTGTTCATAAACATTCTCTCTCTTCGTGCAAATGAAATTAATTAGTGGTAATTACTATCAAAGTGAATATAATGTTTTTACAGTAAAGTTACACTAGAAGTAAAGGTTATCGTCGGAAATTACCCGCGCTTGGAAGCAGACGACGGTTGGCATTGTGAAAGGAAAACACGAAAGGTAATTCCTTTAGGGAAAATTCTGTAGAAGTGGGAATTGGTGGGGATTTATCATGTAATGGGTTCCGGAATTGTGGCGTAGGAATGCAGTGGTGTGGTGGTTTTTGTGGTCTTAAATAAAGTAGTTCTATGCCAATGGTAGGAAACCTATTTTGTTTTAGTGCTAAAGGCCATTTGGATAGTCACGGGGAGGAGGGAGGTGCTTCAAATGAAAACTTTAAAAGTGTGATAGAAATTACAATAACCACGCCATTGTCTTGTAACATGTTAATATTGTTATTAAGGATATCAAGCGTGTTAAGTACGTGACATCACGGTTGATGACAAACATGGTGTCGTCTTAAGGACAGTTTAAAGATGGCCGCCCCACTTTTGACATGCACCGAAGAGAGGCAGCGTTCAGTTACCCATTTTTAGATCAGTGAAGGGTGAAGCATACAGAAATTCATCGGCGAATGAAGGTCCAGTAAGGTGATGCATGCCTGTCAGTCCAGCAAGTGTAGGAGTGGAGTAGGAAGTTTCAAAACGGCGTGACTTCTGTAACAGACTGTTCACGACCGGGGCCAGGCACACCGAGTAGTGACCCCCAGGGAATGTTCTTCTACAGGAATCCAAGCACTTTATCGGCGCTGGAGGACTTGCAATTAACGCAGTCGTGACTATATAAAAAAAAAATAATACAATTGTATTACAAAAAATACAAAATAATTTTTTAAAAAAATACAAAAATAATAAAATTGTTCTGTAATTCTTCAGAATATATTCACACCAAAAAAAAAAAATGTTAGGTTTTCATTTGAAGGCCCCCCCCCCCCCCCCCCCAGTACAGCATTTTTCACGGGCCACAACAAATGGTCAGCTTACAAATTAGCCCTGCCATATTTGGTCAACATTTTGATGTGATCGCTATTCTAAGTGCCACTTTCGCAATGTGCACACTCCCATCCTGCCTGGCAGAGACTATCCTCTGAGTAGTTATATATGTTGCATACTCCCCCCAAAATTGTGGAGCCTCCACGTGGAGCTTGTGGAGCGCTCGGTGTGGAGCTTGTGGAGTGCTCCACGTGGAGCTGGGTGGTGTCTGGTGGTGCTGGGATGATGTGGAGTTTGTGGAGCCTGTGGAGGGTGGTCAAGGGACCCCTCCTAGTTGTGTCTTTGGCTTGTTAAGCTCGGTATTTTTGGCGGGTAAATTTTTTTAAAAAAGAAAACAGTCTGATCTAATGGGTGATGGGTCTCATCATGTATGTCTGTGGTCAGGGTGGAGTGGAAGGAGCCGGCGTAAAAAGTAAGCGCAAAGAAGGTGGTGGCCGGTGGTGCGACGTGTATAGTGACGTCATCGGTCCCTCGTAGTTGTATGTTTGGGCTATTAGGGTCGAATTTTTGGTGGAAAAGTATGGTCTAAGGGGTAGCGGGGGTATTAGGGGTGATGTCTCCGCACCTCCTTGTCGCATCTTTACCATGTTAAGATCGTTGTTTTGGCAGGAAAAGTTTTTTTTTTTTTTTTTTTTTTTTTTTTTTTTTTTTAAATTAAAAAAATAATTTAATTTTTTTTTTTTTTAAATTTAAAAAATATTTCAATGGAAAATAAAAGATATTGGTTAATAGTGGTTGGGCGGGGCATAAAATCTATTATCAAACGGTGTTAGCTCATTAAATGAAAAGCTTAAAAAGAGTAAAGATGGCCGCTAGTTCGTGTTGTAGTGGTATGGCTTAGTGTTATTTGATGTTAAGGGGTGGGTGAGTGAAAGCGTATCTTGATGAGTGCTTCCAAACAATATCATCATAGGTATCAGATCGTTAAAGAAACAAGTAAAGATGGCCGTCGGTGTCCTCCGTGGGTGCCGGGTTCGAATGCCGGTAGGGCGGTTTAGTGGTAGAAGAAATATTGATAATGTTTTTGTTACTTAGTTGTGATGGCGATAGCGGGTGGTAGTAACCAGGCTATGTGTAGCAAAGGAGAGGTGGTGTGTTGGTTGAAGCTTAGGTGGTACCCCAGACGAGATGACAGGGTCGAATCTCGGTGCTGTGCCACTGGTAAGGGTAATAGTCGTCAGAGTGAGTGGGGTGTCTAGTTAGTCATACGGGTTAGGATTAGGGACGGTCTGTCTTTTCATGTCGCTGTGTCCACACGTCAAAGGGGAAAACAGGCAGCCGATTTCACCTTTGTACCTACGAGTCACAAAATATAACCTAACTTAAAAATCAGAATATGATTCATAACCTCAACAGGTGTTGCCAAAAATCAATACTCATTTTCATAACGGCTAATCCAGGGGCTTATCGTCATCGTAAGGAAGTAGGTGGTTTATTAATGTTATTGATGTATCCGCGGTTGCAAAATAGATGGTGATATTAATCAAAAACCATATAAACGTCGATAGAGGATTAAGAGCTTAACACCTATTGTCGGGCTATCCACAGAAAATCAATACCGCCACCCTAGATTCTTCTCATAATTGCAACCAGTGGGTTATAGATATAACCATTATTGCAGACGCAGCTATGTGCAGACTAATCTAACAGGTCACAGGTCTATGCCGTATCGACAAAAACGGTGAATGAAAGCTAAGGAATATTCACTGTACAAAGCAGTCTCTACCAATCTAGCAGATCGGGGAAACCAGACAGGGCAACCTCTTGTTACGAGTCCACAACAGCAGATATCGTGTATAAAAGACGACCAGCCTATGTCATGCAGAAGTACCTCTTTTTGACAGCATCAAAACAGATCTCATCAAGTAGCAACTCGCTAATGTTAAGTTGGATGTCGATAAATCTTTCACATTTTCGTTATGATTCTTCATGTCGACACAACACTAACCTAACAAAAGAAAAACCTAGTATAATACAGGGGGATATATAGGACTAGATGCATATAACTGATGAGGAAACAACAAAACATTGTCTTAATATTTCATATTAGGTTATGTCTCCCTTCTCTCGGTTTTCTATGTCCGAGTCATCCTGGGACTACCGAGTAAAACCAAAGAACACCTCGACATCAATATAACATAAACCGGTGTCGAAAAGCAGCATAGGCGCGTGTAAAAATTCATCACATTGTCCGACTAAGCCTTTCTCATAGTCATAGGGGAGAGATGTGATCACCGACGCTAGTCAGGGCAATACGTCCTACGACAGTTAATATAATGCGTGAAGTCAAATTTGCGACTGCAAAATATGTTTTCATGTCATATGTATATAAGAAGCTATATACAGGTGCTTTCTAAGGACAAATTTCCTCATGTCACGGTGTAAACATTACAGATGTCGCTTAAATTTATACATTAAGAGGGGGGAAAAAAGTCTGTTGTAGACACGGTATTTCATATTTTCTTGTGGGACTTGGTCATTTGTTGTTCTATCTTGTCATGGTATGTATATTTTCCACACATCTCCACTGATGTTTTTAATTTGTCTACCCATTGTCCTCGCTTCATATTCATACAATAGTATAGGTTCTATGTAGTGATTAAACACTCTTTTTCTCCTTGTAATTGACATCTTTATATTAGTCATGTTTTCCACCTTACCAAAGACTATCTTCAACATATCGAACATTGGTCTACCTCTCAAAGACAACTTCTTCTTGTAGTCTCTTGGCTACATTTTCCCCTTGTCAAGCTTCATGTCTCTACTCGTCTGTATTAGTGTGTTAGAAGTAAACCAACATCACATAAGACAACCATATATTACCACAATGTATACAAAAAAGAAGCAATACACATAGACACAGTATATAAATATAGTACTAAATAGACAGTAGTTTAAAGAATTCAAGTATTTTATTACAAGGTAAATTACACAAATTAAATACAGTGATTTGTATAAAATATCACACACCTGTGTTACATTAGCAAATAAGTACAAAACACAAGGGAATGAATACGTTGGTGTATTAGTTACATACATATGGACCATACAATACACCGGCACGTCCGCTATGGGACCTAACTCGTGTGAAGGTATGTCTATAACATACAGAATTGTGTGTGGGGTAATAACTACGATGTCTGTCTTTCATCATGTATCTGACCTGTTTGCGTACCACCGCAAGACTTCGTTCACTTGTGGTCTACAACCAATCAGGTTAAATGTCTTAGAATTTACCCACATTTTATGTTAGACAAGTATTGATTGGGTGTCAACTATGCGGTAGGCGGGGCTTAACTGTATGTAATATAAATCCCACTCACCACATCTCACTCACTTTGTGATGTACGCAAGAACGACGAAAGATTGGATCTTCAGATTTGTGGTTATTAGGTGACTATGTGCCTTCAAGTATAGAAAGTTTGTCAGTCACCGTTTTGTTTCAGTATTCACGGACTATCAGCCATATACGGACATATGGATGTAGCGTCTCTTTCTTCCAGTTCTTAGACATTCACAACTGCCTTGGAAGATTTATCAACCAGATTCTTACCCACACGCATCCGAAGTGTAAGCAACCTCATTATTCTGCCATAGTTTACAACGTCATCTGTAAAGAAGTCATCGGTGCTTGAAACAAAGACAGAGAAAAAGTGCTCAGGATTGATACGGTTTACTAGACTAGTGAACATACATCTTGTTGTTTGAGTATTTGACTTTCCTATCTAGCCAACATCGTGTCAGCTACCTTTGGTGAAAGATAGAAACTAAATATATTCAACGCTATATTCATCGGCTCGCTGTGAACGTGTATCAAGTCGACTGTTGCTTGTCTCAGTAGCAAGTCGCTAGTGAACATGCCTAAAAAGACAAAGATGTCAATTAGGCAATCATCTGAGAACCACTTATGTGCAACCTGTGGGAAAGGTTTCACTGAAAAGCGCAATCTGCTTCGCCATACTCTGACCAGTCACAATACCAAGGAGCAAGTGTATTCGTGTCACACTTGTGGTCATATATTTAACAGGAAAGACAATCTACAATGCCACATTACAAAGAAACACACTACACCAGGAGTATCACCCAGTGTAATACCAGCAGACGCTTCAACACCCGCTTCAGCAACACTACGTAAGAGACATGTGGGTACTAATAGTGATATGGCAGTCAGCGAGAAGAAGACTAAACAAGACGAAAACTCCCACCCAGTCAGTGACACACAACCCAAGGATGAAGCGGCTTCTTTACACACTCTTCCAGATAATATTAGACAAATATACACCGACAACTGGAGTAGTATCAAAACACATCACAAGATAAACAAATATATGTCTGTCTATACATTTTATATTAGCCCACACACAATCCACCCTAAAGACTGGACATCTACCTTGAACAAGATCTTTACCATTCAAAAGAGCATATTCAAAATCAACTTTAGTTATCATATAGTCCTTAGGCACAGCGAAACAGACGCTCTTCGATTGTATCACGCATCTTCAAATAATGCTTCTGTCTTAGAACTTCCACAACTAATCAAAAATAGACAAGACTTTGACGATTTTATCAAAATAGTACACGAAAATGACGTTCTTACCTACGCTATGCAACAACGTCCAAATACCAAATACACTACAGAGACGATTCCAGCTATATGTTTTTATCTCTATCATATCCCAGAATTCCGGCTTGTTTAATAAATAACCATCCTTTTATGACCCACGTTGGGCACAACTGTGCATGATCATACTAGATATAACATCCCATATTTAACTATCCATTTTGTATACTGGCATTACGCTTGTTCATTTTTTGTGTAACATTTGCTGGAAATACTGTAAAATAAACAGTTATATGTATTATAAGTGCGTTCACTTGTTGGTTTTTAGTGTTGACGGTACATATGAGTGTCATGTGGTGAGCGGGTGTTACATGTTGATGGCCAAGTCAAGAAATATCTCAACCATACTTATGAAAAGGAGAAAAATGTGTTATCCAAAAGGGAAAAATATTGCCCAAGTGAAGAAAAATTTACACAAAACTTATAAAACTTAGGAAAATGTGTTACCCAAAAGGGAAAAATATTGCCCAAGTGAAGAAAAATTTACACAAAACTTATAAAACTTAGGAAAATGTGTTAACCTAATGAGAAAAATATTGCCCAAATGAAGAAAAATTTACACAAAACGTATAAAACTTAGGAAAATGTGTTAACCTAATGAGAAAAATATTGCCCAAGTGAAGAAAAAATTTACACCAAACTTATGAAAAGTATGAAAATTTGTTAACCAAAGGGGAAAAAATATGGGCTAAACTATGAAGTATGTTGACCGAAGTAAGAAAATGTGTTAACCAAATGGGGGAAAATGTTGGCCAAAACATGAAACATCTTAACCAAACTTATAAATATCTCGTGTAAACTTTTAAATAAGTAGAAAAAAAAAATATTGCTTCTGTAGTTATGTCAAAAGTATCTTGAACTTTTATCTGAACAGACATTTCACAAGACATAATCATCAACGTCAACACTTTCCCTCTTTTACATTACCGAAAGTTTCAACTTACCATTTCAGAGTAGCTGCTAAAGACGCACTTATACATGCTAATCACCCATCTGGCCACACTCTTGGTTGTTGTCTTCTAACATAAAATATCTCTGTCTTTCGTAGATGTCTTCACAACTTTTCCATGTCACAGCACCAAGAACTGCAAACCTCCATTGTACACGAGCTCCAATTAAACAGTCATAACAACATTTATGGTAATGCAATCTGTGGCTCCACCTGGGATAGTTTCAATATCATCTGAGTATTCGCCAGCAAAGAGCTATTACCCATGGCTGACATCTTCAACTTTCTATACCACAATGACTTCTACACTAACCTTCCATTGTTCCATCTTTCAACAATACAAAGGGTGTTCTCGAAGTCTAGCTAACATAACATTGCTTACTTTGTCCACCTCTATCACACTTTGTCATTTCACAGCTGCAATAGCGGCAAGTCTGCAACCAACCAACAGTGGCTGTTATGAAGTCGACCTTTCTTAAAACCACGTCTGTCTTAATGAGCCCTTGAATACCCTCTACCAGATCTTATAACCGACTTTCAACGTTTCATACCAAATAACATTAACACTCTCTTTGATTACAGAGCAGCCGATTTTCTGCTGACTGGGCAGATTTTCCAACCTAATGGAGATAAATCACCTGTCCTCCTAACATACTAGGCACTATTCTAGACAACGAATATGGTCATCAACCAGCACCCCTAAGAAGAACTTGAAAACAGCAACAGAGCTTGGGTTATTGAGACGATTGAGTTGCATTCCTTGGACTACCAGAAAGACATCAAACACAACAAACTCTTTCTTACTAACCCTAACCCTAAGTATACATCAGCTAATCCTAACCCTAAACCTAACTGTACAACAAACTCTTTCTTAAGAGACATAGATACAAACCAGTGTTAGAAATGAAAATGTTAAATTTATGTGATTAAATTTTAATTAAAATTTAAAACTAATAAATCGCAATTTTATTGCGCAAGATGTAAGCTTGATATATGTCCTATACCTAACTTATACCTATATTTAGGCTATATCTGTATATTTAGTGAAGCGGGCAATAAAATTGCGATTTATTAGTTTTAAATTTTAATTAAAATTTAATCACATAAATTTAACATTTTCATTTCTAACACTGGTTTGTATCTATGTCTCTTAAGAAAGAGTTTGTTGTACAGTTAGGTTTAGGGTTAGGATTAGCTGATGTATACTTAGGGTTAGGGTTAGTAAGAAAGAGTTTGTTGTGTTTGATGTCTTTCTGGTAGTCCAAGGAATGCAACTCAATCGTCTCAATAACCCAAGCTCTGTTGCTGTTTTCAAGTTCTTCTTAGGGGTGCTGGTTGATGACCATATTCGTTGTCTAGAATAGTGCCTAGTATGTTAGGAGGACAGGTGATTTATCTCCATTAGGTTGGAAAATCTGCCCAGTCAGCAGAAAATCGGCTGCTCTGTAATCAAAGAGAGTGTTAATGTTATTTGGTATGAAACGTTGAAAGTCGGTTATAAGATCTGGTAGAGGGTATTCAAGGGCTCATTAAGACAGACGTGGTTTTAAGAAAGGTCGACTTCATAACAGCCACTGTTGGTTGGTTGCAGACTTGCCGCTATTGCAGCTGTGAAATGACAAAGTGTGATAGAGGTGGACAAAGTAAGCAATGTTATGTTAGCTAGACTTCGAGAACACCCTTTGTATTGTTGAAAGATGGAACAATGGAAGGTTAGTGTAGAAGTCATTGTGGTATAGAAAGTTGAAGATGTCAGCCATGGGTAATAGCTCTTTGCTGGCGAATACTCAGATGATATTGAAACTATCCCAGGTGGAGCCACAGATTGCATTACCATAAATGTTGTTATGACTGTTTAATTGGAGCTCGTGTACAATGGAGGTTTGCAGTTCTTGGTGCTGTGACATGGAAAAGTTGTGAAGACATCTACGAAAGACAGAGATATTTTATGTTAGAAGACAACAACCAAGAGTGTGGCCAGATGGGTGATTAGCATGTATAAGTGCGTCTTTAGCAGCTACTCTGAAATGGTAAGTTGAAACTTTCGGTAATGTAAAAGAGGGAAAGTGTTGACGTTGATGATTATGTCTTGTGAAATGTCTGTTCAGATAAAAGTTCAAGATACTTTTGACATAACTACAGAAGCAATATTTTTTTTTTCTACTTATTTAAAAGTTTACACGAGATATTTATAAGTTTGGTTAAGATGTTTCATGTTTTGGCCAACATTTTCCCCCATTTGGTTAACACATTTTCTTACTTCGGTCAACATACTTCATAGTTTAGCCCATATTTTTTCCCCTTTGGTTAACAAATTTTCATACTTTTCATAAGTTTGGTGTAAATTTTTTCTTCACTTGGGCAATATTTTTCTCATTAGGTTAACACATTTTCCTAAGTTTTATACGTTTTGTGTAAATTTTTCTTTATTTGGGCAATATTTTTCTCATTAGGTTAACACATTTTCCTAAGTTTTATAAGTTTTGTGTAAATTTTTCTTCACTTGGGCAATATTTTTCCCTTTTGGGTAACACATTTTCCTAAGTTTTATAAGTTTTGTGTAAATTTTTCTTCACTTGGGCAATATTTTTCCCTTTTGGATAACACATTTTTCTCCTTTTCATAAGTATGGTTGAGATATTTCTTGACTTGGCCATCAACATGTAACACCCGCTCACCACATGACACTCATATGTACCGTCAACACTAAAAACCAACAAGTGAACGCACTTATAATACATATAACTGTTTATTTTACAGTATTTCCAGCAAATGTTACACAAAAAATGAACAAGCGTAATGCCAGTATACAAAATGGATAGTTAAATATGGGATGTTATATCTAGTATGATCATGCACAGTTGTGCCCAACGTGGGTCATAAAAGGATGGTTATTTATTAAACAAGCCGGAATTCTGGGATATGATAGAGATAAAAACATATAGCTGGAATCGTCTCTGTAGTGTATTTGGTATTTGGACGTTGTTGCATAGCGTAGGTAAGAACGTCATTTTCGTGTACTATTTTGATAAAATCGTCAAAGTCTTGTCTATTTTTGATTAGTTGTGGAAGTTCTAAGACAGAAGCATTATTTGAAGATGCGTGATACAATCGAAGAGCGTCTGTTTCGCTGTGCCTAAGGACTATATGATAACTAAAGTTGATTTTGAATATGCTCTTTTGAATGGTAAAGATCTTGTTCAAGGTAGATGTCCAGTCTTTAGGGTGGATTGTGTGTGGGCTAATATAAAATGTATAGACAGACATATATTTGTTTATCTTGTGATGTGTTTTGATACTACTCCAGTTGTCGGTGTATATTTGTCTAATATTATCTGGAAGAGTGTGTAAAGAAGCCGCTTCATCCTTGGGTTGTGTGTCACTGACTGGGTGGGAGTTTTCGTCTTGTTTAGTCTTCTTCTCGCTGACTGCCATATCACTATTAGTACCCACATGTCTCTTACGTAGTGTTGCTGAAGCGGGTGTTGAAGCGTCTGCTGGTATTACACTGGGTGATACTCCTGGTGTAGTGTGTTTCTTTGTAATGTGGCATTGTAGATTGTCTTTCCTGTTAAATATATGACCACAAGTGTGACACGAATACACTTGCTCCTTGGTATTGTGACTGGTCAGAGTATGGCGAAGCAGATTGCGCTTTTCAGTGAAACCTTTCCCACAGGTTGCACATAAGTGGTTCTCAGATGATTGCCTAATTGACATCTTTGTCTTTTTAGGCATGTTCACTAGCGACTTGCTACTGAGACAAGCAACAGTCGACTTGATACACGTTCACAGCGAGCCGATGAATATAGCGTTGAATATATTTAGTTTCTATCTTTCACCAAAGGTAGCTGACACGATGTTGGCTAGATAGGAAAGTCAAATACTCAAACAACAAGATGTATGTTCACTAGTCTAGTAAACCGTATCAATCCTGAGCACTTTTTCTCTGTCTTTGTTTCAAGCACCGATGACTTCTTTACAGATGACGTTGTAAACTATGGCAGAATAATGAGGTTGCTTACACTTCGGATGCGTGTGGGTAAGAATCTGGTTGATAAATCTTCCAAGGCAGTTGTGAATGTCTAAGAACTGGAAGAAAGAGACGCTACATCCATATGTCCGTATATGGCTGATAGTCCGTGAATACTGAAACAAAACGGTGACTGACAAACTTTCTATACTTGAAGGCACATAGTCACCTAATAACCACAAATCTGAAGATCCAATCTTTCGTCGTTCTTGCGTACATCACAAAGTGAGTGAGATGTGGTGAGTGGGATTTATATTACATACAGTTAAGCCCCGCCTACCGCATAGTTGACACCCAATCAATACTTGTCTAACATAAAATGTGGGTAAATTCTAAGACATTTAACCTGATTGGTTGTAGACCACAAGTGAACGAAGTCTTGCGGTGGTACGCAAACAGGTCAGATACATGATGAAAGACAGACATCGTAGTTATTACCCCACACACAATTCTGTATGTTATAGACATACCTTCACACGAGTTAGGTCCCATAGCGGACGTGCCGGTGTATTGTATGGTCCATATGTATGTAACTAATACACCAACGTATTCATTCCCTTGTGTTTTGTACTTATTTGCTAATGTAACACAGGTGTGTGATATTTTATACAAATCACTGTATTTAATTTGTGTAATTTACCTTGTAATAAAATACTTGAATTCTTTAAACTACTGTCTATTTAGTACTATATTTATATACTGTGTCTATGTGTATTGCTTCTTTTTTGTATACATTGTGGTAATATATGGTTGTCTTATGTGATGTTGGTTTACTTCTAACACACTAATACAGACGAGTAGAGACATGAAGCTTGACAAGGGGAAAATGTAGCCAAGAGACTACAAGAAGAAGTTGTCTTTGAGAGGTAGACCAATGTTCGATATGTTGAAGATAGTCTTTGGTAAGGTGGAAAACATGACTAATATAAAGATGTCAATTACAAGGAGAAAAAGAGTGTTTAATCACTACATAGAACCTATACTATTGTATGAATATGAAGCGAGGACAATGGGTAGACAAATTAAAAACATCAGTGGAGATGTGTGGAAAATATACATACCATGACAAGATAGAACAACAAATGACCAAGTCCCACAAGAAAATATGAAATACCGTGTCTACAACAGACTTTTTTCCCCCCTCTTAATGTATAAATTTAAGCGACATCTGTAATGTTTACACCGTGACATGAGGAAATTTGTCCTTAGAAAGCACCTGTATATAGCTTCTTATATACATATGACATGAAAACATATTTTGCAGTCG
Organism: Cepaea hortensis; assembly: GCA_963921405.1. Classification (NCBI taxonomy): domain Eukaryota; kingdom Metazoa; phylum Mollusca; class Gastropoda; order Stylommatophora; family Helicidae; genus Cepaea; species Cepaea hortensis. Next base: position 94,474,290 of record OY992893.1, read on the forward strand.
CAAATTTGACTTCACGCATTATATTAACTGTCGTAGGACGTATTGCCCTGACTAGCGTCGGTGATCACATCTCTCCCCTATGACTATGAGAAAGGCTTAGTCGGACAATGTGATGAATTTTTACACGCGCCTATGCTGCTTTTCGACACCGGTTTATGTTATATTGATGTCGAGGTGTTCTTTGGTTTTACTCGGTAGTCCCAGGATGACTCGGACATAGAAAACCGAGAGAAGGGAGACATAACCTAATATGAAATATTAAGACAATGTTTTGTTGTTTCCTCATCAGTTATATGCATCTAGTCCTATATATCCCCCTGTATTATACTAGGTTTTTCTTTTGTTAGGTTAGTGTTGTGTCGACATGAAGAATCATAACGAAAATGTGAAAGATTTATCGACATCCAACTTAACATTAGCGAGTTGCTACTTGATGAGATCTGTTTTGATGCTGTCAAAAAGAGGTACTTCTGCATGACATAGGCTGGTCGTCTTTTATACACGATATCTGCTGTTGTGGACTCGTAACAAGAGGTTGCCCTGTCTGGTTTCCCCGATCTGCTAGATTGGTAGAGACTGCTTTGTACAGTGAATATTCCTTAGCTTTCATTCACCGTTTTTGTCGATACGGCATAGACCTGTGACCTGTTAGATTAGTCTGCACATAGCTGCGTCTGCAATAATGGTTATATCTATAACCCACTGGTTGCAATTATGAGAAGAATCTAGGGTGGCGGTATTGATTTTCTGTGGATAGCCCGACAATAGGTGTTAAGCTCTTAATCCTCTATCGACGTTTATATGGTTTTTGATTAATATCACCATCTATTTTGCAACCGCGGATACATCAATAACATTAATAAACCACCTACTTCCTTACGATGACGATAAGCCCCTGGATTAGCCGTTATGAAAATGAGTATTGATTTTTGGCAACACCTGTTGAGGTTATGAATCATATTCTGATTTTTAAGTTAGGTTATATTTTGTGACTCGTAGGTACAAAGGTGAAATCGGCTGCCTGTTTTCCCCTTTGACGTGTGGACACAGCGACATGAAAAGACAGACCGTCCCTAATCCTAACCCGTATGACTAACTAGACACCCCACTCACTCTGACGACTATTACCCTTACCAGTGGCACAGCACCGAGATTCGACCCTGTCATCTCGTCTGGGGTACCACCTAAGCTTCAACCAACACACCACCTCTCCTTTGCTACACATAGCCTGGTTACTACCACCCGCTATCGCCATCACAACTAAGTAACAAAAACATTATCAATATTTCTTCTACCACTAAACCGCCCTACCGGCATTCGAACCCGGCACCCACGGAGGACACCGACGGCCATCTTTACTTGTTTCTTTAACGATCTGATACCTATGATGATATTGTTTGGAAGCACTCATCAAGATACGCTTTCACTCACCCACCCCTTAACATCAAATAACACTAAGCCATACCACTACAACACGAACTAGCGGCCATCTTTACTCTTTTTAAGCTTTTCATTTAATGAGCTAACACCGTTTGATAATAGATTTTATGCCCCGCCCAACCACTATTAACCAATATCTTTTATTTTCCATTGAAATATTTTTTAAATTTAAAAAAAAAAAAAATTAAATTATTTTTTTAATTTAAAAAAAAAAAAAAAAAAAAAAAAAAAAAAAAAAAAAACTTTTCCTGCCAAAACAACGATCTTAACATGGTAAAGATGCGACAAGGAGGTGCGGAGACATCACCCCTAATACCCCCGCTACCCCTTAGACCATACTTTTCCACCAAAAATTCGACCCTAATAGCCCAAACATACAACTACGAGGGACCGATGACGTCACTATACACGTCGCACCACCGGCCACCACCTTCTTTGCGCTTACTTTTTACGCCGGCTCCTTCCACTCCACCCTGACCACAGACATACATGATGAGACCCATCACCCATTAGATCAGACTGTTTTCTTTTTTAAAAAAATTTACCCGCCAAAAATACCGAGCTTAACAAGCCAAAGACACAACTAGGAGGGGTCCCTTGACCACCCTCCACAGGCTCCACAAACTCCACATCATCCCAGCACCACCAGACACCACCCAGCTCCACGTGGAGCACTCCACAAGCTCCACACCGAGCGCTCCACAAGCTCCACGTGGAGGCTCCACAATTTTGGGGGGAGTATGCAACATATATAACTACTCCTCTGTGTCCCTGCAGTACAGGCAGGCAGGCCGCGGCAGGCGACGAGAAACGTGTTTGTTCGGTCATCTACTCGTATGTGTCCTGTCTATCCAACAATGGACGTCTCTTGCTTGTCCCACAAACTTTACCTTATTGTTATGATTAACTTACTACACATGTGTGTTGTTACGAAATAAGCCACATAGATATATTGAACTTCGAGTCCCGTCTGTACTTGCCTTGGCAAGGCCAGCCTAAATAATTTCGAGGGCCTTATGACCCGCGGACTGGATTTTCCCTGGCCCTGTTCTAATTGGTTTAATTTGGCTGGTAAAGGATTTCTTCTATTGCCCAAGGATGCCCCTATCAGTGCCTTGGTCTCCTCCCATAGATTACGCAATGAGAATATCAGAACAGTGCACAAACACTGTCCACCGGTGAGGATCCAGATGGGTGTGTACCAGAATGACACAAGCTGTAAACATTTTGTGGGTGGATGTTATAATTTTGAAACTAAATCTGGGTGGCAGCCATGCTGCCCTGCTAATTTCGATTGCCACCCGTTGAGTATTTCTTAAACTAAATGTGAAAAGAGCAACGGGAAGACAACAATATAAATATTTGGAAGACATAATCATTTGAAAATAAAGTTTGTTCATTCGTTCGTTCATCCTCCTCCTCCTCCTCCTCCTCTTTAGATCCTTTGCAGAACGTGGTCCTCATCCCTGCCCGCCCACAAGTTTCTCGATGACAATGTGTCACAAACTTCAGAAAAAGGCAGTTTTCATTCTTTTTGGGTCAAATTATGAGAGACACAATTAAGAACATATTGTCACAACCGGAAATATGTCTGCAAAAAGAGACAAGACGACAGCGAGAGAAAACGATGGTCAGTCCGGTGTTGCGGCACCGAAGGGAATGCATTTACGAATTGATATAAGCTGTTGGCGATCGTAAGATGCAGACATTCATGATCGCCCGCGCCAGTTGGCAAGATACTTGATGATGATTACGCTGGATAATCCAAACTCACCTGTATCACAACACACCTGTATCACAACACATCTATATCACAACACACCTGTATCACAACACATCTATATCACAACACACCTGTAACACAACACACCTGTATCACAACACACCTGTATCACAACACACCTGTATCACAACACACCTGTATCACAACACACCTGTAAAGGCGCATCTAGCCGCTCACGATGTGGTCTCGGGGGCTTGTATCACTCTTCTTCTTGTCTTGGGAGTGATAAATCTGTCTGGACCCATGAATGAACCATGAATGAATGTAACGCTGGGGTCAAACGTGACGAGCTCAATATAGACATTATGTGCACTTATAGAAGACGATTAAGTAGACACAGAATGATAATAATAATAATAATAATAATAATAATAATAATAATAATAATAATAATAATAATAATAATAATAATAATAATAATAAATACTACCAATTGTGCTGCCACTACCACTTTTTCTGCTTCTACTGCCTCTATTTCTGCTATGAAGTGAGTAAATGGATAATACTAAAGCTAAACCACTTAAAACACACATTTTACAATAGAGTTACCCCTTAACTGATTTAGTGCCAAGGGATTATTAATCGTTCTAAGCGACTTCCCGTACCTACCATCGGTTTATATATCACATATCCGCTACCATATTAACAACTTTTAAGTCATAACTGTGACACACCCCTACTTCCTATTTCCCGCCATCCATTTTTGTTTTGTCCAAACCTAATTTTTGTTTGGCGCTTGTCTACAATCACACTGCTATACAGTATTTATATGTACAGCTTCCCTACGTTAATTTGCTATATTATTACTACGTTTTCGTAAGCGTCCCAGATGGACTGAGAATAAGTGAATACCCTAATGTTGTGAATTTATCTCTTACTAGTTTCGCTCGCTCAGACAATCACGATGTTTTCGTGGATACGAGTACTTTTCTGTGTGTTTAGTACAGGGGTGGTGCCAGGGGTAGGTAGGAAAGGTTTATAGTTGGGGTCATTAGGACCCCTGCTTAAGCTTCTTCAGGCATCCCTGTGCAACCGAAAGGCTCTAAAACGCCGTCATCGTCGATTTCTCAACATCTCGTAAAGCACGACTATAATGTCAACAAAGAAAAACGCGTATAGTATACTGCATTCGACGAACAATAAACGATTGCTCAAATATAGTGAGACGTTCGCAATTTGGCGGTTCCAGCATGGTTTATGCAAATAGAATGAGTTCGTGTTAAATTTGAAATGACCGTGGAGATAACAGATGTTCCACATTTAAACAGTACCCGTGACTATGTGTTTTAATTGTCTCCGCTAATGTATTATTAGCCGAACTCCGTGGCGAAGGCGTTTCGAACGCGATTCGTAATCCCGTATACCCGGGTTCGAAACACAGCGGTGCTGGTTTTTTAGAAAAAGGTACGAGTGCCGGTCGTCCAGAAAGCAATGGCAAACTACTGAATGTAAACTTGCCCAGGAATTACGAACAGCCAAAATGCTGGGGTTGACTGCTACATCCTGTGAAGGACATGCAACTAAATTTTAAAATATTTAAAGTATTATTCTTGTATTAACATCATATGATATATAACTCTGCAGTATTTACCTGACGAGATGCAGCCAGGCAATAAATCCTGCAACATATTGTTTGCATCTTCTGTGTTCATATTTGCATTAGAAAGGGTATACATTGTATTGGATTTCAGATTAATAATCCAATGACCCATCCGGAAATTAATCTGAAATGAATCATCGTCTATAGGGATAATGTATCATTAATATTTCACATGTTGTTTCAAATTTTCAATCACGAAAGAGTTCTCTCAATTTCACAAAATCAATTCTACATAAATTCTATCTGTACTGGTGTACTCAACGGTAGCCTGTAGCATTCTCTATGGAACACACAGTCTCCAAGTCTCCTACTTATTTGCATGTTGTATATTTCAGAGTTTTTGTTTAGTTTATTGTGATCAATTCTTTGTTCATTTATTATTTCGCATGTTATTGTTGATGTATTCGAGTATTCGTTTGTCTCTCTTCCAAACTAATGGAACATTGAACAATGTGTTTGCACCCCTTTTAAGCTTTGATTTCAAATTGCTGTTGATTTTTATGTTATTTTAATCGGCGTTTTTATTATTACACGGGATATTCGTGTGTTTTATTGTTATTTACTGTATACGTCTTTGCATATTTGTGCACCTCTTCATCTCCCTTAGCCGCACTGAGTTTGAAGTGCAACAGCTGATCCAGAGTAACACACATCAAGGCGACATAGTCATCTACACCGATGGGTCAGTGGTGAGAAACAGATGTAGTGGCTGGGGCTTTATTGCAAAGGCTAATGGGCGAGTCTTGAAAAAGGAGAGCCTGGCATATGAGACTACGACCTCCAGCATGAGAATGGAGGTGGAGGCAGTAACAGCGGCATTCCGGTGGATAGAGGAGACTACTGCAACACACGTTGTATCATTACGGATTCAAGGAGTATGCTTAGTAATGTGGAGAAAGGAATGTTTCGTGTGGAATGGCTCTCGTCGCTTCAGAGGTCACAGATTATGAGAATTGTATGGATATTTTGCCCTGGCGATGCGGGGGTACGGCGGAATGAACAGGCTGATAGACTAGCAGGGAATGCACCTCTTGATGGTAGATTGCCAATGGACAAGAGGGAGGTGGTCGTCCGCTTGTGGGACCAGGTGGAGAAGGGGGAGGAACAGACTGAGAACCCATATGTTGAAAGAATAAAATTGCGGGGGATCGGCAGGGATTCTGGGAGCATCTCAAATCTGAGAGGGAAGACCAGGAGAACTTTTAATCAGATAGCGGTGGGAACGATTAGTAGTATTACTCTTCGCTGGCTGTTGAACGAGGGGACGGAGCGTGTATGGGAATGTCCTGAGTGCAGTGATGTCAGTTCGTTACTCATATCAACTCTACTCATTCATCTCCCTTAACGTCTAAGAAATAAATTCTATAATATTAACGGACACCCATAGAAGATAAAAGGACAGCATATATATATATATATTTAAAACTTTAAATCAAAACATTTCAATGTTTATATTATCTCTACTTCATTCCTGTAATGCTCTGAGTGCCAATCAGTGCATTTGTCATGGCATTTCAATGGTCTCGGGGTCCTAGCAATTGATGCATCTCCTAGTTCTTGCAGTAGCCGAATTCATTCTATTAAACCTGAGCTACATCTGAAGTTTAAAGATGTTGAAATCAAGAAGGTGTCTACCACTACATTATTATAGCTGCCCCTAAGCCACAGCCCCGGCGTGCTATATAGATGTATGTAGGTATATGGTGCTGGTTCTATATTAAAGGCCGGGGGTAGATCAGAAGTAGGGCGTCCATCTCTGGCTGAAGCGGACCAGGTTCCATTCACCGTGTAGACTTTCAGGATTTTCACCCCCAGAAACGGGTTGGTTTTGTTTGTTGGTTGTTTGTTTGTTTGTTTGTTTATTTGTTTGTTCACTCGCTTTGAACTCAAGCGTTGTCTATACACGTTTTACTACTTCTAGTGCACTGGACTGATTTTTATTTTTTTTATTTTTTGTTGTTTTTGTTTTTAGCTTTCACTATTACCAATGTTCCTCGCCATCAGGCGAACTCCCTCTGACTTCTGAAATACTTGTAATTTACGTCCCCAAGTCAAGGACAAGAAGTCAACATTTAAGTCCGAACGACCGGTGTAGGGGTTGAGCCCGCTATCTCGGTATCAGAACACCGGAAGTTTAATAGAGAGCGCTCTTATCCATTCAGTCCTGCTCACCCCGATAGTATGGGAAATGTGGCCTTTACTTTCCAGAACCTTTCCGGGTGCACATTTTTACCCTGGTTCACCTGGATCCAACTGAATCCACCTGAAAGCAGAGGTCAGTTAAAACAATAAATTCTAACCGCTGGGAGAGGATCGAACACACGTGCACAGGCTACCGGGCAAGTGTGCTAGCCACTGCGTGCCTCAGCTACACATAAGCAGCACCAACCCCACTGAGATATCAGATAACCGGTGGAGATAAGGAGTGGTGGTCGCAGACGCCTGCTCTAGGCTCAGGTGGCTGGAGAATTAGAAGAAGTAGATAAACAATACAGACAGTACACTCCAATACACACACACACACACCCACCCACCCACACACACACACACACACCCACCCACACACACACACCCACCCACACACACCCCCCCACCCACACACACACCCCCACCCACACACACACAGACACACACACCCACCCACACACACACACACACACACACACACCCACACACACACCCACCCACCCACACACACACACACACAGACACACACACACACACACACACACACACACACATGAACTGACTACTTTGTCTTGATCGACAGTGAGATTAAAAGTCTCGTGTTCTCTCGGAGATGCCCGTGGTTATCTTATCCGGTACTCCAGCCAACATATCCCAGCATTCAACTGATATCCCTGTCTCTGGATTTCTTTTCTCTGCCAGATTTTGTGGAGATTCCAGACCTTGTGTATTTACGTTTGTATGAGAGATAGATAGATAGACAGATAGATAGAGATAGAGAGAGAAGGATAGAGAAAGAGAGAGAAGTAGAGAAAGAGTGAGGGAGGGAGAGATAGAACGAAAGAGAGAGAAAGGGAGAGAGAGAGAGAGAGAGAGAGAGAGATAGATAGAGAGAGAGAGAGAGAGAGAGAGAGAGAGAGAGAGAGAGAGAGAGAGAGAGAGAAAGTCAGAGAAAGAAAGTCAGAGAAAGAGAGAGAGAGAGAGAGAGAGAGAGAGAGAGAGAGAGAGAGAGAGAGAGAGAGAGAGAGATGGATTGACAGATGCATGAATATGAATACAAGTGTCAATCAGTCTCATAGTCCTAGAACGAAGAGAACACACAATAACCGCGCCACGCGTCTCTAGCCAGAGACCAACGGCTGATCTGTGTTTACCGCGGGAACACAAACATTTGCTGCTGGAGATTTCCGTCTCTGGTGTACACTTCCGGATCTCCATGTGGATTCTGGGATGCCGCTCATTCCGATGGAAACAATAACATTGGCCTCAAATACCGGCCTTCCGCCATTAACAATTCTTCTGGGAGCCATCCGCCATTAAAAAGGTTGCCATGAATCTTTCGCCAGCGAGTCTCCGTGGCGAGGTGGTCTCACCGACTACCTTCGACTCCAATGGCGGTGGGTTCAATTCTTGGCTACGTCATTCACGAATGCAATGTTCTCGGATACTCATGGGGTTAGTCGCTGGAGCTAATGAGTTCGTGGTGTGTGCGACGCTTTCGGTAGAGACCGAGCCATATGTAATAACGATAAGACGATTTTCTTGCCTGTTAAACCCTTTTATCATCGGTCATTAAATAGTTTACCGGGAATCTCCTGCGATTAAACATCTTATCAGGAATCTTTCGCCATGAATTAGTTTAAAACATTTTCCCTTAGTGAATTTGAATAACGAAGGCACACATAATAGATTGCACCATTCTTGTCTGGCATACTTAGCAGCATTTAGCAACATAAACTAGCGCACTGAGATAAATCCTTCAAGCTGAAATATACACACACACATACACATTCCTATAGTAATTTAAATTATCTACCATTGTAATTTTAAACTGACTGTCATTTTCTTTTGTTTGCAGAAAGTTGGCTTTTCTATATAAATAGCAATGGCTTCTGCCACCTTTAACATTCGTCCATTGTGTATGTTTAACAGCGCACGTTAAGCATTCTCTCCATCAACCATACGACCGGTTTCCGAAAGATGCCTTGCCATCGACGGCATCGTTTATTTATTATTTATTGGCATCATAGACATGTGCTGTTTGCTGGTGAAGGATTGTCGTCGCAACATCCTCAATTTCTGGTAATTGTAAATTTGTAAGGCTGTATAAGGCTGCCTCACATATGGCGTTTTCCAATTGTTTCCAATTTCACAGCTTTGTCACAGTTAAACCCATTTAATTTATATATGTAACTCACAGGAAGTGGAAAATAAACCTGGTACGCGGGATGGAGGAGATTTTACCCTAGACCGGAAGCTGAAGATGTTCAGTATACCGGAAGTTTAAGAAACTTAAAAGACTACACATTGTAGACCAGAAACTGAAGACATTTCAGAATATCTGAAGTTTAAGATACTATTAAAGATAAGAATGTAAAGTCATCTGGCAGATACTGAGTCCTACAACAAACACATGAAAAACCTTAAACTGATTAAAAAATTAGACGTAGACAGTCACACTTTTTTGGACACGTTATGAGAAGAAATAAATTTGAGAACTTGGTGACAACTGGCAAGACTATGGGAGAGAGAACAAGTCCAATCCGATCCAATACAATTTTTGGTACGAGTGCCCCCTTTCAGCCTTCGAGTTTTCGACTTGGCTATGTAGGGGTGTTTATGGTGTAGCTTGTAGTTTGTCTTTCGTACTTTGGGCTGCTTGTTGTCAGCTTCCCGGCTTCTGATGGGTTTATTGCGTTCGTTACTTTCTTGATGAGGTATTTCATGTCTGGACGGAGTCGCGCACTTGTTGAGGCCTGGAGTAATTGTGACCCCACCCCGTCATATGGTGCTGTTTCCTTCATGGAGCTTTACCAGTTGTCGTCTCTCCTGCTGTTCCTCCTATTACCCCGTCGTGGGTTGCCTTCGAATCGTCTCGGTGTTCGCCAGTCGGATCTTGGTGGTGAGCGATATCGTCCTTCCTCTGTTGCTTCTTCTCCTGCCTGTGTTCTTGCATCTTCTGGTTAGAGTGTGGCTGCCTGGGTACTGAGCAGTGTTAATATCTTTTGTAGAGTATGTGATGTCCTTTCTTTCATATCTTGTATTTTTGATAGCTGTTCTTCATTCTTAGCCTTTATAGCAGCCATTCGAGCGACATCCTGCTTCATCTTCAGCTGAACTTGCTTCATTTCGTCCAGGATGCGCTGAACGGCCGTTATCTGTGTTTCCTGCGTCTTGTCTTTTTCTTCTTCCATGCTTGATAGCTTTTCTTCTGTCTCAACCTTTATAGCAGCCATTCAAGCGACATCCTGCTCTATCTTCTGCTGAACTTGCTTCGTTTCGTTCAGG
>OY992893.1:94489587-94669587 GCA_963921405.1 Cepaea hortensis
TAGGACACGTCAGACAAAGGATGCCAGGTGTGCGTGCATTTCAAGATGTCTGCTTTCAGAGAGAAAGTTCAACCAGGGCGAGGTGAAATGTATGATGAAAGCTGTTAAAGCAGACAGTGTGAAACGATATTAATCAGAATACGATGCTACAAGGAGTGCACAGCGAATTCCTTGAATATCAAGAAAACCGAACAATGGTTGTTTCAAAGAGAAAAAAAGATAACATCAAAAAGTGAAATAACAATAGAAAGGATATTGTTTAACTTGGTAAATTTAAGCGCCATGGGATGATTAATCGTCTGATTCGACTTTCTGTATCTGCCATGAGCTTACATACAGTAGTTTTCCCTAAGCAGCCCCATTTAATTTAATATGTAATACAACATGTCTGCTACCATATTAACAACTTTTAAGTCATAACTGTGACACAACCCCTATTTCCCATTTTCCGCCATCCATTTCTGTTTGATCCAAACCTACTTCCTGTTTTGCGCTAAATGTGTTAAACTATACAGAATTATCCTAACAAGAACATGATTACAGAAGTACAGCTGGCTATCTTGCAACTGGCCTGGTGTGGCATGGGTCCTGTTGGTTGGTGGTGTTATATCATTATGTTTATGTCAACAATGTTAAGAAAGCGCACTGACCTAATTGTCACAGAAAAAACTGCAGTTTAATGATTCCTTGATAACTTACATATTAAAATACAAGGAAGGAGAAGGGTTAACAATTGTGTACTTCATTCTGCGAGGAGGAATAAAATTCACGAGCATTGACCTACGAATATAAAAATAGGATACAGGTACGCGCCGAGGGCAGTGACTCCCTCTAGTATCGGCCGACGGGAAAATGAACGGAGAATGCTTTGAAGTGCAAACGAGCGATGGACAGAGGACCAGCTCAACAGTGGAGAACGGAGCGCCCGGACGTATACGTGATTTCACTGAACTTTTGATGTTACGGGAACGACAAAGGCGATTGTTGATGTATGGACATCAAACACTAACGAAGAACGGAAGGCCCAATATAAATAGTAGCAACTGGGATTGTTGTGTTAGTGTGTGCTACCGAAAGGGACGGCAAACTGGATTTATGTCTCCTGAAAATAGCAAAGAAATCATCCCGGGAAATGGGATAGAAGTGATTGTGTGCTAATAGATTTCAATGCTTGGAGTATCATTAATTCTAGATATATAAGGTAACACTAATATTAGCATAGGGAAATATGTGGTTGTGCGTAGGGTTTACTATTGCTTTCTATTTAGTGAATAGTTTATACTTTAGTGAATTCTGCTGTTTATGTCAGAGTAATTCTTTCGGAGGCTGTTTCATTACGGCTGGAGAAAGATAATCACATAGACAGTGATATGAGGCAGACTTAAATCACCTGATTTAATGTTTATTACCCAGGTTCTACTACACAGCCTGACCTATCAAAGAAGATCAAACAGTACATCTCTTGTACAGAGAAAGCAGTGTTGATAATACAGGAAAGACTTTTTTAATTTAATCAGGCACTTCACAGGTGCAGTGAAAGTATATCACTATAGCAAATGCAAAGTGGGTGACTTAACGAATGTCAAAAAAAACAGGTTTTGGTGAACCTTAGAGAAGAAACTTTATTCAAGCATAGAAAATAGGATAAAACATTTTCATTTAGTACTCACCTAAACGAAACAGGGAAGAACCTTAGACCAGTGTACATATATTCAGAAAACGGTTAAATAACTGTGGACAGGTGTGAGGTGTTTTCACTGATGGATTATAACAACATAAAACTGAAAACTCTGTCTACGGAAAGGACTTACCGTGATCACATTACTGTACGGTGTTACTGTGGTGAACAATTGTTTGTGTTTTCAAGAATTGGATTAAGTCAAGACTCAAGCTGAACGGATCATACCGGGTGAGAACGTTCTAATTCTGTGTTTGATATCTGATGTTTTGGCCTGTTGAATATGCCGGAGAAGATTACGGAGACTATCTATCAACATCTTATCTTGCATCCACACTAGAAGAACATACCAACTACATAGACACTATCCATACATACACCAGACATAGTTTTTATTAATAAATCTTTTGTTTATTGTTGAAAGGAACTGTTGTCGGAGTATGTGTTGAAGGAATAACGGAGAGAGAGTGAAAGAAATAGATATATGGAAGGGAAGACAGAAGAGAGGAGTGTAGACAAAAGTCAGTCAATAATCCCAACAGATAATAAGTTTGAAGATGTGCTTGTTGATTCCAACTTCCTCTCAGGAAAACAAGTGACACTAATAATGGGGAAGTCATATTAAGTTGCCGGTCTCCCTGGTCTAGGGGTTACACGACTTTCTCCGTAATCCCGTATACTCTCGTGAGTAACGTGACGTGCGCGAGAATCGGTAGCGGTTCTCTCTGCGTCGGTAACTTACGGGGTATGTACGCCGGTCTTTCGGAAAGCAATGGCAAACTACTGAGCGTAATCTTGCCAAGAAATCAACAATCAGCAGAAAGATGATGATGTTGACAGCGATGTCCTGTAAAGGATATGCAAAAAAAAAAAAAAAAAAATTTAAAAATTAGGCCATATTAAGTTCATCTGTGGGTGTCTCTGCGGTTCAGCTCATGGACTGCCACTGCATAGTTTTATGTACCTCGTCAGATTAAATACATGATTGTACTTACGAATAGTATTGTCATGTCACGAATAAAACATTATCTATGGAATAAAAAAACCAGGGCAATTATGTACAACAAGACGGCAGTAAAACGTGGCAAGCGTAGGTCTGACGTGGCTGATCATGAGAAGCAACTCTTCTATTCTTCTCAAGAGGCGCAGGCAGGACGTGAGCCTGAGGTCCAACAATTTGAAGGGCCGGAACTGTTCCTACTACAATGGTCTGATCCACCAGAAGACAGTCGGTGTTGAACCAGTTTAGGATGACAAGGGGGTCGTCACGGTGACCCCAAAAGCCAAGGAATTCCCAGACCCTTCAAGACCCTAACCCACGTGGAGCTAAAGAAGGATCCCCGTCGTAAGATCGCCACAATCCACAGAACACCTAGGTACAACAGTTACCGCAAGGAATTGATCAACGCGGCCGATAGAAGGACCTGTTCCCTCCTCCAGAGCCAGAAGTCTGTAGTCATTAGGGACAAGGCCTGAACTGCAAAGAAGGGCAAGGTCCTATGTTGGTAAACACATTCAACTTGAAAAGAATAAAATAACCAAGCCAATCATAACATCAGATGGGAGATGAGAGATGGGGGATGAGAGATGGGAGATAGAGATTAAGAGTAGAATAGGTAAAGCATAGGCTTATACAATAAATCACTTTCATTGAATGTCAAGTAAGAGAGTATTGAAGTGTTATATAGAATCTGTTCCGCTGTATGGCAGTAAAGCATGGAATGGGAAGGAACAAAATAGGTGGAGCTGGGGGTGGGGGAATGAGATGTAGTTCCTGAGACGAATGTTAGAATATCTTGGGCTGCTAGAGTAGATAACAACGGCTGTCTGGAAGAGGCTAGTGAATGTGGGATGTTATAGACACATATAAGGAGACAAACAGCATTCTTTGGTGGTGTAATGAACGTGTGATATATATATATATATATATATATATATATATATATATATATATATATATATATATATATATATATATATAGAGAGAGAGAGAGAGAGAGAGAGAGAGAGAGTGAGTGAGTGAGTGAGAGACAGAGACAGGGGGAGGGGAGAGACGAGAGTGAGAGAGATACAGAGCGAGAGAGAGTGGTCGAGAGGGAGAAATAGAAGGCGAGAGAGAGAGACAGACAGAGAGAGAGAGAGAGAGAGAGAGAGGTGAGACAGATTTAGGAAGATCGAGAGAGATGGAGGTTGGGAGAGACAGGGTGGAAAGATAGAGGGCGGGATATAAATAAATAGATGGGAGAGAAAGATAGAGAGGGCGAGATTTAAGAGAGAGATAGAGAGGGCGAGAGAGCTAGACAGAACGAGAGATATGAAGGGCGAGAGAGATCAATAGGGCGAGAGAGAGAGAGAGCGAGAGAGATATACAGGGCGATAGATCTATAGAGAGGGCGAGAGAGATAAAGAGGGCGAGAGAGATCAAGATAAAGAGAGCGAGAGATTACAACTATTCCTCCCCCACCCCCAACACCCAAAAGCATCCTAAACCTGCAGACAGACAGGCAGCTCTACGGCCATTAGCAATGGGGGTTAATCTCACAAGCTATATATTGCCCACACACAAAAGCCAAGTTGCATCGATTGTTCGGGAATATGTTGATCTCTTGCATACTTCATTGTTTCTACATCCTCTTGTGTTTTGTCTCTACTGTGCTCTTTCTTACAAACTTCTGTTTCTAGCATTGGCAAGGTGGTAGCGTGATAATGTAAGGTTCATTAACCGTGGCCATTGAAAAGAGTCTGGTTCAAATCTGAAATGTCTTATGATTATTTATTTACCATGTCTGTTTAGCTAAACGTGGTTTGTTTCACAGTCCCTGGAAACGACCCTTAATTCGTCACTAGCTCCCCTGCCTGGTACATTTTCCTATCTAAGGCGTTTTTAATGTCCTGTGGATAAAGTCGTGTTGGTCGGCCTCTCTCTCTTCTTCCAGAGTCCAAGCCTTCCTTTGCTGTTCTTTCTGAACCACGGAGACCTCTGATGTAAACAAAGTATTTCAATTTCACAGACATTTTATTGTTTCTGAGCCAGTTTGTCTTTGATGTCCCTATCGTTTGTCTTTGATGTCTATATATCTTGTCTGTGTCCAGATATTTTATCTTTGAAATCCAGATCGTTTGATCTTTGATGTCCAGATTTTATAGAATATCAGTTTTGTTTTCCTTAAGAATATTTCTCTAAGGTTTCAGTTCAAAAGCCTGAGATTTCCTCTTCAGTGATTGTCAAATGGTCCATGATCAAAGGTGGTAAACTAGAAAGAGCCGCCCAGAAGTTATGGCAAGCCGCTGAGAACACCTTTGCCAAAATAGCAGTAATAACATCTTATGTGTCTTTAAATAAAGGACGGGGAAAGTACGGCCCGCGGGCCGTATAAGGCCCGCGAAATTATTTGATATAGTCCTGACAAGGCAGCGATAGATAGAAAGATCGATTGATTGATTGATTGATTGATTGATTGATTTAGGAACCGACATCATAGCATTCGGGACATTCCCATAAGCGCTCCGTCTCCATCCTCAGCAGCCAGCGAAGAGTTCCAGCACTAATAGTTCCAGTAGCAATCTGATTATATGTCCTTCTCGCCTTTCCTCTGAGCGTCGATCGTCGGCAGCGATAGAGATAACTCAAAATCCAATAAATCTAGAAGCTTTACAAACAATCATCATTAAATCTAGCAGCAAGATTATCAATATCAGCTAACATCACACGCCAAAGAGAAGCAGTTCCAGTTATCATATTAGGGGTAGGTTCATTTGACCAAATATACCAGGTTAATTTTTCAGTTGATAATTGTGTATGGCCAGTGAGTGATGTTATAAATAGCCATAATGGCCCTTGGCAGGTAAAAGGTACTTCACCTTTGTTTTAGAAAAAAACGCGTTTCTTTTGTCAAGTCTGTTCTCATCATCTCATCTCACTCATCGCGTCTCATAATCTCATCTGGTCTCATCTTATCATCTAATCTCATCTCATCGGGTCTCATCATCTCATCTCACCGCATCTCATAATCTCATCTCATCTAATCTCATCATCTCATTTCATCTCATCATCTCATTTCATCTCATCACGTCGCATCTCATCATCTCATCTCATCGTGTCTCATCATTTAACCTCATCATCTCATCTGGTTCCTCTTGCACCCTGTGGTGTCGAGGTGAAGCATACCCTGAAACATATACAGCGGGAGAGTGCCCGTTTACATCGAGATTTCCATGGACTCTGCTTTCCGTCGTTTACATGGTCAGCAGCTTCTTTCGGGGAAGGGGGGGGGGAGGTGGGTGTGTGATGGGTGCGGGGTATGTGTGTTGGTGAGTTGGGGTATGTGTGGATGGATGTGTCGGGGTGTAAATAGGGGGTGTGGGGGATGTGTGTATGGGTGGGGGATGGTTGCGGGGGATGTGTGTATGGGTGGGGATATGTGTGGCTGGGTGAGTATGTGTGGGTGGCGGGGGTGTGTGGGTAGGAGATGTGTGTGGGTGGATTGTGGAAGTAATGGTTGGTGGGGAGAAGTGTATAGTATGTGGGTTGGGGATATGTGGGTGGTGTGTGGGTCGGGGATGTGTGTGTGGTGTATGGGTGGGAGTAGGTTTGTGGTGGGGGGTGGAATGTGTGGGGGGATGCGTGTGATGGGTGCGGGGAATGTGTGTATGGGTGGATGATATGTGTGGGTGTGTAGAGTATGTGTGGGTGGTGGGGGATGTGTTGGTGGGTGTGTGTGAGTGGCTGAAGAATGTATAGGTGGGTGAGGGATGTGTGTGTGTCTGAGTGGGATGTATGAGTGGGTGGAGGATGTGTGTGGGTGGGAGTATGTGTGATCGAGAGATGTTTGGTTAGGGGTGGGCGATTGCGGGGTGTGTGGGTGCGTAGTGGAGGATGTGTGAGTGAGTGAGTGTTGTGTCTGTTGGTGGATGAGTGGGGGATGTGTGTGTGGGTGGGGAGATGTGTGTGGTGTGTTGGTTGGGGATATGTGTGTGGGTGGGGATGTGTGCGTGGGTGTGGGATTTGTGTGGTCTGGGGGTATGTGCGTGGTTGATGGGTGAGGCTATCTATGTGGGTGTGGTTGGGTGATATGTGGGTGGTGTGTGGGTGGGGATATTGTGTGGTATGTCGGTGACGGATATGTGTGTGGTGTGTAGGTGAGGATATGTGTGTGGTGTGTAGGTGAGGATGTTTTGGTGTGTGGGTGTGGGATGTGTGGGTGGGGGATACCTGTGTGTGGTGTGTGGGTGGGGAATATTGGGTGGGTGGGGGTTGTGTGTGGTACGGGTGGGGGATATGTGTGTGGTGGGGGATGTAAGTTAGTGCATGTGTGGGTGGGTGTTGATGTATGTGTGGGTGGTGGGGTGTGTGTGTGAATGGATTGAGGATATATAGGTGGGTAGGGAGATGTGTGTTTGTGGGTAGGGAGATGTCTGTTGGTGGGGATGTTTGTGTATAGGTTGGGGATATGTGAGTGGGTGCGTGATGTGTGGGTTGGTGGGGTGTGTGTGTGGGTGGGAAATGTGTGGTCGATGGAGGTGTGGTTGGGGATGGGTGGTTGGGGTGTGGGTAGGTGGGTAGAGGATGTGTGTGTGTGGGGGAAGGGTGTGTGGGTTAGAATGTGTATGTGGGTGGGTGCGGGATGTGTGGGTTGGTGGAGTTGTTTGTGTGGGTGGTAAGTGTGTGTGGGTTGGGGGAACGGGTGAGGGTAATGTGTGTGGGTGGGGGATTGTGGGAGGGGGATGGGTCGGTTGGTGAGGTATTATGTGTCCCTGGGTGTATGTGTGGGTGGGTGTGTGTGGGATGAGGTGTGGGTGGGTGGGAGATGTGCCTCATAACATGATAATTTGCATTGTTTATGTTTACAACATTCATTTGGCAATTTATTTTTCTTCCTATGTAAATGTATAATGCACCATTGATGAACGAAAGATGAGTGATTGGAAGGGCCGAATGTAAGACGGGCCTGCGTGCCCAATTTGTGACCCTTTTAAAATAAAGTTGATTTGATTTGATTTGATTTCCATTTGGTCTGTACATCATTGCTTGTTGTGGTATAATGTCAGCTGGTAATCTAGTTATATGGCCAAACCATTTAACTTGCCGTTGTCTATTGAATTCTAGCCCTGCGAGGTACACACACTGTAGTCCTGATTTCATCATTTCTGACTTTCTCTCTTCTTAACGTGTTGAGTATTCTTCTCAGGAATCTCATTTCCGTCGTTGTAATTTTTCTCTTCTCCGTTTCTGTCATTGTCCAGGTTTGGCATTGGTAGAATAGAGTTGGAAGGAAGATAGAGTGCTTTTTTAGAATCTACTGATACGTGTTTTTTTTCTTTTAGTATTGGTGCCATTTGTCAAATGAGTTGATTTGAATCATTACATATTTTTGATCTCCTCTTCTGATTTGTCATTTGATGACATTATACTTCATAAGTACTTGAAGCTCTTTACATGTTTCAAGGGGTGTTCTTTTAGATGAATCTTTGTTGTTCTGTAATCTTTGGTTATGATCATTGCTTCTGTTTTATTGTTCTCTTTCTTTCTAAACAAGCGTGGCCACAGAGACATTTTAGCGAGCTCGCTGGTGTAACGGTTAGTACGTTGTGTTGACAATGGCTTGAGCGCAGCCGGACGACAGTTCGCCGTTCGCTACGGGAGTGAAAGCCTGACTACCTATACCTCCGTAGACCCAGACCCACAATATGTGAGGTTCGCAGCTCTTCACAAACCCCAACATGTCCCTGCTATGTAGAGGGATTCACGTTAACACAGTGGTTAGCTCGCTAGACTTCCGGCCCGGTGTTGTGTATTCAGATCCCCAATCAGGCCTGGTCTTCTAGATATACCGAACCTCAGTGGACACTAGGAAATTTTCTGAGAAGTAAAGTCAGATATTACCCGACTAGTGCTGACAGCTTTAAAATTGAGGCAATCACCAGGTATGAGATGCCCCTCAAGATGAATCTTGCACTTGTTTACTTTAAATAAGAATGTTGAGAAGACAATGAACAGGTGATAGGTATAATGAAGTTGTGCTAACAGAAACGCGTTCAAGAAGCTTATGTTATTCGTATCCACTTTCTAATGACGTGACTCTCTCCATCGTCGTTATTTCTATGTATCGCTATTTTCCCCACCTCTCTTTGTTACATATTTTTATTCTCGGACTCTTTCTTGCTATCTTTCTCCACTTTTGTCTGCCTCTCTCCACTTTTGTCAGTCTGTCTCACTTGTGTCCGCCTTTCTCCATTTGTGTCCGCCTATCTCTACTTTTGTCCGCCTCTCTCCACTTTTGTGCGCCTCTCTCCACTTGTATCTTCCTCTCTCCACTTGTATCTTCCTCTCTCCACTTGTATCTTCCTCTCTCCACTTGTATCTTCCTTTCTCTATTTATTCCCGCATCTCTCCACTTGTATCTTCCTCTCTCCACTTGTATCTCCCTCTCTCCACTTGTATCTCCCTCTCTCCATTTGTATCTCCCTCTCTGCACTTTTGTCCATCTCTCTCCACTTTTGTCAGCCTCTCTCTATTTTTGTCCACCTCTCTCCACTTTTGTCCGCCTCTCTCCACTTTGTCCGCCTCTCTCTACTTTTGTCCGCCTCTCTCAAGTTCTGTCCGCCTCTCTCCATTCTGTCCATCTCTCACCACTTGTATCCGCCTCTCTCCACTTTTGTCTGCCTCTCCTCTCTTATGCCTGCCTCCAGCCATTACAATCTATAACCTCTCGTTCAATCAAGCCCTCGCTGGTACCCTCGGCATGGGGACTCTACGTTGGCCACTGAAGCAGGAGACGGAACACGCGTGGGAATGTCCTGAGTGCAAGTGTGATGATTCTTGATGTCAAATTAGCGGGGAGTTAGCGGAGTTGATAGGAAACTGCGCTTATAATTACCTGAGCGGGGTCGGTGCAGGGTCCAGCGCCTGATCTCGTCGTCTGCCAAGAGAGGGATAGATTGGTCATATGTTCAGGCCTACAGAACGTTAATGGATCACATCACTGATCCATAGCGGGACACTTATGTTGTATTCATGTGATATTCTTATTCATTCAGTCTAGGTCTCTCTCTCATTCTTGGGATATACTATTTATCCATTGTTAAGCTTTCTGTCCAACTATTCAACCACTTAGCCATCCAGGTAACCATCCGATCATCATATCAACCAACCAACCAATCAACCAATTAATCAACCAACCAACCAATCAACAAACCAATCAACCAACCAACCAACCAACCAATCAAGCAACCAACAAACCAACCAGTCAACCAACCAACCAACAAACCAACCAATCAACCAACCACAACCAATCAACAAACCAGTCAACCAACTAATCAACCAACCAACCAACCAATCAAACAACCAACAAACCAACCAGTCAACCAACCAACCAACAAACCAACCAATCAACCAACCACAACCAATCAACAAACCAGTCAACCAACTAATCAACCAACCACCAACTAATCAACTAACCAATCAACCAACGACCAAACAATGAACCAACCAACAAACCAACCAATCAATCAACCAACCAATCAATCAACCAACCAATCAACCAACGACCAAACAATGAACCAACCAACAAACCAACCAATCAATCAACCAACCAATCAATCAACCAGTTAATCAACCAACCAATCAACCAACGACCAAACAATGAACCAACCAACAAACCAACCAATCAATCAACCAGTTAATCAACCAACCAATCAACCAACGACCAAACAATGAACCAACCAACAAACCAACCAAACAATCAACCAACCAATCAATCAAACAACCAACAAACCAACCAGTCAACCAACCAACCAACAAATCAACCAATCAACCAACCACAACCAATCAACAAATCAGTCAACCAACTAATCAACCAACCACCAACCAATCAACCAACCAATCAACCAACCAATCAACCAACGACCAAACAATGAACCAACCAACAAACCAACCAATCAATCAACCAACCAATCAATCAACCAGTTAATCAACCAACCAATCAACCAACGACCAAACAATGAACCAACCAACAAACCAACCAATCAATCAACCAACCAATCAATCAACCAACCAATCAACCAACGACCAAACAATGAACCAACCAACAAACCAACCAATCAATCAACCAACCAATCAATCAAACAACCAACAAACCAACCAATCAACCAACCAACCAATCAATCAACCAACCAACCAACCAATCAATCAACCAACCAACCAATCAATCAACCAACTAATCAATTAACCAACCAATCAATCAACAAAACAACCAACTTCTCAGGTAATTTATCAGCAAACCACTCACCCAACCAACCAACTAACCAATCAATCAACCAATAAACTAATCAATCAATTAATTAGCCAACCAATCAATTAACCAACCAACCATTCAGTCAACCAATCAACCAACAATTCATTGGCACCTTGCGTCTTGACAGACGATAGTTTGTGCTTTAAAAAGGCATAATAACTTTTACCTATGGCGGTAGCGAATGTGACTGATAAGGCCAATTCGCGCTGTAAATGTCCGTTCACAGTGGGTGCATGTGAATACGTGGTCATTTCCACCATCATGCACCATCTTACGTCTCACACGCTCAGTGTGTGACTTATTCTGCAATAATTTTCTCCTTTGTCTTTATTCCATTTCTGATGTTTGCTTTCCATGCAACACGTTCAGCGGCGACTTGCTCCCAATGTGCATTATCAATGCCTGTATCAGTCATGTCCCGCTTACACATATCTTTGTATCGTAGTAGAGGCCGACCCTGAGATCTCCAACCCATCTGTAATTCACCAAAAAAGATGTCCTTTGGTATTCTACCAACCAACCAACCAATCAACCAACAAACCAACTAATCAACCAATCAACCAACCAACCAACAAGTCAACCAAGCAACCAAGCAACCAACCAAGCAACCAACCACCCAATCAATCAACCAACCAATCAACTAATCAATCAATTAATCAGCCAACCAATCAATCAACCAATCAACCAACTAACCAATCAATCAACCAATAAACCAACCAATCAATCAAACAATCAACCAACCAACCAACCAATCAACCAATTAAATAACTAACAAAGCAACCAATCAATCAACCAACAAACCAACCAACTAACCAATCAACTAACCATTCAAACCAAACAACCAATCAACCATTCATCAGCTGTCGGTAAATTTCACGCTCCGAATCGTAGGGGAGACAAGTCTAACAAAATATCGCTACACGTTTCTTTTACCAAAGAACTAGAGACGACTACAAAGAAAAAGAGATATAGTTGATTTATGAACGGCCATGATCGACTACGCCAGCTAGCATGGCATTTGAAGTGTAAGAAGTTTAAAATAGAGGAGAAAAATAAGTAATGCTAACATAAGTAATTGCTTTGTACAAGTAAATTGCATGAAATCCTAAACATTCTGGGAATTATCCAAAAAATAGAAATGCCACAAAGCAAACAAGAAACGAGTAAATGGATAGATAATAAACAGGTGAATTGCTTCAGCTATCTTGGCACAGTCTCCAGTCCAATGGAAGATGCTTTGTGCGGGCTAGAACAAGATTATAGAAGGCAAAACGCAGCCATCTGCAAGACACTGAACAAATTTACCAACACAAAGCTGCCAAGGACAGTTATAAAGACAGCGTTACAGTGCAACACTGAGCTAATGTTAGTTAGCTAGTTAGTTAGTTAGTTAGTTAGTTGGTTGGTTGGTTAGTTAGTTAGTTAGTTAGTTAGTTAGTTAGTTAGTTAGCTAGTTAGTTAGTTAGTTAGTTGGTTGGTTGGTTGGTTGGTTGGTTGGTTGGTTGGTTAGTTAGTTAGTTAGTTAGTTGGTTGGTTGGTTGGTTGGTTGGTTGGTTGGTTGGTTGGTTGGTTGGTTGGTTGGTTGGTTGGTTGGTTGGTTGGTTAGTTAGTTAGTTAGTCAGTCGGTTGGTTGGTTGGTTGGTTGTTTGGTTAGTTAGTTAGTTAGTTAGTTAGTTGGTTGGTTGGTTGGTTGGTTGGTTGGTTGGTTGGTTGGTTGGTTGGTTGGTTGGTTGGTTGGTTGGTTAGTTAGTTAGTTAGTTAGTTAGTCGACAGATCATCATCATTGCACATGGAACCATACGAAAAACTGTGCTAATACTCTTCTATAGTCTGTTGTTTGTGGCTTGGGTGTAGTGAACGCAGTTTGACAAGCCCGTCACACCGGGTTCGCTGTCAGCCGCACGCGTTTTGGAAACAGATCGATTTGCGTTGATTTTCAAAATTGTATGAGCGCCGGCATTTCAGAAAGCAATGTCGGTGTACAGAACGTAAAACTGACAGAGAGTCACGAACAGCCAATAAATGCCTGGGTTGGTTGCGACGTCCTGTAAAGTTTGGAGCAGAGATAAGACCGATGTAGACAATGGGAAGAATGTAAGAGGCTACAAAATGTTTGGAAACATTGTTTACGTACACATTCCAGTAATTGTGTACACAAACATTGTCTACGCACACATTCCAGTAATTGTGTACATAAACATTGTCTACGCACACATTCCAGTAATTGTGTACATAAACATTGGTTACGTACACATTCCAGTAATTGTGTACATAAACATTGGTTACGTACACAATCCAGTAATTGTGTACATAAACATTGTCTACGCACACATTCCAGTAATTGTGTACACAAACATTGTTTACGCACACATTCCAGTAATTGTGTACATAAACATTGTCTACGCACACATTCCATGGATTGTGTACATAAACATTGTCTACGTACACATTCCAGTAATTGTGTACACAAACATTGTTTACGTACACATTCCAGTAATTGTGTACATATACATTGTTTACAAACACATTCCAGTAATTGTGTATATATACATTGTTTACAAACACATTCCAGTAATTGTGTACATACACATTGTTTACAAACACATTCCAGTAATTGTGTACATAAACATTCTATTCGCTTTGTACATTAACTGATTCAGTGCAGACGGATAATATATCGCCACATGTCACCTTAAGAAGAAATTAGAAGCAACAGAGATGTGCTTTTTGAGACGAATGTTGCGAATTCCTTGGACTGCCAGAGTAACTAACAACGATTGTCTGAAAGAGGCTAATGAAACTAGAACATTATATACAACAATAAGAAAGAGACAAACAGCTTTCTTTGGTCATGTAATGAGATGAGAGGCATTGGAGAACATCGTGACAACTGGAAAGATCGAGGGGAAGAGAGACAGAGGCAGACCAAGAGAAATAATGCTGGATGGATTGAGACATTGTCATGGAGGAATATCATCAGCAGAGTTAATTTAGAACACAAAAGACGGAGATCTGTGGAGAGCCATGAACGCTACGCCAGCTGGCATGGTACTTGATGATGATGATGGTGATGATGATGATGACATGTAGCCTCCCATTTATACAGAAGGACGATATATCGCCGTACTAAGATAATCGTGTTATCTATTTTGTTTCGCGGTATCTTTCGAAATGCCAATGCTCAGTGCGCGGAAATTTACTTTGTAATACCTGATTATTTGATGTTTGGTTAAAAATTACTTGTTTGTTTACCATTAAATCAGTTAACTTTCCTCGGAGCGGGCTCGCCTGGATGGCGAGGGACACCGGTAAAAGGGAAAGCAAGCCCACAGGCAAAACTCAGTCCTTTACTACTTTAAATAGTGTGTAAGGACTACGCTCGAGTTTAAGCGAGCGAAAAAAAAAAGAAGAAGAAGAAGTTAACTTTCCAGCAATATTTTTATCCCTACAAACTTCAGTAATTTTGTACATAAATATTTAAATAGTTTAGTACATAAGGATTTAAGCAAGTGTGTATATAACATTAAAAGGGAAGAAAACTTGTATAAAAATATTTCAACAATGTTGTGCATAAATCCTTCAACAGGTTGATAGACAAATATTTCAGTGATTTTGTAGATACATATTTCAGCGATGCTGTACATAAACATTTCAGCAATTTTGTATTTTGTACATACATATTTCAGCGATGCTGTACATAAACATTTCAGCAATTTTGTACATTAACATTTAAGCAATTTTTGTACATTAACATTCCGTAAAATGCGTATGAACACATTTGAGCGATTGTGTACAACCACATAGACAAAATGTCCTTTTATGTGTGATCAGAAGTTGTTGCCGTATCCCATGATGCATCAACTCTATATGACGTCATCGTCCAGTGAGTTGTGGTGCAGTTTCGTCAAGCCTGTGGCTCAGCACATCCGACTTCGACAGGAAGTTTTCGGGATTACTCTCTCTCTCTCTCTCTCTCTCTCTCTCTCTCTCTCTCTAGCCTTTGACTGTCCCCAGCCTACCTACCAGGCAGCAGGTTTGTGTCTTTCTTTGTCTGATTCCTAACCTTTGGCTGTCCCCAGTCCATCTACAAGACAGCAGGTCTTGTATTTAGAATTGTTCATGTTTATTCTCGCTAGCCTTTGACTGTCCCTAGTCTACCTACAAGACAGCAGGTTGAATTATGTACCCTTCCTTGATCTGTCTGTTAGTTGTGGTGCGGTATTGTTACTATGTAAATCTGTCAGTTGTGTTACGGCATTGTTACTAGGTAAATCTGTCAGATCTTGTACGAGATTGTTAATATGTAAATC
Organism: Cepaea hortensis; assembly: GCA_963921405.1. Taxonomy (NCBI): domain Eukaryota; kingdom Metazoa; phylum Mollusca; class Gastropoda; order Stylommatophora; family Helicidae; genus Cepaea; species Cepaea hortensis. Next base: position 94,504,869 of record OY992893.1, read on the forward strand.
TGTCAGTTGTGGTACAGCATTGTTCTTATGAAAATCGGTCAGGAGTGATACGGAATTGTTACTATGTTAATTTATCAGCAGTGTTACGGCATTGTTACTAGGTAAATCTAGCTCATGGGTTCTTGAACAATAAAAACACCCTTTTCAAGCATACGGAGAGAATTTCTTTTGAAACAATTGAAATCGTGAAATAAGACACAGCTTGTGTTGACACATGCCACTCCTTCCAATGACATGTGTAGAAGCAGGAACACTGTTGGCTCCGGCGTTGAGTCGTTACTATGGACGCCATTTTTCTATGTCGAGAAACTCACAAGACAACCTAACTCGACTAAAATATTCTCGTGTTTGTAATTCAAAAAATACGATTCAAATTCAAGTGAAGTTACAAAGAAATTAAGCGATAGTCCTAAGTAATCAAATGTCTCATTTTGAAGTTGAAAGGAAATGTGGACGATAATCTCGCAGACATTATGTCCTTCAGCCTACAATGGAAGAAACATGTTTGTCTCTAATTTACAGGTTCTAATAACAGAACAGGAAATAGTTACATTTCTGACATTACACGGAAATTTAATTCTGCAAATTTGTTGAAAACGAAACTTAGTTTATCAGCGTAAACTGTGGATTCGTATCGATTTTTTGCCGCGTTAAAGTGTGACTTCCACCATCTTGTATTAATTAATGATACCCGACATGTATTTCCGTTTCCCGTGTCAGATGATTAAAAAATACAACAAACTGATTACCCGGAAACAAGATCCGGTCTGCAACAGAATGCAATATTGTAACTGTAGTAGACTAAAGGCGGACTTTCTCTGGGGCGCTGGAATTAATTTCGTTTTTCAGCGGTCGGAGAGTTCCCATATGAAGAGGTCGATTACCACGGTGGCTGCTCTCAGCTTTTTTTCCTGCCTAGAAGCTTTCTGAGCTTGTCGAGCCTTATTATGCTCACCGCATCTTGCCCTGTCCTGTCACACTGGAAAGCAGTAGTAGTAGTAGCAGCAGCAGCAGCAGGAGTAGTAGTAGTAGTAGTAGTAGTAGTAGTAGTAGTAGTAGTAGTATTAGTAGTAGTAGTAGTATTATTATTATTATTATTATTATTATTATTATTAGTAGTAGTAGTAGTAGTAGTAGTAGTAGTAGTAGTAGTAGTAGTAGTAGTAGTAGTAGTAGTAGTAGTAGTAGTAGTAGTAGTAGTAGTAGAAGAAGAAGAGGAAGAGAAAGAAGAAGAAGAAGAAGAAGAAGAAGAAGAAGAAGAAGAAGAAGAAGAAGAAGAAGAAGAAGAAGAAGAAGAAGAAGAAGAAGAAGAAGAAGAAGAAGAAGAAGAAGAAGAAGAAGAAGAAGAAGAAGAAGATATCGATTATATTGTGATTATTGGATCCAAGTTTGCTATGAAACAACGGAATTAGCAACATAAACAAGTGTTGCTGTTGTTGGTCTTGTCCCATTGCCTGGGTGATCTACAACTTGTCTGATCTGCTGCAGTTGATCAGTGGCTGTTATGGCAGGTTGGGGTATGGACCTTGGTCTGTGTTAAGTGAGGAACATGTGAAATAGGACAGATATTGAGTGTATTGAAGGATTCGTTTCGATTCAACTTCTAAAGATTGCGTGGGAAGGAACATTCGGCCCGCGGGCCATATAAAGCCTGCGAAATCACTTGTTCTGACCCGGGCTAGGCAACCGCAAGCAGAAATTAAAATTCAATAAATCTAGTAGCTGCATCATCAATGCCAGCTGACACCACGCGCCTCACCAAAGAGAAGTGGTTCCAGACATCACATTACGATTGATCTATAAAGTGTTTGACCAAATTACAATATATCGAGTTTACTTCTTTCAAGCTATCTCCAGTGCGCTTTCTATCCGCACAAGGTGATCTCGTCATTCTTCTATTGAACCCCATTTCCGCAGCCTCCACTTAATTCCGCACTTGTTTGCTAATTGTCCGGGTTCGCTTCCATATATTAGAATTGTCTCAATACAGCTTTTAAGAACTAGTTTCCTCACGCCAAATAACAAGGATAAATGGCAGAGAATATTCTTCATCTTGTTAAATGCTTCTCTTGCTTTGGCTATTCTATATTTAACTTCCGTAACACATCTTCCATCTGCGATTATTGAAAATTGTTCTTACTGCGTATACCATTACAATTGGCACCTTGCCGTATTGACAGACGATTGTTTGTGCTTCAAAAAGGCATAATAACTTTTACCCATGGCGGTAGCGAATGTGACTGATAAGGCCAATTCGCTCTGTAAATGTCCGTTCACAGAGGGTGCATGTGAACACGTGGTCATTTCCACCATCATGCACCATCTTACGTCTCACACGCTCGGTGTGTGACTTATCTGCAATCATTTTCTCCTTTGTCTTTATTCTATTTCTGATGTTTGCCCTCCATGCAACACGTTCAGCGGCGACTTGCTCTCAATGTGCATTATCAATGCCTGTATCAATCGTGTCCCGCTTACACACATCTTTGTATCGTAGTAGAGGCCGACCCTGAGATCTCTGAGTACCCATCTGTAATTCACCAAAAAAGATGTTCTTTGGTATTCTACTATCATCCATCCTCCTAAGATGCCCTATCCATCTAAGTCTACGAAGACTGAGCATGGAATAAACCGTCACACAACCTGATCTTTCCAATACTTAGGTATTTGTGATTTTGTCTTGCCACTCAATACCAAGAATTCTTCGCAGACACTGCATATGAAAGCTGTTTAATCGTTTCTCTTGGTGTGAGTAAGTTGCCCAGGTTTCACTGCCATAAAGAAGAGTACTAAGGACACACGCTTGATAGACAAGGACTTTTGTTTTGGCAGTAAGCTTCCTGTTCTCCCAGACTTTTTTTCTTAACCTGTTCATTGTTGTTGCTGCCTTACCAATCCGGTTGTTGATTTCCTGATCTAGGGATAATTTGCCATTTACCACTGATCCTAGATATGTAAAATGGTCTACTATCTCTAGTTCGGCGTCGTCAATAAAGATTGATGGTACCCCATGTGCACCTTGTGACATAATCTGTGTCTTCTTTTTGCTAATTGTTAAACCAAATTCAGAACAAGCATTGGAGAATGCAGATAGTAGACATTGTAATTCTTCACCAGAGTGGGTCGTAACTGCAGCATCATCTGCAAAAAGCAACTCTCTGATCAGTACCCTCCTAATTTTGGTCTTGGCCTTCAATCTCTGAGCATATAGTAGTACCTTAGGGTAAATGACAGGTGTGTCTTGGCCTTCAATCTCTGAGCATATAGTAGTACCTTAGGGTAAATGACAGGTGTGTCTTGAGCCTGAGAAATTTAGGCCACAGCGGTGCAGTCACAGCGGACTTTGCTGTTATTAAAGTACCGGAAATAATTACATACATTGATTTGTTTCAGACTGGTTCCACGCACTCTGGTGCGGCATTTGGGTATAATATGTTCATGTGTGATAACCATTACTTCTGTTGTTCTGTTATTCAACCTAGTTTCTTTGGTTTTGACTGTTGGTTGCAATAATATCTATCCTACCCCCCCCCCCTTTTTCCCCCCACACACATACACAAACACACACACTCACTCACAACCTTAGACAAGGCATGTTAATCTCTTCCCGCCCTTCCACTGTTCAGCTAAACCAGTTCTCAACCGTTTTTTGGCCCATGCCCCTCTTAACCATATGTTCAGAACGTCACCCCCCCCCTTTTTCGAATGTCCTCCCTATAAATCCCCCCACCCTTACACAATATACATAAAAATGGAAGCTAAATTTAATAACACATACTAGAACAAGTCTAGACATCTACATAAAACGTGATTTGCGAGTCTACTTACGTTATACAACGAATTTCATTAGGGTGAGAAGTACAGAACCGTAAAATTTAGAGGGAAAAACAATATCAAGTAACTGGTTCTTGTATTAATGCGATCTTGAAATAATCTTAACCCCCCCCTCCCCCCCCCCACGGAAACCATAAAATTCCCCCGGGGAGGGGGGAGGAGAGATTCCCCACCGGTTGAGAACCAGTGAGCTAAACATCGCATGTTTCCAATTACGGCGTGAGATAAGTTCTATTTGCCTCGTGGTCTAACGTGTCTTGTGTGAGTGTCTTCTTCAGTGAGAAGTGATGGTAGGTAAGTGATACTGACAATAAAATATGTGGTTGCGCCGCTTCCCCGGTGCGCTCGCCTTACCATCTAGTCACGCTCGTGAGCCTGGGGTACGATAAGGGTGATGCTTTCCATGTGGTGAGGTAACTTATCCGGAGCTAAGTGGCCGGTGCGGTATTGTTTGTGAAGTTGTCCATATCATCATCATCATCATCATCATCATCATCATCATCATCATCATCATCATCATCATCATCATCATCATCATCATCATCATGTGTCTTGCCGACTGCCTTGGGCGATCATGCTTCTTCACAAATTGCGATCTCCGACGGCATGGATCAATTCCTGTGTTGACTGCATTCCATGCCATGGCACAAACCCGTCAAGAATATTCTGACGCTGTCATCCTCTATCTCTCTTTCCGCAAATCTTTCCGGTTGCAAAAACAGTTTTCCATATAGTTGAATAATTTGTCCATTGTATGTTGGAGAGGGGAAGTAGAAAGATAAAAACACTATGGGAAGTCCATGAACAGGGCTGCACGGGATAGCTAAAGATGGGTGGGCTTGGGGTAGGCTTGTTGAGGGATTAAGCCTCACTGGGGGACAGAGGGCGAAAGATGGAAGAAGATTATGTTGGGGCAGGAGGAGACGTGGGTGAGAAGTTGCCATGTTCAGCACAGGCTTAGAGGGTGCAAGGTTTGATCCCTGTATTGGGCTTACACTTGTTCCATGTGGCATTCTGGCTGCGGCATTATCCATAGTATACCTGCGCGGGCTGTTGGTTTGTCGAAACTCATGTCTCTTACACTTTTCACACGGGACAGTCAGGAGCATTTTGGGCGATATTCACTGGTACAGGAATGGAGCATAATGGGACGACCCTTTGCCGTGAAGTTGGAACCGCGACTAACTAAGAAACTTTTCCCAAAAGTCATTGGTATCTAATTATATCACACCGGCCCCTTGACCGTTTGTGTAGTGGGATCGGATTATTAGCCTTCTCGGATAGGGGCGGAAAACACGAGATCTCTGTGAAAGTTGTGTACGTTAAAATCCAATAGCATTTGGGAATGTCTAAGAGTAGGCCTTATGGACGCCGCCCTGGTAGAATTGTTAGGACAAGTAAAACTACCCAGGGTTATATAAATCCAATCACCTCGGATGGAATCTGTCTAGAGGAAACAGACCTGACAGAAATTACGCCGAAGTCGGACACTTTGAGGGGCATAACTTGTTGTCTCGCACTTCCCTGGACAGAGGAACGAATAAAGAAGAAAAATATGTATTTTGGACATACAAATGCAGCTTGCTTTATATGCTGAAGTAGTCAGTTGGGCAGCAACTACCAACATCTGCCTGACACGACACAACATCAACCCGGTGCTGCCATTGTTTGACCTAGATTCCAGCCTCGGTATGGTACAGGCAATAGGAAGGGTCTCCGATGGGTCAGTGAAACGGTAACGCCATCACGTTGTGAAGGCCAGAGAGCAAGGAGACATAGATAGCCAGTGTTTGCCTCACTTTGATCAGCGACGAGTCCAGGCGTCGAACTAACACGCCCGACTGTGCTTATGACTTTACCAGCGCAGTTCACTATCAACCTCGCTAGCCCGGGAAGGTTAACCCGGTCAACAAATGCCCGCAGAAGTCGGATGTGTCGGCCTAACGGCGCAAGAACACAGCTCTGCTGTAAACAGGCACAACGCAATCACGTCCGAAAAAAAAAAAACTCCGGATGAACGAAGACGAAGAAGAAGAAGAAGAAGAAGAAGAAGAAGAAGAAGAAGAAGAAGAAGAAGAAGAAGAAGAACCTCGCTAGCACCCCCGCTCTGACGTCTGTACGCCCATTTACATGCTGGTTCTCTTAACTGATTCAGTGCCGTGGGATGATTGATCGTCATTTACATGCTGGTTCTCTTAACTGATTTAGTTCCATGGGATGATTGATCGTCATTTACATGCTGGTTCTCTTAACCGATTTAGTGCCATGGGATGATTGATCGTCATTGACGTGCTGGTTCTCTTAACTGATTCAGTGCCGTGGGATGATTGATCGTCTTAAGCGACTTCCTGTCTCTGCCATAGGCTTACATATCACCCAAAAATTATCATTGTGTTATAACACAACATGTCTGCTACAATATTAAGCGAGTGTTACCAACCTCGGCTTTTTATACCACTGGTTGGGTAAATAACATCCAGATTAAACCGGTTTCAACGAGTTATATCTAGAACCAGTCGACCTATATCACAAACTGACCCAAATCATGTTTAGACATGTTTGTACGTAGGCACCAATGAGTAGTCGACCTATAACGTGGTCATTGACCCCTCTGTTTGACGCCTGTTACCGAATATGCACAGTAGGCTCAGACGTGGTGTTTGTTTTGTCTACTCGTGACTGTCTGTAGCGAGCTTCTCAAGGTCGATAAAGTCTATTTTTAACCATGCGGTAATATTGTCAACCTGTCCCTGGGCGAGCAGCTTTCTTTTCGTGAGATATAAGTGAATCTTCACCAGTGGTGTTGTAAACACGTCTTCCACAGGTGACCCAGTCTGGTCTTGTCTAGTTTCGATGGGGTGTCTGTTGTAATACCTAAACATCTGGACTCGGAATGAATCATAGTGCCTTGGGCTATCGAATGTTACAGTAACACATTTTCCGGCGTTGTTATGTTTAATGAGTACACCACCGGGCTGTGCACATCTGTTGAGACTGTTCTTGACTGCCCTCTGTTTGTTCAGTGTATAATTTTTAGTAACCACGTCTCTTACCACACCTAGAGACTGGTCTAGTGGCTGAGTAGACATCTTTTCTTGTTGTGGTTGATGATATTCAGTCTTTTCTTTGCATTACCACTAGTGCGATCAATTACGTGTGCTCTTCGTGTCAGTAGTGTTCATTTGACTGTTATAGTACGTTGTAGTCAGTGTGAAACACAGCCTGAGAAAAAAAGAAAAAGAATACCAATGAGGTACTATCTACCAACCTCGCTTCTATCATCACCCCTCTAAATTTTTCTTCTTTGTTTAGAAAAGGTTTAATACTCATCCACCAGTGTGGATTGACTGAAGGATAATGATGTCGGTGACGTTGATCTTTCACTCCTGGCTGGGGATGGTTCTGGAGTTTCGTTTTGGTGATTATAATCAATGAGGGTCTCCTCAATTCTACTCAGACTTAATGTAATTATTTCGTCTTTAGTGAAGTGCTGTGTTAACACATCCCGTAGTCGAACCGTTACTAGGTCCGCAAAGCTACCACCTTCACCATCATCACATGAATGAGCGAAGGGATTCTCGGCTTCTTGATTTTGCGGGGTATTAAGACACCCCATACAATAACTGTTTGGTTCTGCTCTTAGTAGGCTCCATAGGTCCTTTATTAGTTTTTCTTGGGCATACGTATCTGCAACAATCATAGATAATATTAAGGTAGTATAACACCCTTATAGATATACATAATTTACATAATAACTATATATCTGATACGTGCCCATGTAGCCCATATATTACTACCGATAACGGTTATGTAGACTCTACAGGACACACTTTCACCTTCTCCGCTAAAATTCGTATGTGATATGCTACTATTATACCCTTATGCTCTAGCTATCAGCACTATTTCACTCCGGCACAACCTAGTATACTATATGAAGAAGTGACTTGTCTCTTAAGGTATATATGTTTAGCAACATATACTATTGTATTATACTATGTTTATAATATTAAGGTACTTGGAGACACATAGCGACTATGTGATAGATTTATCAATCACCAACTTACCGTGTTTGTCTTGCCACATAGTACCTGGTTGTCAGAGAACGATACTTCTAGACGCCAAGGACAGAGTAGTTGCTTACAAGGGACGCCTCGTATTTATACACTGTCTGGTTTGTGCACACGGTACCACATCTGCTGACTTGGCAATGTGTATTCGTCAACTCTTTTTTAGTTCTCATACCCCTGAACACGTGGCAAAAGATCCTATCCAAAAAAAAAAAAAAACTGCTGAGTTGTTTTTTTTACATGTAGTACTATCAGGGTGATGTAGTGGTTACTGTTCTTCTTGTTCTATTACCACCTATATACTTGTTTAATTATCATATCTATATAGTCAACTATAGCTATATACATGTCTGGTTGTTACAGACAATGAATCCTCGTGACACTATTGATGCTGCCATCACGGAGCTGGAGACGAATATCATGACCTACTGTGTTGGTTGCCTGGAGGACCAGCCCAACCAGCTCGCTCATACGTGTATGGGTCATACTTTCAGAGAGGTTGTCGACGCCCATCTCGGGGATGTGATGCGAGTCGTATTGACAACTGATGATCTGATCAGGATAGCCTTTCCTTTCTTCCGACGTCGTGTTCTGCGGGCCCGCAGGCACCGTCGGCGACAGCAACCACTGACACCCCCACCCTCACCACTACTGCTAAGATGGAGTCCTCCATAATCACCCAACCCCACCCAGTCAGAGTTAGATCACCATCCCCTCCCTATATTATTAATACCACACCACCCCACCCATCTCCTCCACCTCAACCGTCCCCTCCCAGTCTACGGCGAGCCAACACCTTAGTTTTACCAGACCCCTCTATAACACCACCCCGGCGGCCTCTTTTATCCCTAAGACGGGAGAATGCCTTCGTATTACACCACGACCCTGATTGTTTCATTATTGAACCCATTCCCCCACTAGTAATAATTACCATCGATTAATTCATAGGTGATTTTACTATTCATTTCCATTCACCTTCTATTATTACTAACCACAGGCACGACAGACCTCTACAGGACCACTCATCTATCTATAATAACCAACTGACCCCCTTTAGGGGTCGTACTCCTTTTTTAATGTATGGGTCGTAAACCTTTTTTTTTTTTTTAAGACTAGTTTGATGTTGTATACCAATAAAAAACACTTGAATATATTACTTTTTTGTTTTTACTTTTGTCTCTGTGTCAAGACTCGTACAACTCTCTTTTTGTTCAGTAACCAACTACACCTCCTTGTTCAGTAACCACCTCTTACTTCGAGTACAACGACCCATCACACCCTTGTGTATCACTACGCATTATGTCTACGACACCACCTCTTACTTCGAGTATAACCACGACCCATCACACCCTTGTTTATACATCACACATACTAATGTAACCAAAATAACTTTCCCCTCTTCCAGAACCAACTAAACATTTAATTACTTTTTACACCCCACCAGGCAGCGTCAAAAAACCCGTTCCCACGAAAAAAATTCCCACCAGGCACGCCGAAAAAAATTCCCACCAGGCACGCCGAAAAAAAAATTTCACCCGCCCAAAAAATATTTCCTTCAGCCTCCAGGCTGGAGCCATTTTACCCATATTTCCTTCATAAACACTACTATGGAGGCTGAAAGTGGGGTCTGGAGTCCCTAGTCTACTACTTCCGTGCCCCCTTCACCATATTTTCAGAACGTCATTCCTCCCTCCCTTTCGTATTTCCACCCTAAAAATCCCCTCCCCCCACATAGTATACGTAATAATGGAAGCTAAATTTAATAGCACATACTAAAACAAGTCTAGATGTCTACAGAAAACGTGATTTGCGGGTCTACTTATGTTATAAAATGAATTTCAGAAGGGTGAGACGTACAGAACCATAAAGTTTGAAGGGAAAAACAATATCAAGTAATCGGTTCTTGAATTAACGCGATCTTGAAATAATCTTAATCCCCCCCCCCCCCCGGAAACCCTAAAATTCTCACCTGGGGGGGGGGGGAGGATTCCCTACCGGTTGAGAACCACTGATCTAACACAACCGGGTTTCTACTTCAGTAATCGTTCGGGTAAACCCTAACCTGCACAGTTCGCGGTGACAGCACTAGCCAGGCGGCCGTACTTCCTCAGGCTCAAGGAACACGCTGTGGGTATGTGAGGAGTTAGGCTCATGATGTTTTGTAGGGTGAGTACAGGGCGGTATAGGTTGTCAATTGTTTCCGTCCCACAGAAAACTACTAGAGCTGATACCGAGCCCGTGCGTGACCGCACTCATGTCTTTTGACAGCTTATGTATGATAACTGCTAAATTAGCGCGCTTACCAACTCCAGAGAGGGGAAGAGAAGCAAAGGTAGACCAAGAGAAATGATGCTGGATGGATTGAGACGGTGGCATGAAGGAGTATTAACAGCAGAGTTGATCCAGGACACCACAGACTGAGGGTACTGAGTGGTCTCGAGGTGTGGTGTCCGCCTCGAGTGCTGGAGGTCCAGGGTTCAGGCCCACGTGAGGACCAGGATTTAATTTAAAAATCCACCTTGACTTCCAGTAATTTCCCCTGGTCTCTGGGTAGTGAGATCGGACGCCCGTGTGTATTGTTGCGCACGTAAAAAATCCCTTGGCAGTTGGAAATCGAAAAAGAGTAGCCTAACGGCGCTGCCCGGGCAAAATTTCGAGTTTAAAAATCTACCCAAAGCATTTCAGGATCCTCGCCGATGCAACGGAGTTCGTGCATTGAGCTGAGTTTCTCCAGACTCAGGTTTGAGTTAGGAGGAAAACGGAGCACTTATGGGTTAAACCGTGTGCCGTGATGTTGATCCAACGACTAAACGACTAAACCACAGACTGAGATCTGTGGAGAGCCATGAACGCCTACGCCAGCCAGCATGGCAACTGATGATGATGCCATGTGAAGTGTTTGCCTGCAGTCTTAATGCGCTTAAACTTTCAGTGATCTGAAGACGTTATAACAGGACAGTTTCCTACAGCGGTTACTTGGACGACAACGTTAACTTCTCGTTCAGAAACAGTGGCAAACTACTGCACGTAACAATGGCTGAGAGCATCAACCTGGAGCTGCGGTTGATCGCAAAGTCCTGTGAAAAAAAGTTATTTGCACACCCTTTACATTACGTCGCTGTCAACTCCGGCATTGTTTGGCTGTTTGTGATTCCTGGGCAAGTTTACGTTCAGTAGATTGCCATTGCTTTCTGAATGACCGGCATTCATACCATCGCATGAAAACCAGCGCAAGGCGAACTGCTTCTAAATCACTCTTTCCCAACGCGGTATGTGGGATGCCAGATTTCGTAACTCCTTCGTCACAAAAGACATCATCATTATGAGCCATGCTGATAAACGTTGGACGTCATGTTTCGCCATGTCACGCGAACACGCGAGTCGTGGATTAGCTCAGTGTTCTTGTTTCGCCCATGCCACGTGGCCAAGCCATTCTCTGCCTTTCCCTGGTTCTTGTCCCCTCAGTCTTGCCAGTTGTCACCAAAATGTTTAGTTTATTTCTTCTCATAGAGTGTTCAAAACATCTTGGACTGTCTCCGTTTAATTTGTCTGATCAGTTTACAGTTCTCATTTGTTTCTTGTAGGACATTGATTTTTCTGTCGGTCTCTGGTATTCCACAAAGGACATGCACCATTCACAATCTCTTGACAGATACCGAGACAGCAGAACATGCAGGCCTTAAATGAGTTTCCACAGCCCAGTAGCGTGTTAGAACCATGCCCACGAAGACAAACAAATGAATAAGATAACACGAACTGATACACTTTAGATAAAAACGTTACGTTATGCTTGCCTGCTCGTGAGAAATTAAATAGGGTCAAACTGCAGTAGGGCGTTAAAGGTGCAATGATGAAATCAACACAAGCGGAATGTAGAACTGGTTTATTTCACATGGACACAATAACAAGTGACATAATGGATGTTGCGGTTAGGAAGCTTTCGTCAGCACACACAAAAATACACCGATATAATAACAGAAAAGAAAAATAAATGTCACAAAGTTGAGGTCATGGATTTGTCCGAATTCTAAAGCCCATATATATATACAGACTTACAAGCACTTGGAATCAACGACTGGCAAGAGAAGGTCAACCAGAGAGACGAATGGATACGGATTGTATCTGCAGCAAAGAACCTCAATGGCTCGGAACGCTGAAGAAGAAGAAGAAGAAGAAGAAGAAGAAGAAGAAGAAGAAGAAGAAGAAGAAGAAGAAGAAGAAGAAGAAGAAGAAGAAGAAGAAGAAGAAGAAGAAGAAGAAGAAGAAGAAGAAGAAGAAGAAGAAGAAGAAGAAGAAGAAGAAGAAGAAGAAGAAGAAGAAGAAGAAGAAGAAGAAGAAGAAGAAGAAGAAGAAGAAGAAGAAGAAGATCAACCTGCTTTGGTGTATTTGTGAAGCTTATCCTGGTGCGTTGAAATGCAAGGTAAAACTAAATGTCTAGGCAGGGCAGACCAGCCCATCCGCCTTGGTGGTCCGCTGGTCTAGGATCGAAGCTCCGACAGGCGGGCAGTTAGAGCATTGCTTTGCTAATCCAGCAGCTTCTGTAGCTTTCTCGTTCCAAATGTATTTGTGTTTATTTTTACTTTGGGGTAAACTAGGCAGGCAGCGAGAGAGAGAGAGAGAGAGAGAGAGAGAGAGAGAGAGAGAGAGAGAGAGAGAGAGAGAGAGAGAGAGAGAGAGAGAAAGAGTGGGGGATCACGTTGTATGGGCAACATATGTTCTCTACAGTTCAGGCCAGGCTTTGTGCTACAGAGAAGTATAACTCCAGACATGATCATCAACGCCACACGGCATGGACTATAAGAAGATTGGCAGTACACGAGATAGAAGGCTGTGGACAGACATGATCACCAACGCCACACGGCATGGACTATAAGAAGATTGGCAGTACACGAGACAGAAGGCTGTGGACAGACATGATCACTATCACCACACGGCATGGACTATAAGAAGATTGGCAGTACACGAGACAGAAGGCTGTGGACAGACATGATCACCAACGCCACACGGCATGGAATATAAGAAGATATTTAAAGGCGGTGAGAGGAGAACAATAAAGGTAGACATGGTTCCTGCAAGAAAAGGCATGAGTCAACAAACTTGGGAGCCGACGCAGAGCGTTCAGGAAACACATGAAAATATGACAGGCAGAGAACTAGCCGAAGATCGAGACTCTATATACCTGCTGTGATGAGAGCGATGTTCTGCAATCATCATCATCGTAACCATGTACCTTGCCAGCTGGCGTAGGAGTTCATATCTCGCCGCAGATTTCGATCCTTGGTGTTCTGGATCAACTCTGTAGTTGCCATTCCTCCACACCACCGACTCAGTCCACCCTTCATCATTTCTCTTGGTCTGCCCCTTTTCTGCAACAGACTTGATAAATGACGATGCTGTTGATGCTACATTCACTGGTACATCTTGTGAGTTCCCACGTCAATTATCACGTGATAGCTAGTCTGGGTTTAGTCAGTGGTATACTGGGGGTTTCTAAGGGGAACCGCGCACCCACTTCGACTCAATGAGCAGCACGGCCAAGGTGCTCTAGTCTATGAGACATGCCGCTGTTTATGACCCAGTTCGTTTCGATGTTCACATTTTGTAGTAGCGTCTGTATTTGTTTTAACAATCCACGGTATTGTAAGAATGTTAAGAACAAGAAGAATAAGAAGAGATGGAGATGGGTGAGAGAGGTATAATGAAGAAGAAGTAGACGAAGAAGGAGAAGAGAAAGAGGAGAAGGAAACGAAAAGAAGAGGAAGAAGAGGGAGAAGAAGGAGAAGAAGAAGATGAATAAGAAGAAGCAGAGAATGGAGAAGTGTGTGTGTGTGTGTGTGTGTGTGTGTGTGTGTGTGTGTGTGTGTGTGTGTGTGTGTGTGTGTGTGTGTGTGTGTGTGTGTGTGTGTGTGTGTGTGTGTGTGTGTGTGTGTGTGTGTGTGTGTGTGTGTGTGTGTGTGTGTGTGTGTGTGTGTGTGTGTGTGTGTGTGTGTGTGTGTGTGTGTGTGTGTGTGTGTGTGTGTGTGTGTGTGTGTGTGTGTGTGTGTGTGTGTGTGTGTGTGTGTGTGTGTGTGTGTGTGTGTGTGTGTGTGTGTGTGTGTGTGTGAAATTATAAAGTAAATAAAAACTAAAGAAACACTTCTGGAAAACGAGGTGGGCACATCAAAAGGTGACTTAGTTAAAACGTGTTATCCTTTGGTGGCCGCTAACACAGTATTTACACAGGATTACCTGCCCCCTCCCCCCGTTCAACGTAAGTTTCGCACCGTCCCCGCACCGCTAGACCGCACCGCGACAAGCTAACGCGTTCTGTATACTGAACCACACACACACACACACACACATACACACACTCACACACTCACACGTTGACACACACCCACACACACATTGACACACACACACTGACACATAGACACGCACACACTCCGACACACACACTCACACTGACACACATACACACGCTGACACACCACACATACAATGACACACACGCACTCTGACACTCATGCTGTGTGTGTTAAGCATACACCCTCGGTCCGCGTTCACTGGCGGCCACCTAAACTCTGCTAGCAGGCCCGCGACAAAGTTTAGTTTAGTTTAGTTTAGTCGACTCGTCAACATCACGGCACACGGGTGTAACCTATAAGTGCTCCGTTCTACTCCTAACTCAAGCCTGAGTCCGGAGAATCTCAGCTCAGTGCATGAACTCCGTAGCACCGGTGAGGATCCTGAAATTCTTTGGGTAGATTTTTAACTCGAAATTTTTGCTGTTAGGCTACTCATTTTCGATTTCCAGCTGCCAAGGGATGTTTTTTTAAGTGCGCATCAATACACACTGACGTCCGATCGCAACGTGCCCACTTCTGACTATATTTGAGGTAAATATATTTCAATTAACCTGTGTTGTGTTGGTTTTCACACATTGGAATGAGTGCCGGTCGTTCAAAAAATAAATGACAAACTACTGAACTTAAGCTTGCCAGGAAATCTCAAACAGCCAAAAAATTATGAGGTTGACTGCGACGTCCTGTAAAGGATAAGCAACTAACAGATATTTCATGTAGGATCCGTAGTGACACAATTCATCATCATCATGTGTCATACCGGTAAGCGTCGGCGGTCATGTTTCGCAACCTCACATGATCACCAGAGTCGTGTATCAGCTCAGTGTTCTTGTCTCGACCATGCCATGTGGTCAAGCCATCCAGGTATTTACTTCTCTGCATTCCCTTTGTTCTTTTCCGCCTCAATCTTTCCAGTTGTCACCAAGTTCTCCAACTTATTTCTTCTCATAACGTGCCAAAACAATTTTGACTGTCTGCGTCTAATTTCTTCAATAAGTTTACGGTTTTCATGTGCTTCTGGTAGGATTTGCTCATTAGTTTTTGTGTCTGTTCATGGTAGTCTTTGTATTTCCCCCAGAAACCACATGTCCACTGCCATAAGATGTTTTTCAGCCCGTCTGCTGATTGTCAACGTTTCACAATTACGGGTTCTACATTAAATATGCTCACGGCACAAATAATGACGCATGTAGACATTGTCGCGGGCCTGCTCCCATAGATAGACCGTGGGTTGGCTGAGGGCATTATGTCCCATTTGGGGGAACAGTGGAAAGGGGAAGAGGAATAAATAAAAAGTGTCACAAATTGTTTACTTCATTCATTCATTCAGTAGCATATCCTTTGCAGAACCTCGCTCCCATAACAACCTTCCGGAAAACTTCTCGATCACAAGCAAGATGTCCCGCGTCTGATACACCCATCTGGAGATCATCCACTACATCCTGCACCCATCTTCTCCTCGACCTTCGTCTTCCTCTCTTCCCAGGCATATACCCCTCTCCAAACTTTCATGACGTTTCAAGTGACCAAAATATTTCAATTTTCATTGTTTTATCGTCTTTAATTGCCAACCCTCTTCAATATTTAGCTCTTGAAGTATGGATTTACGTACAAAGTAAAAATTGATACTAGTGTTCATTATAAACAGCAGGTTTAAATGGTTCAGCCACAACAAGCAATGATGTACAGACCAAATGGAGCCCGAAGAGTAGGGTGGCCATGTAAACTTGGACAGGGGGAATAATAGAGTCCATGGGAATCTCAGTATATGGAACCCATAAACGGGCACTCTCTCTTTCTGTTTATGCTTCACCTTGACACCGCAAGGTACAAGAGGAACAAGAT
This sequence comes from Cepaea hortensis, assembly GCA_963921405.1. NCBI lineage: Eukaryota > Metazoa > Mollusca > Gastropoda > Stylommatophora > Helicidae > Cepaea > Cepaea hortensis. Next base: position 94,520,959 of record OY992893.1, read on the forward strand.
AAGGTGAGCTGGGTTGAGATGAGTTGAGAAGGGATGAGATGAGATGAGATGAGATGAGATGAGATGAGATGAGATGAGATGAGATGAGATGAGATGAGATGAGATGAGATGAGATGAGACGGGTGTTGGGTAGGTGCGAGGTACATCTGTGTACACGTGGTGCCATAAAAACGGCTACCGGATATTTTTCTGAATATTCATGGAACTGACTGGGGAAAGAAAGTCGGTGAACAATAGAACTTGTCACCGGATCTCATATATCGCAACCTAGAGTGTGTGATGATCTAATTATTCACACCCCAAAGGCGGTACCTGTCAAGGTATTACTTGTATCAGTATCATCCGGCTCTTAATCTCTGTCCCACATCTTCCATCTGATGTGATGATGGCCCCAGGGTATCTGGATTTATGACCTTGTTTTATCTCCTGTAGGTGTAACAATGGGATTGTCCCATCTATATTGACTGTTTAATTAGTTAACAAAATAGATTGTAAACAAATGTTTACTTGGGATTTCTCTGTCTGTCCACCGCCTGTCTGTCTGTCCGTTGACGTCTGTCTTTCGGTCCACCGTCTGTCTGTCTGTCTGTCTGTCTGTCTGTCTGTCTGTCTGTCTGTCTGTCTGTCTGTCTGTCTGTCTGTCTGTCCTTCCGTCCGTCCGCAGTCTGTCTGTCTGTCTGTCTGCCTGTCCGTCTTTCTTTCTTTCTTTCTTTCTTTCTTTCGTTATATTTTTATATGTCTGTTTCTCTATCTTTCTCTCCTGTCCTTATGTTTGTCTTTCCGTTTTTCTGTATGTCTTATTTCACTCAGCGGTGCTGGTATTTTTGTAAAAGGTATAAATGCCGGTCGTCCAGAAAGCAATGGCAAACTACTGAACGTAAAACTTGACCAGGAATCACGAACAGCCAAAATGCTGGGGTTGACTGCTAAGTCCCGTGAAGGACATGCAGCTAAAAATTTTTTTTTTTTAAATTTAAAATATATTCCCCCCCCCCCCCCCCCCAATTCTCTCTGTCTGTCTGCTTATCGCCCTGCCTCTCAATCTTTCATTACTTCCATTTTCAAATTGAAGAAAGAAACACATTGACCGACATTATTTTTAAAATCCCGTCTCAGGCCTGATAAAACACAGTCCGCACGGCCACCTGTAATTCTTGAACGGATATGCACAGAACTATTTTTACCGAAATTCCGTCCCGCGGTTTCATGTTTCAGTGTGTTTAATGTACCTTGTCTCCCAATAGTAAACATTCACCGCAAGTTCTGGGCCCTATTCATACCACCTGCAAGGTAGACTACGTGTGAAGGATTATCTGCCCTCGGCTTCCGCTCGGTCGATGTTACAATTTCGCTTCGATCTTGTCAGATTTGTCACGTGATTGTTGTGACACGTGACCGGTGCCTGTGATTAGTGTCAGGGATCATCCGCCTGCACGGACGCAGCAACGTCTCCATTCAATGGCGGGGCGGTTTAGTGCGAGAGGTGCGGGTTCTCTTCCACATATTTTGTTCTAAGTGGCGGATTAAAGACGCTGTGGCGGTAGAAACAAGTTTCTTTCGATATCGGTCTGTGGTGTTTTACATTTTAACTAATTCATTGCCGAAGGATAATTTATCGCCAAATGTGATAGCCTATTTGTACAGAAGGATGATATATCGCCATACTAGTGTCATCGTGTTGTTTTGTTTCGTGGTATCTCCCGCAACTTTAGTGAACGGAAACTTACATAATAATACTTTTTCATTTGATTGTGTACAATGTTTGGTCAAAACCTACTTTTTCTGCGGCGCTGAATCAGTTAAAACTTTCTTTCTTTCTTTCTTTCTTTCTTTCTTTCTTTCTTTCTTTCTTTCTTTCTTTCTTTCTTTCTTTCTTTCTTTCTTTATGACTGCCTGTCCCCTCTTTCTCTCTCTCTCTCGTCTCGCTCTGTCTCTCTGCCTGTCTTTGTCTCTCTCTCTGGCTCTGTGTCTCTCTGTGTGTGTCTCTCTCTCTGTCTCTGTCACTCTCTGTTCCCCTCTGTCACACTGTCTCTCTGTCTCTCTGTTTGTCTTGGTCTGTCTCTCTCCTTTTATCTCTGTCTGTCTGTCTGTCTGTCTGTCTGTCTGTCTGTCTGTCTCCCTCTGTGTCTCTGTGTGTTTATCTCTACCTCTCTCTGTGTATCTCTCTGTCTGTCTGTCTGTCTGTCTGTCTGTCTCCTTGTCTCGTTCCGTCTCTCTGTCTGTCTTTGTATATGTCTTTCTCTGGCTGTCTATGTATGTCTCTCTCTCTGACTGTTTCTCTCTGTCTATCTCTCTCTATCTCTGTGTGTCTCTCGGTGTATCTCTCTGTCTCTCTCTCACTAACTTTCTCTCTCTGTCTCTCTATCTCTCTGTCTCTCTCTGTCTTTCTCTCTCTGTCTCTCTCTATCTTTGCGTGTCTCTCTGGGTATCTCTCTCTGTCTCTCTCTCTATTACTCACTTTCTCTCTCTCTGTCTCTCTCTATTGTGTATCTCTCTGTGTTTCACTCTCTGTCTCTTTCTATCACTCAGTGAATCTCTCTGTCTCTATCACCCGCTGTCTCCCCCCCCCACCCCTTCTCTGTCTGTCTCTGTCTGTCTGTCTGTCTGTCTGTCTGTCTGTCTCTGTCTCTCTCTCTCTCTCTCTCTATCTATCTGTCTATCTATCTCTGTCAGTCGTTCATTACTGACATTTTCAAACTGAAAGAAACACGGAAGCAGCAACGTCTCCATTCAATGACGGTGCGGTTTAGTGCGAGAGGTGCCGGTTCTCATCCACACAATATATTCTACGAGGGGGATTAGAGACATTCTTGCTGCAGTACCAGGTCCTGTCTGCACCAGTCAGCTGTGTGTTAAATTTTGAATGGATTTTACTTGTTACCATGTATGGAAATACTCTTAACATAGATTCAAAGGTATTTATTGGCACTGATCAGACCAGTTGTGCTGTATGGCTCTGAAACCTGGAGTACAACGAAAGGAGACGAAGCCTTGTTACAAACCTTTGAGAACAAAATTTTAAGACGCTTCTTTGGACCCATTAGGGATACACAAAGTGGAGAGTGGAAAAGAAGAAGTAACAAAGACATTTATGATCTGTTTAAGTCCCCGCTAATCACTGGTATCATGAAGGCTAATAGACTACAATGGCTGGGGCATATAGAAAGAATGGAAGATAATAGGGAAACAAAACTCGCTTACACTCAGGAAATAAATTACCGTAGACCCCGAGGTAGACCAAGAAGACGGTGGAGAGATAATACATGTACAGACCTACAAGCACTTGGAATCAACGACTGGCAAGAGAAGGTCCACCAGAGAGACGAATGGAGACGGATTGTATTTGCAGCAAAGAACCTCAATGGCTCGGAAAGCTGAAGAAGAAGAAGAAGAAGAAGAAGAAGAAGAAGAAGAAGAAGAAGAAGAAGAAGAAGAAGAAGATAGAAGTAAAGGATTGAAGTAGAGGTTATTATTGTTGTCGTTTAGTAGGCGCTCGCTGTCTTCCTCTTCCTCTCTTTCCACAAATCTTTCCGGTTGTCACATGTTTCAATATTTGTCTTGTCATGGTGTGGCCAAAAATGACAACTGCCTCTTTCTGATGTTTGTGATAAATTATCTTCGTGACTTAATTTCCCACAACATTTCCAGAGTATTTATTTTGGTTGTCCGATGAATGTTGACCATTCTTCTATAAAACCACTTAGCCAAGGCGTCTATGGAGTTTTTAGCTTGTTTACAAATTGTCCATGATTCGCAGCCGTATGTTAAAACTGGTTCTATGTTACATGCAAGATTCCGTTTTCTAACTTCCACACTTCCAGTGACAAGGACATATTTCGAACTGGCAGACAAAGGTATCAAGTCTCAGAAAGTGAAATCTTATATATAAATTAGGATGTGCGTATCTCTGTATGTATTTATGTATCTCTGTCTGTATGTATGGCCTTTATTTGTTCGCGAACGGCCCATCCGATTGAGATGAAATTTTCTACACGCCTTCCTTTCATTCCAGAGCTGTCAACTGTGATATTTTGTTAGTGTGAAATCGCCTGCTTACTCAGTATTATTTCATTTTTCATTTTTCATCATAATTTCATATATCTCAGGGGACCTAACTCTGTAAAAGTTATTTCAAGGGGCATAACTTTTCTTTATAACTTATAGTCATATTGTGGCATCGTTTTCAAAGATTTATAAACTCTTTGTCCATAGTTATGTACCGGCATATGAGTTATAATAAATAATGATACAATCTGTAAGGCATTTTCAAAGTTTTCATAAAAATGATGCACAATGCATAACATTGTAACTCATCTTTTTTTGCTTAAGAAGTTACTGTAGTCATGCAGGTGATTAGAAAGAGTTTTCATTAAAAATAATGGATGGTGTGTGGTAGAACGTTCTTTTAAGTTACATTTTTTTTTGTTGTATGAATTTAATGAAGCCGGACAGGGTCAGGCAGACAGATAGACAGACAGACAGACAGATAGACAGTCGGGAACAGGAACTTATATGACTACTTATATAAATTAAATGAGATGCTTCACACCAGGAGCTGGGCGATGTCGGGCCGGGTCAGACAGACAGACAGACAGACAGACAGACAGATAGTCGGTAACGGGAACGGGAACTTATATGACTACTTATATGAATTAAATGAGATGCTTCCCACCAGGGACTGGGCGAAGCCGGGCAGGGTCAGCTAGTACTCTATAAACAGATCAGCGGCTTGGAGAGTACAGTGATGGGAGGCCGTGGTTCCTGGCAGAAGTCGCAGGGGTCGAACAGCAGGATGATGGACACACGCCACTGAAGAAGAACTGAAGATGTGCGGGGCTGGTGAACTGGCAAGAGATCATCATCATCATCAAGTGCCCTGCCAGCTGGCGTAGGCGTTCATGACTCTCCTCAGATCTCGGTCTTTTGTGTTCTGGATTCTGGATTCCGTCTCAATCCACCCAGCACCATTTCTCTTGGTCTGCCTCTTCCTCTCTTCCCCTCGGTCTTTCCAGTTGTCACGATGTTCTCCAATGCCTCTCTTCTCATCACATGAGCAAAGAAAGCTGTTTGTCTCTTTCTTATTGTTGTATGTAATGTTCTAGTTTCGTTAACCTCTTTTAGGCAGACTCGTTGTCGTTGTTAGATACTTTCGCAGTCCAAGGAATTCGCAACATTCGTCTCATAAACCACATCTCTGTTGTTTTCAAGTTCTTCTTAATTTGTTCATTTACATTCTAAGATTCACTTCCGTATAGCAAAACAGGTTCTAAATAACATTTCAGCACTCTCTTTTTTTTACATTCAATGATAGTGACTTATTGCATAAGATACTCTTCAATTTCTGAAATGCAACTTTTGCTTGCCCTATTATGCTCTTAATCTCTGTTGTGCATCTTCCACCTGATGTTATAAATGCCCCTAGGTATTTAAAATTACCCACTTGGTTAAGAATTTTCGCTTCTGTTTCCATTTCCCATTTTTGTGTCACCTTTTTCTTTGATATCATCATTGGTGCTGTTTTTTTTTTATTCAAGGAGAGTCCTATCTTTGCACTCTCTGTTACTACAATGTCCAATAATTGTTGTAGATCTGTTGCATTATCCGCCACCAAACTGTGTCATCTGAATAGCGTACATTGTTTATATTGTAACCTCCGAGTTGTATTCCTGGCGTCTCTTTGATCTCTCTCATTATTATTTCGCTAAAGAGGGAGAAGAAGTCAGGTGACAAGACACATCTCTGTCGTACTCCTAGCAAGAGATAGAGAACCTTATTGACCGAGCGGCACTCGGTGGCTGATGCGGTCAGTACCGCTCGCCTTTACTTGCCCAGACATGTCCTGGTTTCTATGTTAGACTGGATGCACCCCTGGGGAACAAGTTTTAAATATTGATATCCGCCCCGATGCGGATTGAACTGGTGACAACAGCGCCTGCAGGTGAGCGTCTAGCCGCTACGCTACCGCGACACCCCGGAGCGTTACTGCTCGAAGACGATAATCTGCTGGGGGTCGAGCGGGGATCTTTGTCTTGACAGGCAAGAGCAATAATTACTATGCCACCGCGGCACTGGAAGTATATAGGACATGAAATACAGGTTACACAGATAGATAGAGCCTGTGCTCTTGGATGGAATCTCCATAGAGGAAGCAAACTTGACACTAATGTGTGCTGTAATATGTGCTGTAATGTGTGCTGAAGTCGGACACACCGGGTCACTGTGTATGACGCACTCATCCCCAAAGATGAACAAGAAACAGAAGAAGAAATACAGGTTACCTGAATGAATAATTTCAAAAGGTTTAGATATGATTAAAAAAGGATTGCATGAAAGAGGCTAATGACACTAGAATCTTTTATATAATAATAAGAAAGATACAAACAGCTTTCTTTGGTCGTGTGATGAGGTGCGAGGCACTGGAGATAACATCGTTACAACTAGACTCATTAAAGGGAACAGAGGCAGAGGCAGACAAAGAGAAATGATCCCGGATGGTTTGAGACAGTGACATGGAGGAATTTCATCAGCAGAGTTGATCCTGAACATCAATGGGCAAGATTTATGGAGAGGCATGAGCGCATAGGCCAGCTGACAAGGCACTTGATGATGATAGAGATACCGAATCACGCACTGGTAATAGGGACAGCTAATCCTCACGCACAATTCAGTTCTGTGCACTAGAAGTAGTAGGACGTGTAGGAATACGCTGGAGTTTTAAGCCAGCGAACGCAAAGCAAACAATAAAACAAACATTTCCAGATGAACACCGCAACAGAGAGAGAAATCGCGAAGACTTGTAACAGCATGACAGACACACGGGTAAGAAGCAAATTGAAAAGGACTGACACGAAAATTAAGACATCGCACAACATCATCATCATCATCGAGTGCCTTGCCGGCTGGCGGGTGTGATCATGCCTCTCTGCAAATTGCTATCTGTGATGCCATGGATCAATTCATGTGTTGACTCCCTTCAGTGCCATGACACAAGACTGTCAATAATCTTCTCATGTTATCGTCCTCTATCTCTCTTTCCATAAATCTTTCCGGTTGTCACAACATGTTCCAGTTTTTGTCTTCTCATAACATGGCCCAAAACAAAATGATGTCTCCCTCTTTCTGATGTTTGTGATAACATCGATTAACACCAGCTCAGACGCTACAACAGATGTTGTTTACTTCTGATGACATCATTATTTAATGATTTGTCGCTTAAAAGTCGACATGGTCGACTTCATTGCACCGGGTTTAATTCCATATGGCTCAGTCTCTTTCCGCAGCGCGGAAAGCGTCGCACAAAGCACGAACTCCACACGACTCGAAGCACGACTCCAGACGAGTTGTCACTGGAGCTAAGGAGTTCGAGCTTTGTGTGACGCTTTCGGGAGGCCGCCCTGCGGAAACAGACCGAGCCATATGGGATAAAACCTCGTGCAATAAAGTGGGCCCTCTTGCCTTGTGAATATTGTTTTTGTATGCTTGTCAGTTTTATATCCTTTACAAGAAGTCGCAGTAAACCCCAACATTTTTTGGCTGTTTGTGTTTTCTTGGCAATTGTACGTTCAGTAGTTTGCTATTGCTTTCTGAACGACGGGCACTCTGTATGGAAAGCAGCGGAAGACGGTCTGCCTGCGGGTGTGTTTCGAACGCGGTATGCGGAATTACGAATTGCGTCCGTGACCCCTTCGCCATAGTATGTACGACCATTTGTTATATATCAGATAATGTTTACTTATGATGCTAAAGAGGACCCTTTCATTTTCATTAAGGTGTATTCAGTATATGGTGCAGCATCCTTATGTTGTAGATAAATGGGTGCTCCAAGTGTGATGTGGTCATTGTTATAGCGGCCGCCTTACTTCCCATGCATGTCCTGGTACTTATTTTATACTGGATCTACATCGTAATTCAGGTCAATTGTATCCACTACCGCGACTCCCATGTGTCATGTACGATCAGTTACACATCAGGTGTTGTTTACTTGTCTGTCGTAGGGTTAGTGTTATCACCGCATCGTGTTTTTCTGTTTTAGTTAGAAAAATACGGGACGCGTGCAGTTATGGGTTCCCAAGTTCGCTCCAGATCTATGCCCACTAGAGGATTCCTAAGTTCGCTCCAGATCTATACGCAATAACGGATTCCTAAGTTCGCTACAGATCTATGCGCAATAACGGATTCCTAAATTAGCTCCAGATCTATACGCAATAACGGATTCCTAAATTCGACCCAGATCTATACGCAATAACGGATTCCTAAGTTGGCCCTAGATCTATACGCAGTAATGGATTCCTCAATTCGCCCCGATCTATACGTACTAGCTGTTCCTACATTCGTCCCAGATCTATACGCACTAGCCTGTTCCTACAGAAGCTCGTGATATATTATATACTATGTAAGTACATTCATAGACAGGTGCTGTCATTCTACCATGCATCGTTGGTTTCAGAAGCCAAGGAGGCTATTATGTGACATCTTGTTAGTCATTGTGGATCACTTGTGTCAAGTGGGAGATTATTTGTCGGATGTAGCGGCGAAACTGTGACCTAGATGGCGGTGAGTGTGAGATGTTGTGTTGTCTGTTTCACTGGTTCCCTGACTGGTCGTGTTTGCTACATACAAGACATTACACACAACACAATACACACAAGACATTACACACAAGACATTTACACACAAGACATTACACACAAGACATCAACACAAGACACTACACACAAGACATTACACACAAGACACAAGACATTACACACAAGACATCAACACAAGACACTACACACAAGACACTACACACAAGACACTACACACAAGACATTATGCACAAGACATTACACACAAGACATTACACACAAGACACTACACACAAGACATTACACACAAGACACAAGACATTACACACAAGACATCAACACAAGACACTACACACAAGACACTACACACAAGACACTACACACAAGACACTACACACAAGACATTACACACAAGACATCAACACAAGACACTACACACAAGACACTACACACGAGACATTACACACAATACAATACACACAAGACAATACACACAAGACAATAAACACAAGACATTACACACAAGACACAATACATTACACACAAGACATTACACAAAAGACATTACACACAATACAATTCACACAAGACAATACACACAAGACATTACACACAATACACACAAGACATTACACACAAGACATTACACACAACACAATACACACAAGACATTACACACAAGACATTACACACAAGACACAAGATATTACACACAAGGCATTACACACAAGACACAAGACAATACACACAAGACATTACAAACAAGTCATTACAAACAAGACATTACACACAAGACACAAGACATTACACACAAGACACAAAACATTACACACAAGACATTACAAACAAGACATTACACACAAGACACAAGACATTACATACAAGACATAAAACATTACATACAAGACATTACACACAAGACAATACACACAAGAGAATACACACAAGACATTACAAAAAGACATTACACACAAGACATTACACACCAGACATTACACACCAGACATTACACAAGATATTACACACCAGACATTACACAAATAATTGCACACAAGATATTTACATACAAGGTACTACACACAAAACATTACACACAAGACATTACACATTACACACACCATACTACACACATCACATTACACATTACACACTACATACATCACACATCATTCACTACACACACCAATCATACTCCGCACATCACATAATACACATCACGCTACACATTGCACACATAACATTACACATATCACACTACTCATTTCACACTACACACTACAATGCACTATACACAAGCATGGCTTGGTCATACAACTGCTAGTTATCCGGAGACATGCATGCCGACAGTCTCTTCTCTCACTTCCTACAGTCTCTGCTAAATGTGGATGATCGTTATGTATGTCGACATCCTCCTGTCTCTCTTCCTATAGTTCATGTCATATAGGTGTTGATCGTTATGTCAGCTCACAGCCTTCTGTCTCCCATCTTATAGTCCTGCCGTATGGTGTTGATCGTTATGTCAGCTCACAGCCTTCTGTCTCCCATCTTGTAGTCCATGCAATATGGCGTTGATCGCCATGGTTACCCCCCTCAGCCTCCTATTCCGCGTGTTGTAAATCATGTCTGACACAGATGCTTCTCCATGTCACAACCTCAAGCTATCCTATGTCATCTCTCTAGGACCCCCCCCCCCTTTCACTGTTCTGTGTTCACTATGTGTTCTAAATGTCCGCTTCTCTTGCCGCATAAAAGTGTACTATTGTTTACTATATATTCAAAATGTCTGCTTCTCTTGCAGCCTAAAAGTATACTGTTTCCACTATATATTCCAAATGCCCTCTTCTCTTGCCACATAAAAGTATACAATTTTCACAATGCATTCCCAATGTCCGCTTCTCATGAGACATCAACAATACATAAGTGGAGCCGCCTTTATACACGTCCTGAGACTTATTGGGTGCATGGTGCTAGCCACACATTGTCATAGACCTATTGGCACTCGGAGGGTGGGGCAGTCAACATCTCCCAGGCCCTCTTCACCTCCCAAACCATTTCCTGGGACCTATGTTAGACCGGTCTACCTGGCAACTCAAGCCATTGTTAACCATTTTCCCGGAGGAGGACTCGAACCCTGGGCATGAAACGTTTGTTAAACCTTCACCAGGCGACAGCTGCTAGAGCCAGTATAACAACGTGAGTAAGAGAAAATACACACAAGTTTATGTCTCTCCCGTCTTAAGTTTCCACTCGTGATCTGGGCCATGCTATATCCTTGTTGGTCAATATTCTACTGTCTCTATTTCCGTGTTTCCACACTTGGTTGAGTTCTGATAAGCGCAGACAGCATCTGTGTGAGTGTTATACCGCAGTTCAATAAACCTAGGCCCCAGGGATGTCTGCAGCTCGGTGACTAATTTCATTCGGCCAGCTCCGCTAAGTAATATTGGGGGGGGGGGGGTGTCTTATTAGGAAGAACAACAACCAAAATTCAAAATTATGCACTTGAAAGTAGCATCTCTGCTGTCTTCAACACCATCATGTCCCACCACGCCGCAGGCGATCATGTGCCTCCACCTATCCTGTGTGTTTGTGATAAGGTTAACCGCTGATTGTCTTCCGTACAATTGTGTGAATCCATTCAGCAGTTTCTCCCCACGTCGACCTGAGTCTGTAACACCCTTGATCTTCACTGTTGTCAAGACATTAACTAGACGCTCTTGTCTCAAAAGAACCATAAAAAAAAGTTAGTTCAATATCCTTTACAGAATGTCACAGTTGACCGCAGCACGTTTTGGCTGTGTGAGATTTCTTGGCAAGTTTATGATCATTAGTTTGCCGTTGCTTTCTGAAAGACTGACACTCATACAATTTTATGAAAACAAGTTCAAGGCGGTATTGTTCCCAATATCCCGCAGTTGTATTTCGAACGCGGTATGCGGGAGTGCGAATTTGGCTCGTAAGCCTTCGCCACAGTGCCGGTATAACCATACCATAATCATAACATAATCATAACATAACCATAATATAATCATAACAAAGCCATACGATTATCATAACATAACTATAACATAATGATAAAATAACCATAATATAACCATAACATAACATAACCATAACATAACAAAACCATATCATAACATGACCATAACATAATATAACCATAACATAATATAACCATAACATAACATAACCATAACATAACATAACAAAACAGTAACTTAGCCATCACACGACGACTGTCTTGCCCTGGTGTACGCTATTAAATGTCTGTGTGAGCTGGCCTATTGCAACACGTGGTTGGGAGCGACGGTCACACCACACAGTGGTCACGCTCACTCTCTGGTCCGGGGATCATGGGTTCGAATCCACATGGAGGCGGTATTTGAAAGGGAAAAAACAATTGACGGCATCCGGCGTGGTACTGCCCACATCATCATCATCATCATCATCATCATCATCATCATCATCATCATCATCATCATCATCATCATCATCAAGTGCGATTGATCTATGCAAAGTGCCATTGGATGATTAATCGTCTGAAGCAACCTCCCTCACCTGCCATGGGCGTATATACAGTAGTTTTCCCTATGCAATCTTCTTTAACTTAATATATAAGACAACATGTCTGCTACCATATAATCAAATTTTAAGACGTAACTATGACACACACCCCTACTTCCCATTTTCCGCCATCCATTTTTGTGAGGTCCAAACCTACATTTTGTTTCGTGCTAAATCTGTTAAAGGGCGTACTTTTTAATGAAGTGTTCTTACATCCCACAGAGATCCATATTGGTGTGGCCTCCGGTTGATTTCTCTTCTCTCTGTCACTTGCTGTTGAGCCCCAGCCATGGCTGGCGTTTGATCTCAGTGACAGACTCTCCTTGACAAGCCGCCTACATTGGCGCCTTGATCCTGACAACCGGACCGAGGTTTTGTCTCCAGACTTTTCTCCCAACGCAGCACCAAGCTGCATCTCCACGGGGCCCGTGTTGCGGAGTTTTCTTTCCCCTCTCCAAACGCAGACACCAATAATGGGGGAAGAAGAAGAAGAAGAAGAAAAAGAAGAAGAAGAAGAAGAAGAAGAAGAAGAAGAAGAAGAAGAAGAAGAATATGGAGGAGGAGAGGAGGAAGAGAAGGAAGAACGACGACGACGACGACGACGACAACGACAACAACAACAACAACAACAACAACAACAACAACAACAACAACAACAACAACAACAACAACAACAACAACAACAACAACAAGTTGACCCCAGAGACACAGAAATGCAGCAGTACGAACACAAGCAGACACATCACTGAAGGTACGAGCATTATAACTATTAAGTGCAGGGCGACGGTTGTTGATAACTAGGCTGGATAATTATAGCAACATAGCCCATCATTTGACGTCACGGAACCACAGGAGGCCGGCTAGTAATTTGTGACATGAAAGCGACATCAGTGGCTGTGTTCTGTGGAGACCTGGACACTGGTTCTTTCTGTTGTAGGTCGCTGTGTAGAGCGACTGATGATACAGTACTGGCATGACGTCTGGATGCCAGCGGCATGGGATCTGAGACATGACATCTAATGACAGGCATATTTTATGATGACAGGCGCCGGGAAGGTGACCTGGCCAACAAACTCCCGAAGAAGCCGGATGTGTCGGCTAAATCTGGCAAATATCGCAGCTGTGCTGTAAACAGGCACGTCACAATTGCGTCTTAAGCTAAGTCTACAATATAGTCGGATGATCGATGAAGACAGACAGACAGACAGACAGACAGACAGACAGACAGACAGACAGACAGACAGACAGACAGACAGACAGACAGAAGGACTGCCTTGACAAGATGCATAAAGTAACTACCGTGACATGTCGCATAAAATGACTACCGTGACACGATGCACGAACGGACAGCCGTGATGTGATGCATAAACTGACCACCGTGACACGATGCATCAAGTGATCGTACTGACACGCTAAGCAATGTGACTGCCGTGATACGATGCACTAAGTGACTGCCGTGATACGATGCACTATGTGACTGCCGTGATACGATGCACTAAGTGACTGCCGTGATACGATGCACTATGTGACTGCCGTGACTCGACGCATTATGCCACCACCGTGACACGATGCACTGTGTGACCACCACGACATCCAGTCCCCACAGTGTGACTCACATCATATGTCGCTACTTTATGATTTCCCATAAAACAACATTTATGACCAGAAATAAATGCCACGTGCTCCCCCTTCACAAACAGGCCATAAATGTTCCTGACCCACTTCCTGTGCATTGGATTCTGGGACCTTCTCTGCGCTGATGTTTATATCTGGGTCTCCATAGAAACGGCAGCCATCACATTTTATCGTGTCTCTTTGCAGACATTGCAATGCTTTGTGGAGATAATTGTCTCGGTGTGAAATCATTACTGTTATGACATTCTGTTGGGGAGAGAGGGATGGGGTGGGATAGAGAGATATGAGACAGAGAAGAGAGAGATAAGAGAGAGAGAGATAAGAGAGAGAGAGAGAGTAGAGAGAGGATAGAAAGAAAGGAGAGCAGATAGAGAGAGAGAGGAGAGAGATGAGAGAGTCAGGAGAGAGAAAAGAGAGAGGAGAGAGAATAGAGACAGGTGAGAGAAAGGAGAGAGATAGATGACCGACGGAAAGAAATCGAGTGAGAGATATTACAAAGATAGGTCACACCCTGAGCGTGTGAGAAGTCAGATTGTGCGTGATGGTGGAAATGACCAGGTCTTCCCACGCATCAATTGTGGACGAACTAGTCTCTCCAATCACATTCGCTGCCGCCATTCTAACAGTTAGTTGCGTATCCTATACAGGACGTCGCAGTCAACCCCAGCATTTTCTGGCTGTTTGTGATCTCTTGGCAAGTTTACGTTCAGTAGTTTGTCGATGCTTTCTGTACCACCGGCACTCATACCATTGTATGAAAACCAACGCAAGATGTCTACTGCCAAATCGCCGGCGGCTGTGTTTCGAACGCGGTATGCGGGATTGAGAATTCCTTCCTTAACTCCTTCGGGTCGTAGTTATGATGCCGCTTTTGAAGCACGTTGTAACAAACTACCGTCCGTTAAGACGGCCAGGTCTCAGTACAGTTGAGTTAAACTGAGTTGAGTTGAGTTGAGTAGAGTTAAGAAGCGACATCACTGCCCTCAGGACATTCCCATATGCGCTCCACCCCCTCGTTCAACACCCAGCGAAGAATCACACTACTAATCGTTCCCACTGCTATCTGACTGAAAGTTCTCCTGGTTTTCCCTCTCAGTTTTGAGAATCTTCCAGAACCCTTTTCGATCTTCCGCAATCTCATTCTTCTCACACAGGGGTTCTCAATCTGTTCCTCCACCTTCTCCACCTAGTCCCACCAGCGCACGACCATCTCTCCCTTGTCCATAGGTAATCTACCACCAAGAGGTGAATTCCCTGCCAATCTATCAGCCTGTTCATTCCCCCGCACTCCCGCATGGCCACGGCAAAAATATCCATACAGTTCTCACAATCTGTGACCTCTGAAGCGAGGTGAGCATCTCAGTACAGGAGAACAGGGTAATGATCGCCAACGCCTGCAATAAACCAAACTGAAGAATAATTTAGAAAGCAGACGGTGACCCTCAACAAGATCTCATAACCTACGTGTCACCTTTGACCCTAGCATATGCTATTGCAATAATGAATTTGCTAAAAGCGTCACGATAGCCGTGCATCCTGAAACAGTGACAGCGATATACATAATACACAAAAACCTCCCCTCTCTGACAAGATAATTGATGTTACATCTCCCAGTTGTTACAGACACGCGTTCACCGGGATATGACGTTGTGCTTCAAGTGACAACTTGTAAAACAAGTGCAGGATTGAATTGTCTGGTCACGCGAACAAAAACAATGGTTGCCTCTTGTGTTGAGGATGGTGATGTTGTATTTATGTATTCCCCTATCTTCTATTTGTTTTTAACATCCGCCCGCTTTGATCTCAAGCATAGTCCACACAAGTGTTTCTACTTCTAGTCTACTGGACTGACTGTTGTGTGTGGATTCGTCTTCCATATTACCAGTTGTTTTGTGTTTTTTTCGCTCGCTCGCTTTGAACTCAACCGTAGTCCATACACACTATTTCTATTAGTGCTGGACTGAATTTTGTGTGTGGGTTAGCTTTCCCTATTAACAGTGCCCGTCGCCATCAGGCGAACCCACTCTGACTTCTGAGGCACTTGTAATTTACGTCCCCAAGTCAAGGAAGAGAGGTCAATATTTTAGTCCAAATGTCCGGTGTAGGGGTTGAACCCCTTATCTCGGCATCAGTACACCGGGTGTTTAAGAACACGCGTTCTTATCCATTCGGCCATGCTGGCCTCTATTACGTGTCCCTCGTCATAAGCTCAAAGCGAGCGAACGAAAAAACACATTCCATATTTGAGGGCAAAGGGAGGACATAGTTATCCGCTTGTGGCTCAGAAATCACCTGATTGGTCACCCGGTACAGACAATTTTCCACAATCTAAAGTTTCTAATGATATAATTCATTTCCGTGATCTCTTTATTAGCGAGATCATGTAATTACACTTCTAAGATAACTACTAAATACGGAGGCGACGACAGAAGAGAACGGCCGAGAAAAAGCTGGCTCCTCACGGCCGAAGGTGCTAGAATAATGTGTGAGGAACGAAGCACAGCGTGCACGATGTTCTCCCCGAGGGAGGCGTGGCTTGGTAGCTGGCATAATGCACATTTGTGGGACAAGTTGTTGGACAAAGAAAACTAATTGAACGTCTCGAAATATGGTACGAATATACCACAGGAGAAAGACACCCAGAGTCATGACCCGGCTAGGCCTTCCCCCAGAGAATACCAGGAAGGTAAAGAACGAAATATTCCAGGAAGTGGAAAGGGGTGATTACTTTTTCTATGTGAATTTACCATGCACAATTTATGAAAGAAAGATGAGTGATTGGAAGGGCCGAATGTATGACGGGACTGCGTGCCCAGTTTTTGTACCCTTGGAAAATAAAGTTCTGTCGTTCGTTCGTTCGGTCAGAAGCCTCCCGTTGTGCTTGCTCCATGGCGGAGTTTGTATCACTATAAGATATAGTTTCACGTGCAAACTTGAAGAAGTAAACATGCCACAGTATTTGGAAATGTAAAATTGTGGACGTAAGCCAACCCCCAGAAGTCAAATCGATACGTCATTTCCACCAAAAGTATGAATGTTCCTCTGGTTCCTTTAGTCCAAGTATTAAGCAATAATCACTGGCTATCTTAAGGTTCAGTCGTAGATCACTGGCTATCTTGAGATCCGGCTGTAGATCACTGGTCATCTAGGGATCGGAATGGATTTAGGCAGGATTCTTATAGCTGACTCCAAGAAGGTTCCATAATTTAAGAGATCTGGTTGGGAAATTAAGGAAGTAGAGATACTAATTGAGGTAGGATTGAAATGCTACGCTCTAATGGGGAATACAGCCGGATCGATAGACAAAGGAACAGACAGACAAGATGAAAGAAAGACAGATAGATAGGCATACTGCCAAAAAGATAGACTGAAAGATACAAAAAGATATATACAGACAGACAGCTATGCAGGGGGACATACATACATTCAGACATATAGGCAGGAAGACATACATAGACAGATAAACAGTAACGCATATAGACAGAATGGTAGATAGATTGACATAAGGAGTCAAAGACAGACAAGCGACAAACGTGGTGATAGATATACAGATAGGCAAACATACATACAGACATATAGACAGAAAGTTTGGCAGATATAAAGAAGGTAGATATACAAACAGACAGGCGGGAGAACAGAAAAACATATAGACAGACATACAACAGGCAGATATACAGATGGGTGGACGGCTGGACAGTCAAAAGACATGTATGCAGTCAGTCAGACAGACAGACAGACAGACAGATAGACAGACAGACAGACAGACAGACAGACAGACAGACTGGCTGGCTGGCTGGCTGGCTGATAGGCAGGCAGGCAGACAGACAGGCAGAAAGATAAACATTGGAACAGAAGGGATCGTTGCAAAATAAATGGAAAACATATCATCAGATAGCTGAGAAATAAGTAAAAAATATCTATAAGCAGACAGATAGACAGAAAAGCCCCGGTGAGGGCCGGGATTTATTCACGTGGACTTTAAGTAACAAAATGGCCCCTGGTCTCTGGGTAGTGATATCGGACGTGTGTATTGTTCGCACGTAAAAAAAAATCACTTGGCAGTTGGAAACCGAAAAAGAGTAGCCTAACAGCGCCGCCCGGGCAAAATTTCGAAATAAAAATCTACCCAAAGAATTTCAGGATCCTCGGTTCCACGAGTGCTACGGAGTTCGTGCACTGAGATGAGATTCTCCGGACTCAGGCTTGAGTTAGAAGTTGAACGATGCACTTATGGGCTACACCCGTGTGCCGTGATGTTGATCCGTCGACTAAACTAAACTAAACTAAACTAAACTAACCCAAACTAAATTAAACTAGACAGACAGACAGACGGACAGACGGACAGACAGACAGACCCCACGTATCCATTTAGCCAAATGTGTTGTCCGAGATATTTCAAAGGTTGGGGAGTGGCCACTCAGGAGATCTCAACGCCCAGCAAGGTCCTCTCAACGCCCAGCAAGGTCCTCTTCAACGCCCAAAAAAGTCCTCTCAACGCCCAGTAAGGCCCTCTCATTTTAACACCTCTCTAATTTTAAATTTTGTTGCGCATCCCTTACGGGACGTTGCAGTCAACACCAGCATTTTCAGCTGTTGTTAATGTACTAGGCAAGTGTTACGTTCAGTAGTTTGCCATTGCTTTCTGAACGACCGGCCCCTATACCTTTTACGACAAAACCAGCACCGCTGTGTTTCGAACCCGGGTATACGGGCTCACAAACCGCGTTCGCAAGCCCTTTAGCCGCAGAGACACCTCTCTACGCTCTCCTAAATACCATATCAATCTGGCTGGCCGCTGAGTAAAACCACACAGTATCAATTAGCCAGTCAATCACGTGTCGTCTCCACCATGAAAGTTGGCACTCCTCGACCTCTAACCCCTCGACCTCTAACCCCTCGACCTCTACCCCGTGTGTCTCATGTTTTATTTGTAGCCTCTAACAAACTGGCGGATATGTTCCGAAGGGGTTACCAATGCAATTCGTAATCCTGCATACCGCGTTCGAAACACAGCAGCGGGTGATGTGGAAGTAGAGCGCCTTGCGTTGGTTTCCATATAATGATACGAGTGCCAGTCGTTCAGAAAGCAATGGCAAACATCATCATCATCAAGTGCCGTGCCGGCTGGCGTAGACGTTCAAGGCTCTCCACAGAACTCGGTCTTTGGTATTGTCGCTTATTTTCCCGGGAGGAAAGTGAAATCAACAAGCACATCTTCAAGCTTATTATCTTTTGGGATTATTGACTGACTTCTGTCTACACTCCTTCCTCCCTTCTGTCTTCCCTTCCATATATCTATTCCTTTCTCTCTCTCTATTATTCCCTCAACACATACTCCGACAACAGTTCCTTTCAACGATTAATAAAATATTTATTAATAAAAACTATGTCTGGTCTATGTATGGGCTGTGTAAGCGTAGTTGATAGTGTATTCTATTGTTGGTGCAAGAATTAACTCTTAATGTCTAGCAGCGGTATCACATCTCGCCCAATCATTCTGCCAAACCACCGGACATCACATAAAACAGGAAAGGTCTCACCCTGGATGTTCCGTATGCTTGAGTCTGATGGTAAATCCGTTATTGAACGAAACAAAACTGTTCACCACTGGATCACCGTAACGTAATAATATTCCAGTAAGTCTATGACTTCGCCCGAGTTTGTTTCATGAAATTAATTATCCATACCGAAAAAACTACATCACCACAGTTCTGCATATTGTCTCTAATGAGTAGCAATGTTTTGACTTGTCTATTGTTTCTTAACTATGCGTACAAGACGTATGTAGTTTTATTTTGCTTTGCTTTCTGCAAACTTATCTTTCTTTTTCCCATTATTACTTTGGTTATCTGGATATTCTTTTCTTCTTTTTCAAAGTTCCTTTAAAGGTATGTTTTATTTCGTATTAGACCTTGTCTAGGTTATTCCTTGGTTTATTGAGGTATTTGCTCTCCTCACAAATGAAATGCCTTGAGTTTATCAACAAAGCTTTTCCTGTACACAAGACGTATGTGTCTATCTTCTCTGATATATCCGGATGGGAATTGGAACCTGTGAGAAGTATAACATATCAAGTGATAGGCTTCTGCCACTTAATACTACTTATGCAAGTGTCCTTCTCCAGCCGTAATGACAAGGCTTCCGAAGTAAACACCAACATAAAACATATGAATTCACCAAAGTCTAAACTATTCACTAATAGAAAGCAATGGTAAACGCTATGCACACACATCTATTTTCCTATGCTAAAACTATTACTCTAAGGTTATAATACCTTATATATTCACTTATCATCCTGGAATTGAAATACACTAGCGAATAAAACACTAATATCCCATATTCTTTCAACCATTATGGACGTGTATTTCTTTCCCCACTCAGGATGCATAGATAATCCAGCCCAGTTTGGAACACACACTAAACAGAAAACCCCGTTTCTACTATTTATAACGAGTGGCCCATCCTCCGTTAGTGTGTGATGTTCATACCTCAACACTCGTCTCTTGACGTATCGTGCCCATCAAAAGGCGTTCAAATCACGTAGTGACTATTTGCTCGTTTCATCCGTTGTTACGCTGTTTCCCTGAGTTCCCCGTACGCGAATACTTCAAAGCATCCTGACTCGTTGATCGTTTCTCCGTTCCTTTTTCCCCCCAACGCGATCTCCCGGTTCCCGTGTCCGTACGATCCGATCGTCAGGCAATGAACTCTGCGAACACCTGTATCCTATTTTTCATATTCGTAGGTCAATGATCTTTAATTTATCCTCCTCTCAGAATGAAGTACACAATTGTTAACCCTCCTCCTTCATTGTATTTTGATATGTAAGTTATCAAGGAATCACTAAACTGCAGTTTTTCCGTGACATAGGCCCCCTCTTAAGAGAGTTGACCGCGTTGACTCTTCATCATTGTAGTTTTGATTCCTATGATCCTCCAACTTATTCCTCTTCCTCTGGGGTTGGATGTCTAGATAAGAAATCCGCTCCTACATTCTCCTTACCAGGTATCTTCCACTGTGAAGTTGTCCTGTTGCATCAACAACGACCATCACATCCACCGTGCGCTGAGCTTCTGCGAAGTAGCTATTAACATCACGTGTTGATGATATGATTGGATCCTCACATGGCTCACCTCATTATCCAGTAGGCTCTCTAATTGACACCCTACTATACTACTCACGACTGAAACTAGTGTTGGCTCCTCGCTCCTATACGTCCGGTCGACCTTCTCTCGACTTGCGTCAGCGACGGCTCACAATACAGACGGATTGTCCCATCCTGATTGTAACACTGCCTCCATGTCCTCTTGGTTTCCCCCGGCTTTGCCTCTGGGGTTGTTCCATCTCGTCCACGTTGGATCGCGTCGTCTTTCCCAAACCTCCTGGACTTTTGCTTCCAGGACCATCTTGGGCGATATTGTATCTGGTCAGCCCATCTTCGGTTGGAGTCCTGGGTATTTCTCGTCTTTCCCGACCTTACCCACCCCTTCTGAACTTGGTTACTATTAAAGGTTTCACTCTTGCCCTTTCCCTGACGTGTGATTTCCCTCCTCCTTTCGTTGGGTAAATCTGACCTAGCACGTACTGTCCCTTAGGCCCTCCTATGTTGTACTGGCGATCTCTGGTCTTCGTCTGGACTGGTAACCTTTGTCCCAATGGCTGCCATCACCATAAAGTGCGAAGCTTTACTCTCGGATCTCTCCTCATATTTCCTAATGAGATGTCTAGGGAGATTTTTCTTCTCTTCCCCGATCCGGATTTTGTAGATGTTTTTGGACACCACCTTTTCCACAGGATAAGGTCCTTTCCATCCTACTTGGAGTACATTATTCTCTTCTGGACCCCATACTTCCACTTTGTCTTCCACCTTAAGAGCTAGTTTCCTCTTAATTCGCTTGTTGGGTGGTGCTTTCTGGCACTCTGAACAAGACTTCACTAACCGGCGTACATCTCCGGTCATTCCTGGCCAGCAATAATGGCCGGAAATTTTCTGCAATGTCTCTCTGACACCCATATGTCGATTCTCGGCTATGATGTGTCCACTCTGAAGAATATGAGGACGGTGGGTCTCTGGAACCACCCACTGCTCATGTAGGTTGTCTCCCCTCCCAACTCTCCGATAGAGTAGTCTATTCTTCAGAAAGTACTGTCCCCGTTCTGGTGGCTCAGCATTTCTTTGCAGCTTTCTGTAGCAGGGACGCAACGTAGTGTCCTTCCTCTGGGCAGTATGCAATTCTCCTATCACTGAGTTGTCGCATAGTGTCTCTGCCTCTTTTTCCTTCCCTTGAGATCCACTGTGGGCTGGCTGTCCCAATCCTCCTCTCAGAATGAAGTACACAATTGTTAACCCCCCTCCTTCATTGTATTTTGATATGTAAGTTATCAAGGAATCACTAAAATGCAGTTTTTCCGTGACAGGTATTCTGGATCAATTCTGCTGATGATATTCCTCCATGCCACCGTCCCAATCCATCCAGCATCATTTCTCTTGGTCTGCCTCTGCTTCTCTTCCCCTCGATCTTTCTAGTTGTCACGATGTTCTCCAATGCCTCTCTTCTCATCACATGATCAAAGAAAGCTGTTTGTGTCTTTCTTATTGTTGTATATAGTGTTCTAGTTTCATTAGCCTCTTTCAGTCAATCGTTGTTAGTTACTCTGGCAGTCAAATGAATTCGCAACATTCGTCTTAAAAACCACATCTCTGTTGCTTCTACGTTCTTCCTAATTTGTTCATTTATATTCCAAGATTCGCTGCCATACAGCAAAACTTGTTCTATATAGCATTTTAGCCTTATGCATTTAGCATAATGGCAAACAGCTGAACGTAAACCTGCCAAGAAATAACAAACAGACAAAAATGCTAAGGTTGACTGCGAAGTCCTGT
Organism: Cepaea hortensis; assembly: GCA_963921405.1. Lineage (NCBI taxonomy): Eukaryota > Metazoa > Mollusca > Gastropoda > Stylommatophora > Helicidae > Cepaea > Cepaea hortensis. The sequence continues at coordinate 94,543,609 of OY992893.1, forward strand.
AAAGGATATGCAATTAACAAACCACTGTTTGTCCATCTGATGTTATCTGTCCACTTGTATCGCTGTCTATCTCCTACCATGTCTTTCACTTCATACAGGTGTCTTTAAGACTCTGGTAATAAGCCAGTTTCGTGGCTAAAGGCTTGCGAAGGCGGTTCGTCAGCCGGTTACCAGGCGTTCGAGGCTCAGCTGCGACCGACTTGTGCAGCAGACCGTGTCGCGTTGTGTTATAACGTGATGGTATGGGAGCCGGTCGTTCAGAAAGCAACGGCAAACTACTGAATGTGCCACTTGCCTAGTACATCACTGTCCTGTTATTTTCCCGAGAGGAGGTTGGAATCCACAAGCACATCTTTAAACTTATCATCTGTTGGGATTATTGACTGACTTTTGTCTACACTCCTCTCTTCTGTCTTCCCTTCCATATATCTATTTCTTTAACTCTCTCTCTCTCTCTCTCTCTCTCTCTCTCTCTCTCTCTCTCTCTCTCTGTTATTCCCTCAACACATACTCCGACAACAGTTCCTTTCAACGATAAATACAAGATTTATTAATAAAAACTATGTCTGGTGTATGTATGGATATTGTCTATGTAGTTGGTATGTTCTTCTAGTGTGGATGCCAGATAAGATGTTGATAGATAGTCTCCGTGTCTTCTCTCGTCTCTTCTCTCAGCTAGAATACAGGACATTACATAGATACAACGGAACGATCTCACCCTGACAGCTCCGTCTGCTTGAGTCTGTAGATATATCCGTTTTTTGTAATGAAAAATGTTCACCACTGGATGAATGTATTTAACCCGATCACCATATGCTGTCAGCTTAAACGGAATGGTCTTTCTTATCTTATAGCGTTCTTACTTCCATCCTGGAAAACACATCGAGTTTCTAGTATTCTCTATTTTTGTCCTGTACAAGTTCTACACTGGATAGTTCTTAATGGGTATAGGCACTTTGTATGCACCTTGCAACTCTTCGATACTGAGTCATTTGAGTTTTTCTATTAGTTTAAATGATCTCTATTTTCCATTCTCTGTCCTCCTTACTTCTTACGATGAAAATTCTTTTCTTTCCTTTCTTATGCACAAGTGTCGTGCTTTATTACTTTAAAGTGCTTTCTTGTGGTTTATCAACACTGGGTGATCTTGACCACAGCCATCTGTGTTATATCTTAGTTGATAAGTCCCGCACTGGTATGGAAACCTGTGTGATATACATTTAATAATGAGATCTGTGTCTGCTTCCTCTTCTCTCCTATGTGAGTGTCTTTTCCTCCAGCCGAAATGAAAAGGCTTCCGAAAAAACCCACTCTGACATAGGATAGAAGATTCACCTAACGTCTATACTATTCCTACTAATAGAAAGCAATGTTAAATGCACTACACGCCCATCTATATTCCTATGCTAAACTATACTCTAATATATTAATACCTTATAAACATCCTTTACTGAATTGGGAGTACTAATGCACCATAAATACACAAACGTTCTTCTGAACGCAGCACATCCCTTTTCATAATCCTTCTTCTCCCGAAACCTAAGCATCACCCTCCCTCACAAAGACGTAGCCACTCTTTATAGGTCATTTTTGCCGCATAGTCCTTGACCTTGCTGGACACCTCACATCCAGACTTCATTATCATCGTTAGTGGAAAATTACAGCTCTGAACCGTTTCACATCCATACCGCAATATGCTGTCCAATAATACTGTCTGCCTTTGTCGCAAACCAATTTTTCCACTCGACAGTTTACCTGTGCGGTTAGCGGCCCCCTTTCGTGTCTTGACCTATAAACACATACGCCTGGTCACTCCTTTGTTTGTTACCCTTACTGCTTCGGTGGTTAACCCTTCTTCTACCTGGGTGGTCGGTGTATACAGTCGTCTATCTGGGAATCATTAACTCTCAGTATTTCACGACATAGGCCCCCTCTTGAGAGATTAGACCGCGTCGAATCTTTCTCACTGTAGGTTTGATTCCCATGATCCACAACCCTAGTCTTCTTCCTCCGGAGCTGGATGTCTGGATAAGAAATCTGCTCCTACATTCTCCTTCCCAGGGATGTATTCCACTGTGAAGTGGTATGGTTGCAGCAACAATGACCATCTCATCAACCTGGCATTGAGTTTCTTGGATGTAGCTAGGAACATCAATGGTTGATGATCTGACTGGACCGTAAACTGTACTCCGTACAAGTATGGTTGAAATTTTTGTACAGCCCATACGAGTGACAAGCACTCTCTTTCAACAGTTGAATAATTTTTCTCTGCCGGTAGGAGTTTCTTACTGGCATAAGCTACAGGTTTCAAAACTGAAGCATCGTCTATTCCTTCTTGTAATAAGGCTGCTCCAATGCCGATCCCACTTGCATCTGTTCTTAGCACAAATGGCTTTGTGAGGTCTGGGAGTTGTAGAACTGGCTTGTTCACCAACGCCTCCTTTAATTGACTGTAGGCCTCCTCACATTCTGGCGTCCATATAACTGTATCTGGAAGTCCCTTTTTTAAGATCTCTGTTAATGGATTTCCCAGTTCGGTAAAATGAGGAATGAACTTTTGATAAAATCCACACAATGATAGGAAGGATCTTATATCTTTCTTGGTTTTAGGCCTCGAAGCTCGTCTGACTTTTTCCAGGTTCTTCGCCTCCGGGACAATTTTCCCGGGAGTGATGGTATGACCTAGAAATTCCAGAGTTTGGTAACCAATCATGCACTTGGTTGGTCGCGCAGTAAGCCCGGCTTCCCGGAGCCTGTCGAAAACTCTCTCTAAGGATCCCAAATGGTCATCTAATCTGTCACTGGCAATCAGTATATCGTCCATGAATGAGATAATGGCCGGGTCACGTAGAGGATCCAACAACGCTCTCATCATGCGAGTAAACACACTAGGCGCATTACTGAGTCCAAAAGGCATGACGTTGAATTCATAGTGTCCAGTAGGTGTACTGAAAGCCAGCAGATGTCGAACTTCTGGTTTGACCGGGATCTGATAATAACCCCTACTCAGATCTACTTTAGAGAAGTACTTGGCCTTATGGAGCCTGGCGAATAACTGGGTTGGATTAGGCAACGGTTCCACTTGGAACTGGGTATGACTATTCAGAAGTCTATAGTCAATACACAACCGGTGTTCTCCACTCGGTTTGCGTAACAACACCACTCCAGCATTATATGGGGATGTGGAGGGTGCAATCACCTCATCCTCCAACAGTTTCTGTATCTCCTCCTCCAAAGCCTTCTCTTTAGCAAACGGCACTGGGTAGATTTTTGGCGAACCGGATCCTGCGTAGTTAAGGTCATCTCGAACTAAACCAGCTCCGTCCGTCCTGGTTTATCCGTCAGGATCTGCTTATGGGATTTGAGAACCTGGCCAATCTTTTCCCTCTCTTGGAGAGTCAGATCAGGGTTCACCTGTACTTCCCGATAAGTTTCCTGGTTTATTAGAGGATACTCCCTCCCCTCATCTGGTCCGGTTTCAGTCTCCACTGCTACCGCCATTGCCATGAGATGGGCTGCTCCTTCCCGGGTTCTTTCTTCATATTTTCTCAAGAGATTAATATGAAAAATCTTCGACTTTCCCCGGATCCGTATTTGATAGTTGGTTCTGGATACCATCCTTTCCACGGGAAATGGTCCTTGCCAGCCTATCTCCAGTTTGTTGTTTCCCGTTGGGAGTAACAACAAGACTTTGTCTCCTACCTCAAGAGCTCTGTCTCTAGACCTACGGTTATAGTACTCCGCATGTCTCTTTCTGGCCTTTCTCAAGTTTCGAGTGGCCAGAGCCCAGCCCGTGTGAAGTTTTTCCTTCAGCTCCTCCACGTATTTGTACGAGGAAATCACCTCTTCTGAAGTTTCTTCCTCCGTCCAACTCCTCAATAAAGCTTCCAATGGTCCCTTGATTGGTCGACCAAACAGCAGAGTTGCTGGCGGTACTCCTGTTGAGCCATGTGGCACTTCCCTATAAGCAAAAAGGGCTGCCGGGATGTATTCATCCCACCTATCAGGTTTTTCCTGGGCCAATTTCCTGAGCATTGTCATCAATGTGCCGTTGAAACGCTCTACTTGTCCATTAGCTTGTGGGTGGTAAGGACTGGTATGTATATGGTTGGAGTGGAACACCCCAAATACCTCCTCCATTAGTTTCCCACAAAACTGTGACCCATTATCCGTCAGAATCTGATTAGGGAAGCCTAATCTGGTAAAAACCTCCATCAATGCATCAGCCACTCTTTTCGAGTCAATGGTTGACAATGGTATGGCTTCACTCCACATTGAACAGCAATCCACCATGGTGAGGATATACATGTTCCTCTTCTTGGTCCTAGGAAGAGGACCCACGATGTCGATAGCAACCCTCTCGAAAGGAGAGTTCATAACCGGCATTTCACCTAACACCACCGGCGCTGTCCAGTGTTTCGGGGCCACCCGCTGGCACTCTGGGCAGGACTTTACATACCGACTCACATCTCCCGTCAATCCTGGCCAATAATAATGACAGGAAATCCGCTGCATGGTGGCGGCGATACCCATGTGTCCACTGAACTAAATGGTATGCCCCATCTGAAGAATTTGGGAACGGTAGACCTTCGGGACTACCAATTGACCGTGTAAGTTGTCTCCCCTTCCGGCTCTCCGGTAGAGTAGCCGATTCTTCATGTAGTACTGTCCGCGTTTGGGTGGAACCGCACTCTTCTGCAACTTCTTATAGCAAGGACGTAAGTTATCATCCTCACTCTGGGCAGTTCGTAACTCCCCTGGCATTGGGTTTGAAATCCTTGCCTCTGCCTGATCCGTTTCCTTCTGAGAGCGTGTCTGCATAGCTCCCATGTGAATTGGTTCCTTTGGCATTCCCAGAAAGACATACCGGCAACCGAGGATGACTGGAAATATGGGATCAGTCAATACAGCGGCCTTGATTGTGCCGGTGACGTATCTTGACCGAATCTCCACTTGAGCAATGGGTAACTTCATGGCCACAGCACTCTTAGTCGCAGGCTGTATCTCCATGGTCTCCCCTGTGAGTTGTTCGGGGGATACTAGATCCGCCGAAATCACCGCTTCCCCATCCAGTCCAGTATCGTATAAACATTGGACTGGTTGTCCATTCACCTCAATCAATTCCACTACCGAGGGTCTCCCTTGGTCCGGAATGTCTTCCCCCTCCTCGACTTTTCCCTGGGATTCCTCGATGGGTTCATCGAGGCGTGTTTCGAAGGGACCGTCATTTGCCTTGCCTCGGCATTCTGCAGTCGTATGGGCTTTCGACCTGCAGTGTGTGCACCATGTTCCCTTCCTAGGTTTCCCTGTGTCCTTTTTGTTCCTTTCTCCTTCGCCGACCTCAGCCTTGTCTGTGATCACCTTCTTATGATTCAATTGGCATGCCGCGAAGTAAGGGTTTTTCGGTTTCGATCTGCAGTCTTTTGTGTTGTGAGAGGCCGCCTTGCAAACCGAGCACCACTTCTCCGACTACGGTCGTTTTGCGTGAGAATTCAAGGTGTTCTTGGTTCCTTCCTTCACCTTCTCGGAACTCTCCGTTGACGTCTTTTTATAAGGTTCCACTTTAGTTTCTTTTCCGTTCGTCGATTTCTTTCGGTCTTGTTTTTCCTGACCTTTGGTTTGTGTACTTAGTTCCGTCGCCTCCCCATGTACCTCTACGAATCGTTCCGCCAGCTTATTCACAACATCAATCCGTTCCGCCCCTTGTTCTCCCAAGAAGGTTCTGAGAGGTTTCGACATTTGCTTTCGCATCTGGTCGACCACCATCATCTCTTCGAGACTCTCATAATCCCTCTTGAATTCTGCCAAGTCCATCCATTTCTGGAGATAGGATTTCAGCCTTAGACTGTAGGCGGCGAATAGTTCTCCCGGCTCTCGTCTAGACGATCTAAACTTCTTCCTATACGTTTGTGCTGTGATGTCAAAATGCTTCATCAAAGCGGCTTTTAATTCCTCGTAATTATTTTCCTGTCCTGGTGGTAAGCGTGTGTACACTTCAAATCCCGAACCGATTAATCCCTGGGATAGTTTAAGAGCCCATCTGCTCCGATCCAGCCCCATAGCGACTGACATTGCTTCGAAACGAGATGAGTACTGGTCAAAGCGTTCCTTAGACTGATCGTAGACGGCTAAGGGAAACTTCATGGCATGGTAACCATGTCCACTCATATGGGTTGCACCAGGTGAAGAAGAATTTCCTTCCACTCCATCTATTTCTCCCTTAGTTTGAGTCTTGAGTTCTAGCTCTTTCATGCGGTATTCATGTTCTCTGATCTTTGTGGCTTCTTCTGCATCCAACTGGGCCTTACGCTCCTCCCTTTCTGCTTCCAACTGGGCCTTACGCTCCTCCCTTTCCGCTTGACGAAACTCTCGCTCTCTTTCTTGCATGTAATCCGTTAGCTCGGAACCAGCTAAACCAATTGCCTCCCCGTTGGCCCTCAGTTCGGCTGTAGTTACTTTAGGAGTTGCCATAGTTACAGCAGATAAGTCAGCACGTTGAGTAAAGACACCTCAAGGCAGTAAAGAAGTACTCACTATACAATTATATTCCAGTTAGACCCTATATCATTAATCTATGTCTATCTAATATTATAAATCTACAACACCACACAGTACATCACAACCACTCTCTCATCCACAAGAGGAGATATAGGATAAAGACTTATGTAGACGTGTGACCGTGTGACTAGGTATGTAATGTGTCTTACCACCTATCCACATTCACTCTGTCTGGAACTTTCTCACTGTAAAGTCACCAGCATTAATGAAATGTTTCTACCATAAATGTAATGGCACCATATATCCAATGGACGTCCTTCCATTAAAAGTCATCAATATACACTTATATTTCTTCCAATCATTATGTCCCAACATGCAGGTACTCCGCTATGCCTGTGCCAATATGCAAGTACCCCTTTATGCATATGCCATGTTATGCTTTCAGGTCATATGGGTATTCTGTATGTATCCCGCTCGCTCCACCAATTATGTCCTGTTATTTTCGCGAGAGGAGGTTGGAATCCACAAGCACATCTTTAAACTTATCATCTGTTGGGATTATTGACTGACTTTTGTCTACACTCCTCTCTTCTGTCTTCCCTTCCATATATCTATTTCTTTAACTCTCTCTCTCTCTCTCTCTCTCTCTCTCTCTCTCTCTCTGTTATTCCCTCAACACATACTCCGACAACAGTTCCTTTCAACGATAAATACAAGATTTATTAATAAAAACTATGTCTGGTGTATGTATGGATATTGTCTATGTAGTTGGTATGTTCTTCTAGTGTGGATGCCAGATAAGATGTTGATAGATAGTCTCCGTGTCTTCTCTCGTCTCTTCTCTCAGCTAGAATACAGGACATTACATAGATACAACGGAACGATCTCACCCTGACAGCTCCGTCTGCTTGAGTCTGTAGATATATCCGTTTTTTTGTAATGAAAAATGTTCACCACTGGATGAATGTATTTAACCCGATCACCATATGCTGTCAGCTTAAACGGAATGGTCTTTCTTATCTTATAGCGTTCTTACTTCCATCCTGGAAAACACATCGAGTTTCTAGTATTCTCTATTTTTGTCCTGTACAAGTTCTACACTGGATAGTTCTTAATGGGTATAGGCACTTTGTATGCACCTTGCAACTCTTCGATACTGAGTCATTTGAGTTTTTCTATTAGTTTAAATGATCTCTATTTTCCATTCTCTGTCCTCCTTACTTCTTACGATGAAAATTCTTTTCTTTCCTTTCTTATGCACAAGTGTCGTGCTTTATTACTTTAAAGTGCTTTCTTGTGGTTTATCAACACTGGGTGATCTTGACCACAGCCATCTGTGTTATATCTTAGTTGATAAGTCCCGCACTGGTATGGAAACCTGTGTGATATACATTTAATAATGAGATCTGTGTCTGCTTCCTCTTCTCTCCTATGTGAGTGTCTTTTCCTCCAGCCGAAATGAAAAGGCTTCCGAAAAAACCCACTCTGACATAGGATAGAAGATTCACCTAACGTCTATACTATTCCTACTAATAGAAAGCAATGTTAAATGCACTACACGCCCATCTATATTCCTATGCTAAACTATACTCTAATATATTAATACTTTATAAACATCCTTTACTGAATTGGGAGTACTAATGCACCATAAATACACAAACGTTCTTCTGAACGCAGCACATCCCTTTTCATAATCCTTCTTCTCCCGAAACCTAAGCATCACCCTCCCTCACAAAGACGTAGCCACTCTTTATAGGTCATTTTTGCCGCATAGTCCTTGACCTTGCTGGACACCTCACATCCAGACTTCATTATCATCGTTAGTGGAAAATTACAGCTCTGAACCGTTTCACATCCATACCGCAATATGCTGTCCAATAATACTGTCTGCCTTTGTCGCAAACCAATTTTTCCACTCGACAGTTTACCTGTGCGGTTAGCGGCCCCCTTTCGTGTCTTGACCTATAAACACATGCGCCTGGTCACTCCTTTGTTTGTTACCCTTACTGCTTCGGTGGTTAACCCTTCTTCTACCTGGGTGGTCGGTGTATACAGTCGTCTATCTGGGAATCATTAACTCTCAGTATTTCACGACAATCACAAGCAGATGAAAAATGCTGGTGTTGACTGCAACGTCCCGTAAGGGATACGCAACAATTTAAAAAAAAAATCAGATAGCGGTGGGAGCGATTAGTAGTATGACTTTTCGCTGACTGTTGAACGAGGTGACGGGGCGCGTATGGAATCTCCTGAGTGCAGTGATGTTGGTTCTTAGCTCAACTCAACTCAACTTACAGACTCTGGTTTAACCTTTAGATCCAATCCTTTGACTTCATGCATGGTGTCTTTAAGACTCTCGTTCAACTCCCAGGACCGATCCTTTGACTTCAAGCATGGTGTCTTTAAAACTCTCGTTCAACTCCCAGGTCCGATCCTTTGACTTCATGCATGGTGTCTTTAAGACTCTGATTCAACTCCCAGGACCGATCCTTTGACTTCATGCATGGTGTCTTTAAGACTCTGATTCAACTCCCAGGACCGATCCTTTGACTTCAAGCATGGTGTCTTTAAAACTCTCGTTCAACTCCCAGGTCCGATCCTTTGACTTCATGCATGGTGTCTTTAAGACTCTGATTCAACTCCCAGTACCGATCCTTTGACTTCATGCATGGTGTCTTTAAGACTCTCTCGTTCAACTCCCAGGACCGATCCTTTGACTTCATGCATGGTGTCTTTAAGACTCTGATTCAACTCCCAGTACCAATCCTTTGACTTCATGCATGGTGTCTTTAAGACTCTGATTCAACTCCCAGGACCGATCCTTTCACTTCATGCATGGTGTCTTTAAGACTGTGATTCAACTCCGAGGACCGATCCTTTCACTTCATGCATGGTGTCTTTATGACTGTGATTCAACTCCCAGGACCGATCCTTTGACTTCATGCATGGTGTCTTTAAGACTCTGATTCAACTCCCAGGACCGATCCTTTCACTTCATGCATGGTGTCTTTAAGACTCTGATTCAACTCCCAGTACCAATCCTTTGACTTCATGCATGGTGTCTTTAAGACTCTGATTAAACTCCCAGGACCGATCCTTTCACTTCATGCATGGTGTCTTTAAGACTCTGATTCAACTCCCTGGACCGATCCTTTGACTTCATGCATGGTGTCTTTAAGACCCTCGTTCAACTCCCAGTACCAATCCTTTGACTTCATGCATGGTGTCTTTAAGACCCTCGTTCAACTCCCAGGTCCGATCCTTTGACTTCATGCATGGTGTCTTTAAGACCCTCGTTCAACTCCCAGGACCGATCCTTTGACTTCATGCATGGTGTCTTTAACACTCTGATTTAACTCCCAGGACCGATCCTCTGACTTCATGCATGGTGTCTTTAAGACCCTCGTTCAACTCCCAGGACCGATCCTTTGACTTCATGCATGGTGTCTTTAACACTCTGATTTAACTCCCAGGACCGATCCTTTGACTTCATGCATGGTGTCTTTAACACTCTGATTTAACTCCCAGGACCGATCCTTTGACTTCATGCATGGTGTCTTTAACACTCTGATTTAACTCCCAGGACCGATCCTCTGACTTCATGCATGGTGTCCTTAAGACTCTCGTTCAACTCCCAGGTCTGATCCTTTGACCACCAAGTCGTCTAAAACACGATAAGGGCCTCCGTCTATCGGCGCGGGTTGGTGTAGACACTTTTCTCTCGATTCCTTACCAAAGTAGCATCTTCGCGGGTCTGTGTTGTAGTGCTTCCCTTACCCTCTTATAATAACGAAAACAATGTATGTTAACATGCGAGGGGCTTGTAATGAAAACCTTATTTATTTTTGGTTTTTTTCCAGCGCCTATAAAGTAAGGATTCCTGTATAAAAAAGGACTCTGGTGTCACTACCCGGTCGTGAACAGTCTGTCACAGAAGTCACGCCGTTTTGAAACTTCCTACTCCACTTAGACACTTGCTAGACTGACAGGCATGCTTCACCATACTGAACATTTATTCGCCGATGAATTCCTATAAGTTTCACCCTTCATTGATTTAAAAAAAGCGGATAACAGAACGCTGCTCCTCTTTGGTGCATGTCAAAAGTGGGGCGACCATCATTAATCTGTCCTTATGGCATCACCGTGTTAAACTGCACCGTGATATCACATTCTTAACCCTCTTGACATACTTAACAGCAATATTGACAGGCTACAAGACAATGGCATGATTACTGTAATTTCTATCACACTTTTAAGGTTTTCTTTTCAAGCCTCACTCATATTAACATCTCAAAGATCAAACCGACTCCTGAGTTCAAATACCCGTGACCTTGTGCACATTTTAAAGCTGATTGGACAAATGGTTCTGTGGCCATACTTTTTTATCGACCAATCGGCACTCAGTGGGCGGTGTCGTCAGTATTACACCGGCTGCTTTTACTCTCCAAAAAATCCATAGTAGCCATTTTAAGTTTGATAAACCTAGGAACTTAGGACATTTTTTTAAAACACCCCTCTCCCCGATTTGGATCCGAACCTATGACCAACAAGCCGCCAGGCGACCGTCTGGCTACTTCACGGCTTCCCGTAGACGAACAAATACAAGTCTTGTTTTATTTACTTGGCCAACAAAAAACTCTGATAGACCGGCATGATAATTCCTTGTTTGTCTTGTCTGTTCCCTTAAAGAAAACGGCCATTTCGACACATTAAACTATCGATGTTTTCTCCTTATGTCTTGTTTTTCAAGAAGCCAGCATCTCTGAGTCGCCAGCTATCCTACATTCCCGAGTTATTTATTTGTTGTTGATTTGGTTTTCGTGTTAAAAAGTCTGGCTTCAGACATAATTAAGAAACAGATAAAACAACGAACTAGTGGAGACAAGTTGACAGATGGCAATCGTGTGCCAAGTTTGTGTGTGTGTGTGTGTGTCCTTGCAAGAATTTCTCATTTTTGTTTCCTGTAATTTTAGAATCTGGCTTTTGTTATGAATCTTCCCGGGTGATATGTTCCGAAATTGTGTTTATTATCATCCATTATTTAGAGCGATATCGGCGTGGATGAAAGGATAAGAGCTCAAACTCTTAAAGTTCCGGTGCGCTGATGGCGAGCTAGGGGGTTCAACACCTACACCGACATTAAGCTGGACTTAAATGTTGACTTAATGTTCAGAAAGCAACGGCTAACTGCTGAGCGTAAAATTGCATAGAAAATCATGCTGGGGTTGGTTGCAACCATTTGTAAAGGACATGCAGTATTTAAATTACCTAGTGGTGTGTCCCGTGTTGAACTTTGCCCTCATTAATCATTATCATCATCATGATGGTGTGCCATGCTGATAATCGTGGCCGGTCATGTTTCGCCATCTCACGCGATCACCAGAGTCGTGGATCAGCTCCGTGTTCTTGTCCCGACCATGCCGTGTGGCCAAACCATCCAGGTATTTACTTCTCTGCCTTACCTTTGTTCTCTTCCTCGCTATGTTGCCGGTTGTCACAAAGTTCTCATAACAGCATCACCAGCATCTATCAGGTCCTTCACAGAACGTCGCTCTCATCCTGGGCCGCCGAGAAGTGTCTCGATCTCTGGCCATGTCCCCTGTCTCATGTCCCCTCATATCCCCTCATGTCCCCTCATATCCCCTCCTGTCCCCTCATGTCCCCTCATGTCCCTTCATGTCCCAGGTGTCTATAATGTCCTATGTCCATTATCGTGCTGGTCCACCACTGCCACATCTCCCAGTAACCAGGCCTCCCATCCCTGCCCCCCCCCCGACCCCGTGACCTGTAGCATGACCCCAGTAGTTCAGTGCCCGATCATGGCGATGTCTATGACCCTGTTCTCTTCGCCCATAGCACCATCATGGGGCACGTCCCTTGAAGTTTGCTGCCCTCATGAAATAAGTGAAATGTGACGAGAACGAATATCTTTACACCTTGGACATCCCCATACGTACTCCGCCCTTAATTTTCAGTAGCCAACGAAGAGTTCCCAGACTGATGGTACCAGTGGCTGGCTGACTGAACATCTTCCTGCATTTCCCTTCAGTGTCGGCCAGACATGAGGCGGTGGCATGGAGGAATATTACCAGCAGAGTTGATCTAGAAAACCAAAGACTGAGATCTGTGGATAGTCATGAACGCCTACGCCAGCTGATATGGTACTTGATGATGATGTCGGCCAGACCCTTTCCTCACCCCACGCCGACTCAGCCTCTCCAGATGTGGGTCATGGGTTTTGCTGCATGATCCACTCGTTCCATGATCCAGTTCCCAGAGAGCCTTCATCATCCCATACTGGTCATGATCTAGTTCCCAGAGAGCTTTCATCATCCCATACTGGTCATGATCTAGTTCCAGAGAGCTTTCATCATCCCATACTGGTAATGATCTAGTTCCCAGAGAGCCTTCATCATCCCATACTGGTCATGATCTAGTTCCCAGAGAGCTTTCATCGCCCCATACTGGTCATGATCTAGTTCCAGAGAGCTTTCATCATCCCATACTGGTCATGATCTAGTTCCCAGATAACCTTCATCATCCCATACTGGTCATTATCTAGTTCCCAGAGAGCTTTCATCATCCCATACTGGTCATTATCTAGTTCCCAGAGAGCCTTCATCGCCCCATACTGGTCATGATCTAGTTCCCAGAGAGCCTTCATCGCCCCATACTGGTCATGATCTAGTTCCCAGAGAGCCTTAATCATCCCATTCCGATCATGATTTAGTTGGTCGCCCGAGGGCGCCATAGACACTCCAACAGACTGTTTATTCTCTTCACACACCCGCCTGTCCTGGGCAGAAAGTCAATGATATGCTCTTGACCTTCGTCTTTTGGAGCGATACAAGCTCCTTCACACGGAACATACAAGTTTCTGTTTGACGACTTTTTGAGTCTTATCTAAACACAACATGTCGTTCCGTGCTACTCTCTGGTGATTGAAACTCCGGAAAAGATCAGGCTGACAGGCTTGCAGGTAAGGCTACTGTGGAGGGCGGACGAGCCATGGACCAGGCTGATGAACTGAATGCTCTACGAGAAGTAAGTCGTTTGCGAGAACCAAGTGATGACTGTAACTCTACAACCATGGTCAGACTGCGAGAAAATCAAGTTTAAAGAGGCATGGCCAAACAAGAACACTACGCAGAAAGCCAAAGAAGATTAATAAACCAACACAGAACTGGTGTCGTTAGCTGCTGCACGCTGCGGAATTTACTGAGGAGGGGATCCGAGCACTTATGGACTTAATGGTTCGGTGTGCAATGAGGATGATATGACGACTAACTAACTAACTAACTAACTAACTAACTAACTAACTAACTAACTAACTAACTGACTGACTGACTGACTGACTGACTGACTGACTGACTGACTGACTGACTGACTGACTGACTGACTGACTGACTGGCTGGCTGACTGGCTGGTTGGTTGGCTGACTAACTAACTAACTAACTAACTAACTAACTAACTAACTAACTAACTGACTGACTGACTGACTGACTGACTGACTGACTGACTGACTGGCTGGCTGGCTGGCTGGCTGGCTGGCTGGCTGGCTGACTGGCTGGCTGGCTGGCTGGCTGGCTGGCTGGCTGGCTGGCTGGCTAACTAACTAACAATAAAATAAAACTCCTCCGCCATAGCCATCAGTCTCGTACCGGAAATCTTGATAGCTTACGCTTGTCTCTCATTACCTACACAGCGCACCTGAACTGTTGCATTATTATCTCCCCAATAACAATCTAATAAGAAACTTCATTCGTTACCATGTCCTTTGCAGAACCTCGCTCCCATAACAATCACTCGGAAAACCTCTCGATCATAAGCAAGATGTCCCGCGTCCGATACACCTATCTGAAGATTATCCGCCACATCCTGCACCCATCTTCTCCTTGGTCTTCCTCTTCCTCTCTTCCCAGGCAAATACCCCTCCATTATTGTTCCATTACAGGCGTATCTTGCAATGGGAAAGATGCATGCTTTTAAAAATGTAATTGTTGTAGTTATATCTGTCCCACTCCACAATTTATTCATTTGTTTTAATTTAATAATAACAGTCTTGTGAAATGTCTCTCCGACAGATGTCCCGATTTTGCTGCCAGCATGTCTAGATTACCTACCTCATCCTGAATCCATCAACGTTGTGACTTCCTCTTCTCTACTCATCGGTACGCCTCGCTTCATAATTATCTCGTCCATAAATTTATGTTTATTTACATGCCCAAAATATTTCATTTTCCTCAATGATATTTATCTTTTTATCGAAACTCCCAGAGGCGGCAGTTAGAGCAATTCTTTGCTGATCAGGCAGCTTCTGCAGCTTGTGTAAGTTCCAGATGTATTGGTGTTACCTTTCCTCTGGAGTAAACTAGGCAAGCTGAAAGAGGAATCTTGCTACATGAGCAACACACGGTCTCTACAATTCAGCCCAGTCTTTGTGCTAAAGAGATATATAACTTCCTCCCTGCAATGGGTTGTAGTTATTGTGCTTTTTTTCCCCTTATCATTATTATTATTATTATTATTATTATTATTATTATTATTATTATTATTATTATTATTGTTTTTGAAGCACCATGTAACAAAATATAGTGTGTTAAGACGGCAAAGTGCCAGTGGGTGATTTGTCTTAATAACAAATTTTACTTTCACGAAACTTCGCAGCAAATGCTTAAATCAACACACAAAGGTTGCTATTTCTCTCTTCGCCGCAAGTTAGAAAGACAGCGCGAAGTGACCGTGACATTGTTTTGACCCCAAGACACAAGGATGCTATTTATCTCCAGACTATAAGTTTGAACAGAAAGAACAAAGCGACAGTGAGATATGTATACTCAACACATGAGTATACTATTTCTCTCTACACCGTTAGCTAGAAGCAGAAGTACGAAACGACAGCACTGGTGTTTATACTTAAACGACATTGTTTAGACCAAACACACAAGAATGATATTTCTATCTACACCGTAAGTTAGAAGACGACGCATAAGAGACTGTAAGATTGTTATACTCAATACACAAGGATGGTATTTCTTTCTACACCGTGCGTTAGAAGAGAAAGCACAAAGCTCCTACAGTGAATGTGTGTACCCCCAACAATCCGGGATACTATTTTTCTCTACACCGTAAGTAAGAAGAGAAAGCACAAAGCTACAGTGAATGTTAGTTAGTTAGTTAGTTAGTCGCGGTTTCAACTTCACGGCAATGGGTCGTCCTTATTATGCTCCGCTCCTGTGCCAGTGAATATCACCCCCAAAAAATGCTCCTCACTGCCCAATGGGAAAAGTGGAACAGACAGGAGTCTCGGCAATCCAACAGCCCGCACAGGTACACTGTGCATAATGCCGCCGCCAGAATGCCAACACAAAAGTCATCCACAAACAACACGTTTATCGTTGATGGAATCGGCAGTCACCAGAAAGACTTCATTGACTCGGGTTTTATCCCACATGGCTTGATCTCTTTCCGCAGGGTGACCCGCCTAAAGCGCTGCACAAAGCACAAACTCCGTAGCTCCAGCGACGACTCTCAGGAGTTTCCTGAAAAAAATGCACTCGTGAACCGAAAAGGCAAACCAGTTAATTCAGCGACAGCCGGCCGCCATTGTTCCGAACATGCAGTTCGCTGTACAAACAACAGTGGACAGATGTAAAAGAGTTCCGCACGAATTTCACAGCTCACAGTGTCGCGCCACGCACTCACTCAGTATCCGGGCGGCAGAACCATGTACTACCAGTCCAACATGAGGAAAATGCGAATACAAATCGTAGCCACAAGCATAAAGACTCCAGCGGGCTTAACGGTTCAATGCCCATCCGCCATGTTGGGGACCGGAAGTGAATGTGCGTGTCCCCAACAGTTCGAGATACTATTTCTCTCAACACCGTAAGTAAGAAGATAAAACACAAACTTTATCGAACCGCCGTCTCCGTGGCAAAGGAGCTACGGATGCGGTTCGTGATTCCGCATACCCCTGTTCGAAATACAGCTGCGCGCGAGTTGGCAGCAGACCGCATTGCGTTAGTGTTTTACGAAATTGTATGGGTGTCGGTGGTTCAGAAAGCAATGGCAAAATACTGAACGTAAACTTGTCAAGAGATCACAACAGCAAAACTGCTGGTGTTGACTGCAACGTCCTGTAAAAGATATGCAACTAACTTGTTGTTTAATCAAACCGACGCAGTATATTCAAGCCAGTTACATAAGCTCGGAGTTTTTACATCTATCTGTACCCTAGGCTAGAAGTGGAAACAAACAGAAACACATCAAAGCTGTTGTATTCAAGGAAATATTCAAGACTAAAAACGTCTCATTATCCTCTGCCCTCTGGCGCAGACAATCACCGTCAAAGAATCCGGAGAGACCGTTGATTATTTCAGACATTCAATTTTTATACACGTCACATTGTTGTATGAATGTCTTCATTACTTCACCTGGTGTGGTCCGCATTTCGCAGATGTTTACGTCTGCTGCTGTCAACAGCGGGGTTCATGTTTTATGTGGGTTGATGTTTTGCCATCTTGGTGTGGAATTTCTTCTTCGCTTTCTCGTGCATCTCGAAAAAAAAAAGTTGTGTAATTCATGTTATTGCAATTTCTGTTGAATTTTTCTGATAGCTTTTTTTTTACTGAAGACATTGTTCTGATCTGTTAAGCAGGATTAGCGTTGCCGATTGATGTGGGCGATCATGCTTCTCCATATCTCTCGATGTCTAACAGAATGTGTGAAGTCCTGTGCTGACATATTTGTTAAATGGCTGCCAATACTTGTATCACTCTTTCCAGGCCTCAAATTCCTTGCACTGTCATAATCTCTCGCTGTCTTCTCATGTCTCTTTTCCCATAGGCTGTCAATAATCATTTCTAGCTGTCTTCCTATGTCTCTCTTCCCAGCCAGAGGAAAAGTCAGACATGTGCAGGGTCATGATCAAATTGTACCGGAAGTGCAGGGATCGATCAGTTAGTGAATGACCAACGACTAGACCTGAATACGACAAGAACCATCAGTTAGTGAATGACCAACGACTAGATCTGAATACGACAAGAACCATCAGATATTAAAGGGTAAACGGTTAGAGCTGAATACGACTAAAACCATCATTTAGTGGAGGACAAATGACTAGACTTAAATACGACATCAACCATCAACCATCAACCATCAGGGGGCTGCGTGGTCTCGAGGTATGGTGTCCGCCTCGGGTTCAAGCTCCGGTGAAGACCGGGATTTTTTCACGTGGACTTCTAGTAATAAAATTTCCCCTGGTCTCTGGGTAGTGAGATCGGACGCCCGTGTGTATTGTTGCGCACGTAAAAAATCCCTTGGCAGTTGGAAATCGAAAAAGAGTAGCCTAACGGCGCTGCCCGGGCAAAATTTCGAGTTAAAAATCTACCCAAAGTATTACAGGATCCTCGCCGGTGCTACGGAGTTCGTACACTGAGCTGAGTTTCTCCAAACTCAGGTTTGAGTTAGGGGGAGAACGGAGCACTTATGGGTTAAACCGTGTGCCGTGATGTTGATCCATCGACTAAACTAAACTAAACTAAACTAAATCATCAATTAGTGGAGGATATACGACTAGACCTGAATACGACAAGAACCATTAGTTAGTGGAGGACAAACGACTAGACCTGAATACGACAAAACCGGGAAGGTTAACCCGGTCAACAAATGCCCGCAGAAGTCGGATGTGTCGGCCTAACGGCGCAAGAACGCAGCTCTGCTGTAAACAGGCACAACGCAGTCACATCCGGAAAAAAAAAAATCCGGATGAACGCAGAAGAAGAATACGACAAAAACCATCAGTTATTGAAGGACCAACGACTACACATGAAAGCGACAGAATTGTGCAGTCACCAACGAACCACAGCCAAACTGATCAGACCACTTCATATCCATCTACATCGAAGGATATCAGATGTTATTTATATCTAATCACAGTTTATTGTGTCACCCTTTTACTACCACTAACGTATCTTCTAATATCTTCATCTGTTGCAGATGTACGGAGACGCATAATAACCAGAAAGGATGCATCTACCGCCGGGGATGGAATGGAGTCACGAAGACGTGACCTTGTTGTACTGGCCATTTGATAATATTACCAATAACAGCACTAACGGAAGTGACATCACGGCTTTGAGCTTGAGAGGGGCCACAATTGCCTCGCCCATTATCATGTTTTTGTGTGGCGTGGTACGTATGTTTGTGCACAATGTTCATGTTTGGTGCCTTCTTCTATGTAATGTTTATGTGTGGTTCATTGTTCTATATAATGTTTATATTTGGTGTCTTCTTCTACACAATATTTATGCTTGGTGTCTTCTTCTATTTAATATTTATGTTTGGTGTCTGTTTCTATGTAATATGTTTGTTTGGTGGCTTCTTCTATATACTGTGTATGTTTCGTATCGTCTTCTATATCATGTTTATGTTTGGTGTCTTCTTCTACAAAATGTTTATGTTTCGTGTCATCCTATATGGTGTACTGTCGCCTGTATGTTTTTATATAATGTACGTATATTTTTTATATAATATTTATGTTTTGTGTCTTCTTCTATATAATGTTCATGTTTGATGTCTTCTTTTATATAATGTTCATGTTTGGTGTCTTCTTCTATATATGATTATATTTGATGTCTTCTTCTTATAATGCTTGGCTAACTTTTGGTGTCTTCTGGTGCCTGTGTATTCCTGGGTCGATCTGGGAGGAGAGGCCAATATTTACAATTTGAACATACCCCAGTGAGCATCGAACCACTGACCACTGGGGCGATAAGTATCCACACTCTTCGACATCGTCTAATTACGGAGGAGGGGGAGGAGGATGAGGAGGAGAAGGATGAGAAGGCGGCGGCCGCGGCGGCGGAGCAAATAAGGGCATGCTACAGATAATCGCAATCGGCAGTCACCGCTCCGAATGGAGGATAAACAGTAATCGGAAGTCGCATTTCACATCACTAACCTGGATGCATGCACCGAGACATGTTGGAGTTAATGGTACAGCGCGCTGCTAAATAATGCACCAGTACACACGGGAAGCAGCATGGGCAGGGCTGATATCATCATTGCGTAGGCAACTCGGTTGGTATGTGCTGACGGGACTCCGGCGCGAGACCGATGACATCAAGTGTGGGTGGGGGGGGGGGGAGGGGTGGTGAAACCTGGTCAGGCACGTTGATGTCGCTTTCGAGGTAAAAAGAGGAGGTACCATAATCAACTCCTTATGGGAACATCATCATCATCATCATCAAGTGCCATGTCGTGCCAGCTGGCGTAGGCGTTCATGACTCTCCACAAATCTCGGTCTTTGATTTTCTGGACCAACTCTGCTGATGATATTTCATAATGCCACCATCTCAATCAAAAAGTATAATTTCTCTTGGTCTGCCTCTGCTTCTCTTCCCCTCGATCTTTCTAGTTATCACGATGTTCTCCAATGCCCCACTTTTCATCACATGACAGAAGAAAACTGTTTATCTCTTTCTAATTGTTGTTCGTAATGTTTTAGTTTCATTAGCCTCTTCAGACAATCGTTGTTGGTTACTTTGGCAGTCCAAGGAGTCCGCAACATTCGCCTCAGGAACCACATCTCTGTTGCCTCCAAGTTCTTCTTAATTTGTTCATTTACATTCCAAGATTCACTGCCATACAGCAAAACAGGTTCTATATAGCACTTCAGCACTATCTTTCTTGCCTTCAATGATAATGACTTATAGCATAAGATACTCTTAATTTTCGTAAGGGAACAGTGAGTAGACATACTTTGGTGTGGCTGCTGCATCGGAGGACTGAGCGTGTGGGAATTCCCGATGTGTAGTGATGTCGTTCGATATAGCATAACGACGCTGCGACGCCAACGTTGGATTACAAGTTCTGGTACAGCCGTTGCAGATTGTCCTTCCACTTAATGAGTTGAGCTGAGGTGAGTTGAGATGAGCTAAGAATCTACATCACTGCACTCAGGACATTCCCGTACGCGCTCCGTCCTCTCGTTCAATAGCCAGCGACGAGCCACAATACTAATCGTTCCAACCACTATCTGACTGAAATTTCTCCTGGTCTTCCCTCTCATTTTTGAGATTCTGCAACCCGTGCCGATCCACCGCAATCTCATTCTTTTCACATACGAATTATCAGTCTGTTCTCCCGCCTTCTCCACCGGGTCCCACAGGCGCACGGCCACCTCTCCCTGTCCATAGGTAATTTATCACCGAGAGGTACATTTCCTGGCAGCCTATCAGTCTGTTCATTCCCCCGCACTCCCGCGTGGCGAGGGCAAACAATCCACACATTTCTCACAAACTGTAACCTCTGAAGCGTGGTGAGCCATTCCACACGAAACATTCCTTTCTCCAACTTACTAAGCATACTCCTTGAGTCCGTAATGAATGTTTTAAATGTTTTGCATATCCTTTACAGGACATCGCTGTCAACATCAGCATCTTTCAGCTGTATGTTGATTTCTTGGCAAGATTACGCTCAGTAGTTTGCCATTGTTTCTGAGCGGCCGGCTCAGTATCCCGCAAGTCACGAGCGCGGGTCGAACCGCTTCCAATTCTCGCCTCGCTGCGAGACCCTGCGTGGATAAACGGCATTACGGAGAAAGTGGCGTAACCCCTCAGCCAGAGAGACCGGCCCGTAATGAATACAATACTTAATTCTAGAACGTTCTCTCATTTGTAGATTGGCAACCTCCTGGCTCTGGTGGTGCTTCACCGGACGAGGATGGAGTCCCAGAGGATGATGTTTCACTCATTGGTGGCCGGACTTGTCTGGAACGACCTGACCGGGATTATCCTGACCTCTCCCGTCACCATCGCGTCTTATATCAACGGGCTACAGGTCAGTGAGTGTGATATCTCGCCACCAGCATGCTTTACACTAAACAACGCACTACGCGTTACTCGCTTAGTCTAGGCATGGCTAACTCGCCTAAACTCTTTCTTTCCTTAGAGTTTGCTAGTCACCTCTTTCTTATCAACATATCATTTCTTCTCATTGTCCTTCCCTCCTCATTCTTGTTGCAGTTCTTCTTCTATTTATTACTTTCGTATTGTTGTAGTTCTCCTCCTCCTCCTCCTCCTCTTCTTCCTCCTCCTCCTCCTCCTCCTCCACAACCTTCAACACGACCACCACTAATAACACTATTACAACAACAACAACTACTACTACTACTACTACTACTACTACTACTACTACTACTACTACTACTACTACTACTACTACTACTACTACTACTACTGCTACTACTACTACTGCTACTACTACTACTGCTACTACTACTACTGCTACTACTACTACTATCACCACCATTGTAACACGACTACATGTCCGTCTTCCATCAGATGCCGGGAGGAGAACATCTATGCAGATTCAACGGCTTCATCATGATCTGCTTCGGACTGAGCACCCCTATGATCGTCAGCACCATGGCCATCGAGCGGTTCCTCTTTGTCAAGTACACTTTCTTCTACACCAAACACTGCGCCCCCGGGGTGGCTCGCATGGTCATCGTCGCCATCTGGGCGTTTGTCCTGTTCTTCGGCCTCCTACCTATGTTTGGGTTTGGCAACTACGTTCTGCAGTATCCCAGGACTTGGTGCTTCTTAGACTTCCGGTGAGTCTCTCGCATTGTTTTTCTTGCATTCCCTCGCTTTCAACTCAATCATACTCCATACAATGATTTGTGTGTGAGCATAAGCTTTCCCTATTACCAGTGACCCTCGCCACCAGGCAACTTCAGAGGTACTTGTACGAGGGTAAGTTAATAAGTAAGTCACAAATGGCCGTAGAAAAATAACTACACATGATAACAACTTGAAACCGGTTTATTGTTATACATACATTGTCCCTTTATTTCTCAACATAATTTCCACCAACATTGATGCACTTATCAGTCCTCCCAAACCGGCTGCATAGTACTGCGTGCTTTGTTTTCGTTTACCGGCCATCCCACAGAACTGTGTGACTTACTTATTGACTCGCCCTCGTAACGTTTTCTACCTAGCTATGCACTGCTTTACGGGATACAATTTGTCAGCATAAACACTGACAACCCACCTTGGCAGGAGACATTTCGCGAATGACACCGAAGTTGAATGGGAAGTCAAAACGTGGTTTAGAAAACAGAGCACGCAGTTCTATGCAGCCGGTTTGGGAGGACTGATAAAACGATGGGATAAGTGCATCAATGTTGGTCGAAATTATGTTGAGAAATAAAGGGACAATGTATGTATAAAAATAAACTGGTTTCAAGTTCTAATCATATTTAGTTATTTTTGTACAGCCATTTGTAACTTACTTATTAATTTACCCTCGTAATTTTCATCCCCAAGTCAAGGACGATTTTAGTGCAACTGACCGGTGTATGGGGTTGAACCCGCTACCTCGGCATCAGCACACCGGATGTTTAAAAACTAGCGTCCGTATCCATTCGGTTATGCTGACCCCGCGTCTCTGGCATTAGAATGTACTGATTCTTTCACCGTCTTTGAGTTGAGTCAACAACCGACTTCACAGCACTCAGGACATTCCCATACGTGCTCCGTCCTCATCACGAACAACCAGCGAAGAGTCCCATTACTAACGGTACCAGCTATAGTATGATAGTGTGTCCGTCTGGTCTTCTCTCGGAGTTTTGAGTGTCGGCCAGTTCCTCTGGTCACTCTCGTCAGCACCATTCTCTCCAAGCCATGATGATCTACCCTTCTTCCACACAAGGCACACAATTTCAAAACACCCCGACCACATCTGCCTTATCATGCATCAATAGCCCACCAAGTGGTGCAGACCTAACCAATCTGCCCACTTGCTCGTTCCCCACCACACCAGCACCTCCTGGGGGGTGGGGGGGGGGGGATCCAACACCCACTTACTAAACAGCTAGTTGATAAAAAAAAACCGTCTGCACATGAAAACCATCATAAAATATCAACGACGTTGCGGAATCAAAGCTTTCGTGATTAAAACAAAAACAAAGACATTTTGACGTTGTGTCTGCTTTGCAGGCCATTTGTCATCAATCCCAGGTTGAAATTCAAGGAAATGTTACATTCAGTAGTTTGCCATTGCTGTGTGAACGAGAAGTCAACGTTGAAGTCTAACTGTATCCTCCGAAGTCGGAAAGTATCTGCCTGCACGGCGGGGAACTACCAGTCTGCATACCAATAAGCCAGACATGGGACAACGGATACTCACGCAAACCTCAGGTCCTGTATGACACCACACTGATGTTGGACAACAGGATGTTTTCATCCGACATACAGGACTTCACGCTGAAGTTCACAGCCAGCGAACACAAGCAAGCAAGCAAGTCTAACTGTCAGGTGTGTGGGATGAACCGACTACCCCTGGGCTCCCAGCTTGATCCATTCTAAAATGAGTAGTCTACAATGGGAAGTAAAGTCGACCGGCCCGGCACTGGTACGGACATGTAGCCACCCAGTATGGCACTGGTACTAACATGTAGCCATCGAGTGACCACTGGCCTATACAAGTATATGTGTAGCACCGTGTGTCTAGTGCTCCTTAAGGCGTTGTAAAGGGGGGTAATTCACTCACTCACTCACCCACTCACTCACTCACTCACTCACTCATTCACTCACTCACTCACTTTCATAAGCAAGTAAAATATGCAGTGTGGGTATACAATTCTTCTTCTTCTAGTTTATGCCGTGTGGCGTTTGTGTTCATATTAGTGATCGTGCCTTCTGTCTCGTGTACTGCCAATCTTCTTATAGTTTATGCCGTGTGGCGTTTGTGTTCATATTAGTGATCGTGCCTTCTGTCTCGTGTACTGCCAATCTTCTTATAGTCCATGTCGTGTGGCGTTGGTGATCATGTCTGTCTCATATAATGCTGATCATTTCTGTTATCGACGTTCCTCCATGCCATGATGTCAAACTGTCCAGCGTCCTCTCTCTTTATCGTCCCCTGCATCTCATCCCCTTTAATTTTCCATTTGTAACTATATACTCCATAT
Source organism: Cepaea hortensis (assembly GCA_963921405.1). Classification (NCBI taxonomy): domain Eukaryota; kingdom Metazoa; phylum Mollusca; class Gastropoda; order Stylommatophora; family Helicidae; genus Cepaea; species Cepaea hortensis. Next base: position 94,568,090 of record OY992893.1, read on the forward strand.
TTCCCTTCTCATGACATGCCCAAAGAATGACGTCTGTTTTCATCTGATGCGAATAATCAGTTCTCTTTGCGAGTTAACAAGATGTCTTCATCGTCCTTACTTTTTCTATCTGTTCGATTATAATCCCATAATTCTTCTATAAAATCACAATTCTGCAGCTCCCACATAATTACTTACTAGTCTCTTAATAGTACATGATTCATTTCCATGCATGAAGATTGGCTCCACATAGCTCTTAAGAACTATGCCATTTGACAATTTTCTTTTTATTTTCATGTGAATGTAACATAAACAAAAGATAATTAATGTAAGAACGATGAGTGGCTGAAAGGGCCGAATGACAATAACGTCGTTCATTCGTTCATTCGTTCGTTCGTTAGTTCATTCTTTTTCTCGTCGCGATTGACACAAATATATTACACATAATATTCTCCATCTTCTGAAATGCTGTCTTTGCTTGGGTTGCTCTATATTTCACACACTTTACACATTTTCCAACTTATGGTATAAAATTAGATATTAATGTTTAAAAAAAAAACTGTCATAAACTGTTATTTACTGCCAATATAGTACCTTGCGGTGTATGGCAGAGGGGTCTTTGAGCCTGAGGAATTAAGGCCGCCTGGCTAGTGCAGTCGCTGCGAACTGTGCAGGTTAGGATTTTCTTTTTGCCCCTGATAGAAAAAAATCCCGCACCTTACCGGGGGATTGAACCCGGGTCTCCCGAGTGAGAGTCCGGAGTTCTAGCCACTCGGCCAGCCGCTCCTTAAAAAAAAAAAAAAAACTAAACCTAGATAATTAACATTGGAAAGAAGTGGCCTACAACGAAGATCACAGCATGTAGGGAAACACTAGAACAAGTAACAGGCGTCCCCTTGTAATAACGGACAGGTATAGAGTGTATTTTTAATGACTGTGCAGTGTTTGAAAATATTACTGGTCCAAGTTTTGTATTCACCCTCTGTAAAGTTCATGCAACATAATAGGTAAATACGAAACTTGGACCGGCAATATTTTCAAACACTGGACAGTCATTAAAATACATCCTGTAGTAACGGACCATGGCCGATGTGGAGTAAACTAGAAATACAAACGAGAATAGGAATGACCAAAAACAGTTTCCAAAACATGAAACACACACACACACACACACACACGTGTATGTGTGTGTGTGTGTATATATATATATATATATATATATATATATATATATATATATAAATATATATATGATGCGTGTTTGTGTTTGTACGTGTGTGGCTTGCATGCGTGCGTGTGGGTGTGTGTGTGTGTGTGTGTGTGTGTGTGTGTGTGTGTGTGTGTGTGCGTGCGTGCGTGCCCGCCTGTGTGCCTGTGTGTGCGCCATGTTTTGGAAAATGTTTTTGGCCATTACTATTCTTGGTCTTATTTCCAGTTTACTTCATTCACTTCGGCCTTGCACCGTTATTAGACATCTACTCGTATATATAGAGACTGCCACATAGCGCCGAAGCCTGTACAATGAGCAAGCAATTAGGACGTCAAATTGAGACCTTGGCGATGTGGACGTGTAGAAGAACATGTCGTTTTTCTTAAAAGCAAAAACAATCAAATGCAGGGATTCTACCGAGGAAAGGAAGCAAAAGAAAGTTAATGACATAAATAAAACAAGAAACACGTGAAATATTTATTTCGGGAACATTAAAAGGCACCATACTTTTATGTTTATATAACAAATACCCTGCTACCTTAGAGGGAAAAGATTAAGACAGGCGAGCAAGAGGTAGACAGTGATACAAGTGGGAAGTTAACATCAAGAGATGAACGAACGGCAGTCTGTCCGGGTGTGCGACGGGCAGGGAGAGTGTTGGGGTTTCAATGTTTCCAACCTTTGATGTGGAGCTGACGCATGGTTGACTGCTTGCACATTACATGGGAGATCACGTGATGTGCCTAGAAACAACAACTGTATAACTAAATGTATATCTGTCTGTCTGTCTGTCTGTTGGTCCGTCTGTTCGTTCGCCTGCCCGTCCATCCGTCTGTCTGTCTATGTGTTTGTCTCTACGTATGTCTGTCTGTCCGTCTCTCTGACTGCCCCTCTGTCCCTCTGCCGTCTGGCTGCCCGTCCGTCGCTCTGTCTGCCCCTCTGTCTATCTGTCTGTCTGTACGTCCTTCTCTTAGTCTGTCCGTCATTTTTTGTATGCCTGTCTGTCTATCTGTCTGTCTGTCCGTCACTCTTTGTGTGTCTGTTTGTCTGATGGTATGCCACCATATGCCCGCCTCTAGTTCAATCTACCCCTATTTTTCTGCCTCTGCTTATGACTATATGTCTGTCTGATTGCCGACCATTCTGTCTGTCTGTCGTTCTGTCTACCTGTATATCTGCCTGACTGTCGGTCACTCTATGTCCATCTGTTCGTCTATCCGCCATTTTATCTAAGTATTTCTGTTATTCACGTTCAGCACTCTCCAAGCATCATCTCTGTCAAATTTCTGTTGGGCCAGCCATCCACCCAGCTATTTTTCACATCCACAAACTCACCACTTGCTATATCCACCCAACCAATCATCCATCTATCCATCAACTCCCTAATCATGGAGGGGTATATGCATGGGAAGAGAGGAAGAGGAAGGCCAAAGAGAAGATGGGTGCAGGATGTGGCGGATGATCTCCAGATTGGTGTATCAGACGAGGGACATCTTGCTTATGACCGATAAGTTTTCCGGACGGTTGTTATGGGAGCGAGGTTCTGCAAGGGACATGCTACTGAATGAATGAATGAATGAATGAATGAATGAATGAATGAATGAATGAATGATCCAACTATCCATCCGGCCATTACCCATTCATTGCGCCGAATGTTTCACAGTTCTACAATAATGCATACCTTAATCATCTTGTGCTACGCCAAATGGCGTAGGCGTTCATGTCTCTCCACAGATCTCGGTAAAAGAATTGTTTTTTTATTCGCATATCCTTTACAGGACATCGCTGTCAACATCAGCATCTTTCAGCTGATTGTTGATTTCTTGGCAAGATTACGCTCAGTAGTTTGCCGGTAATAGAATATGATCAATATAATGGAATGTTTCGTTAAGACATATGTTTACCGATTGTGGTGATCTCCGGGAGTTTGAGGACCACTCAAGCAAACACTATAGGAATGCCATGAAATATTCATTGGAACTGCTAGAAAGTTCGGACATACAATATGGTGGGCGGATCAATACATATGGCGTGTGTGACAGCAAATAGTGCGAGACGCCAAATGTGTCAGAATAAATAAATTAGCACAAGAATGCCAGCACTAATAGAATTCGGCCGGTTTAATTACCAAGACAATCGCGTGGAATGGTATAATATGAGAGAGATAGAGTCAGTGAGAGAAGGAGGGGGGGGGGGGGGGGGTGAGTGAGAAAGTGAGAGAAAGAGAGATGGGGAGGAAGAGAAAGGAGAGGATAGGAAATGATGGAGAGAGAGAGAGAGAGAGAGAGAGAGAGAGAGAGAGAGAGAGAGAGAGAGAATGGAGTGAATAGAGAGAAGTAGAAGTGAAGGGAGGAACAGGCCGAGAGAATTAGGAAAGAAAGAAGGAGAGAGAGAGAGAGAGAGAGAGAGAGAGAGAGAGAGAGAGAGAGAGAAAGAGAGAGAGAAAGAGGAGAGTGAAAACCGAAACAGAGGGAGAGAGACGGAAGAAAGAGAAATGGAGTAGAGATAGCAAGAGAGATCGAGGGAAATGGACAGAGAGAGAGAGAGAGAGAGAGAGAGAGAGAGAGAGAGAGAGAGAGAGAGGGGGGGGGGGACAGAAAGAGAGGAAGAATTTTAAAAAAGAAAGTACATGTATGATTGAGTGAGTGAGTGACTGACTGAATGGGTGAGTGAGTGAGTGTGTGATAGATTGTGTGATAGAATGAGCCGTCAGGCGACCCCCACTCCGACTTCAGGTACTTGTTATTTATGTCTTCAAGTCAAGGACGAGAAGTCTTCATTTTAGTCCACTTGACCGATGTAGGAGTTGAACCCGTTCCCTCACCATCAGCAATACCACAATGCAACATCCTGGCAAATGGGGACGCACTTAGCTGATTCAGTGCGGACGGATAATATTTCAGTCCTCCCAAACCGGCTGCATAGAACTGCGTGCTCTGTTTTCTAAACAACGTTTTCACTTCACATTCAACTTCGGCGTCACTCGCGAAATGTTTCCACTCCAAAGTGGGTGTTTAGTGGACTTAGCTCCTAGCGATTTCCCGTAAAGCGGTGCATAGCCATGTAGAAAACGTTACGAGGGTGAGTCAATAAGTAAGTCACACAGTTCTGTGGGATGGCAGTTAAATGAAAACAAAGCACGCAGTTTTGTGCAGCCGGTTTGGAAGGACTGATAAAAAGATGGAATAAGTGCCTCAATGCTGGTGGAAATTATGTTGAGAAATAAAGGGACAATGTATGTATAAAAATAAACTGATTTCAAGTTGTTATCATAGTTAATTATATTTCAACAGCCATTTGTGACTTACTTATTAACTTACCCTCGAACTTTTTGTTTGGCACTGAATCAGTTCAACATGTTTATGTTGTCTAGTGCGTACTCTAGTCTCTACTTCTGTCTTCTATTTCTTTGAGCGCTAAACTATACAGTTGTGTTTATTTATTAAACAAGTGAATGTGTACAACTAACTTGGCACAGTGATAACATCTGACATGCCTTTAGAGATTTGAACAAGAATCAATATAACAAAAAAATAAATTTTTTTTTAAAAATAGCCCTTGCGAGATGAAAAAACACAGAATATAAAATAAATACAATATACAACTGTCCCGCAACTTGCAGAGTAACTCTAACCACTTGTCCCCCCAAACTACTATTCCCTTACCGTTATTCTAATCGCTTCTACTCTATAACAGTCATAAATGCATCACTGAAAAACGAGATGTAGGTTGAGAGCTTTACCAAAGCACGACTATAAAAAAACTATGAACGTTGCGGCCAAAGCCTTCGTCAGCACAGAACAAACAATCAAAAATAGATTAACAAATACACAATCGACACTACATGAATGTACAAATTTCAACTTATCTGTGTCCTAGCTTGAAACGGCTATCCCAACTCTATAACAGGTTCACTGCCAGACAAAACGTAGGTTGAGCTACCAAAAATGGAAGGCGGAATATTGGAGGTGACTTAACAGTTGTTAATATGGTAGCAGACATGTTGTATTATAACGGAATGACAATATTTGGGCGATATATAAACTCGTGGCAGATACGGGCAGTCGCTAAAGACGATAAATTATCCCATGACGTTGAATGAATGAATGTAATTGTCACTAGAACACGCAACCCAGTGCACGCCTCCTACGGGTACTTGTACTCCAGCCTCAACCTCCTGCTGATCTTCGTCATGGTGACCTGTAACCTGATGGTGGTCATGACCCTGGCCCGGGTCAGAGGTTACCGGAGGAAGCACAGCAACAGCAGCGTCATGATCGCCGACGTCATGATGGACGACTCGCAGCGGCAGCAGGTCTGTCTGTCTGTGTCTCGTTACAACGTCTGTCTGTATCTCGTTACATGTCTGTCTGTATCTCGTTACATGTCTGTCTATGTTCTCGTTACATGTCTGTCTGTATCTCGTTACATGTCTGCTTGTGTCTCATGTCATGTTTGTCTGTGTCTAGTTACATGGCTGTATGTGTCTCTTGTCATGTCATGTCTGTATGTCTGCCTTCATACCTGTCTGTCTGTCTGTATCGCTGGCTTAAGGTAAGTTTGTCTGACCGTCTGTCTTATTTCATGTCTTTCTGTATGACTGTACTTCCCCCCACCCTCCTGCTTACCTGCTGTCTGTCTGTCTGTCTGTCTGTCGAGTGTTGGCTACATATAGTTTATTTGGCTGTCTTGTACGTTTCATGTCTGTCTGTTTGCCTGCCCTCCTGCCTGTATGTCTGGTTTCCTGTATGTGTGTATGTCTGTCCTGCCTGTTTGTCGGGCTGGTTTCACATCTGCTTGTCTGCTTGCCTACCCGTTCATGTGAAGACATATCTGTCGTTGTTGTGCTCTCTCGTTCCTATATGAAGAGATATCCCACACTGATGTGCTCTCTTGTTCCCATATGAAGAGATATCCCACATTGATGTGCTCTCTTGTTCTCATATGAAGAGATATCCCACATTGATGTGCTCTCTTGTTCCCATATGAAGAGATATCCCACATTGATGTGCTCTCTTGTTCCTATATGAAGAGATATCCCACATTGATGTGCTCTCTTGTTCTCATATGAAGAGATATCCCACATTGATGTGCTCTCTTGTTCCCATATGAAGAGATATCCCACATTGATGTGCTCTCTTGTTCCTATATGAAGAGATATCCCACATTGATGTGCTCTCTTGTTCTCATATGAAGAGATATCCCACATTGATGTGCTCTCTTGTTCTCATATGAAGAGATATCCCACATTGATGTGCTCTCTTGTCCCCTATATGAAGGCATATCCCACATTGATGTGTTCCTTTGTCCTCTTCAGGCGGTGCGCAGACGGAAACAGAAGGACATAGAGCTGCAGATGATTGTTGTCATGTGCGCCATCACCACCATTTTTGCCGTCTGCTGGGGCCCGCTGATGGTGAGTAGTTGCGCTTGTACTCACTTGAAATAACAGAATCACATATGTAGAGCTCGTAGAGAGAACCAGACAAACACCAGTGGACCAATGTGGAGCTCGTGGAGAGAACCAGACAAACACCAGTGGACCAAGAGGTGAATAAAAGACTCTGGGGTTGGATAGGATATACATTAAGACTACCTGCTATATAATAGTATATCTAGAAAGGGACTTTGCCTGGAATACACACGGCAAACGAAACAGAGGAAGATCTAAAACACTAAACAGAAATGAAAACGGGGAGGATATAGGACGAACTGCATGGGTTAGCTCAGGATTGAGGGGCTTGCAGTGAGTTGTTTGAACAGCCTGACGTGCCTGTAGCATACCACCACAAGAATGATCAAATCAATCGGAAAGCCACCAACACCAGGTCAAGATAATTACCACCTTAGGGTCAGAACAGAACAAATCATTATTCTGCGCCTCAGAACAGGGCACAGTAGATTACGCAACTACGTGTATACAAAATTCAAGATTGGTGAATCAGCCATGTGCACATGTGAATTGACGCCGCAGACAGGAGATCACAAACTTCAGACTGCCCAAAATACGACATATATAGGCAAACCTTCTAGCCTAGAGAAACAACAGTGGAAGATAAACTCTGTGGACCACTGAGTGAACTAAACAAGACAATGAAATCCATACAAGAGACAACATTGTAGTTATAGACACATTTCCAGCGAACGAAAGAAGATAAGGGGAAGTGCGGTGATCTGGGCAGGCGATTTGTCCTTGTGTAGAGAGACTGGGCCAGATGGAATAATGCCGGGTGCAATAAAGGCGACCCTCTTGATTGTAATACGTTAGTGCTTTCTTGATGTGATGGTCAGTTATCAAGGCATACCTTGATAAATTCTGTTGGAGACAAAGTAGCCAGTAATCAGACACGGCGTGTACATAGATACACGTGGATATATGCGCTGATTGGTTGGTTGTTTAACTGGTTGACTGATTGGTTGGTTGCTTAGCTGGTTGGCTGATTGGTTGTTTGCTTAACTGGTTGACTGATTGGTTGTTTGCTTAACTGGTTGGCTGATTGGTTGGTTGTTTAACTGGTTGGCTGATTGGTTGGTTGCTTAGCTGGTTGGCTGATTGGTTGGTTGCTTAGCTGGTTGGCTGATTGGTTGTTTGCTTAACTGGTTGGCTGATTGGTTGGTTGTTTAACTGGTTGGCTGACTGGTTGGTTGCTTAGCTGGTTTGCTGACTGGTTGGTTGCTTAGCTGGTTGGCTGATTGGCTGATTGGTTGGTTGGTTGGCTGACTGCTTGGTTGTTTAGCTGGTTGGCTGATTGGTTGGTTGCTTAGCTAGTTGGCTGATTGGTTGGTTGTTTAAATGGTTGGCTGGTTGGTTGTTTGCTTAACTGCTTGGCTGATTGGTTGGTTGCTTAGCTGGTTAGCTGATTGGTTGGTTGGTTGGCTTATTGGTTGGTTGCTTAGCTGGTTGACTGATTAGTTGGTTGCTTAGCTGGTTGGCTGATTGGTTGGTTGCTTAGCTGGTTGGCTGATTGCTTAATTGGTTGGTTGCTTAGCTGGTTGGCTGATTGGTGGTTGCTTAGCTGGTTGGCTGATTGGTTGGTTGCTTAGCTCGTTGGCTGATTGGTTGGTTGCTTAGCTGGATGGCTGATTGGTGATTGCTTAGTTGGTTGGCTGATTGGTTGTTTGGTTGGCTGATTGGTGGTTGCTTAGCTGGTTGGCTGATTGGTTGGTTGCTTAGCTGGTTGGCTGATTGGTTGGTTGCTTAGCTGGTTGGCTGATTGGTTGGTTGCTTAGCTGGTTGGCTGATTGGTTGGCTGATTGGTTGGTTGCTTAGCTGGTTGACTGATTGGTTGGTCGCTTAGCTGGTTGGCTGATTGGTTGATTGCTTAGCTAGTTGGTTGGTTGCTTAGCTGGTTGGCTGATTGGTGGTTGCTTAGCTGGTTGGCTGATTGGTTGGTTGCTTAGCTGGTTGGCTGATTGGTTGGTTGCTTAGCTGGTTGGCTGATTGGCTGGTTGCTTAGCTGGTTGGCTGATTGGTTGGTTGATTAGCTGGTTGGCTGATTGGTTGATTGCTTAGCTGGTTGGTTGATTGGTTTCATGCTTAGCTGGTTGGCTGATTGGTTGGTCGCTTAGCTGGTTGGCTGATTGGTTGGTTGCTTAACTGGTTGGCTGATTGGTTGGTTGAGTAGCTCATTAGTTGGCAGGTTGATAGGCTGGTTGATTAGTTCTTATCTGGTCCGTTGGCTGGTTTGTTGGCTAGTTTGTTGGCTGGTTTGTTGGCTAGTTTGTTGGCTGGTTTGTTGGCTGGTTTGTTGGCTGGTTAGCTATTAAAATGATTATTTGCATTGACGCTTATTATTGTTGTTCCTGTTGTTATTATTATTGTTATTATTTCTGCTGCTGGTGTTATTATTATTATTATTATTATTATTATTATTATTATTATTATTATTATTATTATTTCTACTGCTGCTCATGTTATTATTATTATTATTATTATTATTATTATTATTATTTCTGCTGCTGATGTTATTATTACCCATATTGGTAACAGATTCACATCTCCTTGACCTTGGCCACAGAGGGCAAGACCTTAGACGTCCTTGGCCTGGTTGCCATCAGACTTGCCAGCCTCAACCAAACACTGAACCCCTGGCTCTACGTCATCCTTCGCCGGGCACTCATCGTCCGCATCAAGAGGTACTGCTGCCGCTGGAGGCGGTGCCTGAAGACCAAACCACGCCTCAGGTGGGTATCTCTTAGCACCTGTTGAGAACAGTCCATAAGAGGCGACGAAGGACGATTGGCTTCCTTGTCCCATAGAAAAGCTTTAGCCAGAAAAGCCAACCAATTATGAACAAGTTTTGAGGTAACGAAACAAGAATACCCAAACCAACCAAGTGGAATTGAGGATGTTCTAGAAGAGTTGTGGTGACATGCGGAGAAAGCCATTAGGAGTCCGGGCCGTAGATTGTCTCCCTTTCACCTAGGAATATCTCCAGAATTGGCACATGGAATGTTAAAAAAGTCGACAGGGTCGACTTAATTGCACCGGGTTTTATCCCATACGGCTCGGTCTCTTTCCACAGCGCGGAAAGCGTCGCACCAAGCACGAACTCCGTAGCTCTAGCGACGACCCACAGGAGTCTCCGAAAAATTTAACATGTGAACCGAAGGACGTGGCCCAGAATCAAACCCACAACCTTTGGAGCCCGAGTCAAACGGCTTGACCACTTCGCCACTGGAATGTTAGAACTATATACGGATCGGGTAAAATAGAACAGGCGACGGAGGAGATGAAACGCCACGACAGAGGTATATCCAACAAGGCAAAAGAAAAAAGTTAGTTACATAATCTTTACAAGACGTTGCAGTCAACCCCAGAATTATGTGGCTGTTTGCGATTTCTTGGCAAGTTAGCGTTCAGTAGTTTGCCATTGATTTCTGAACAGCCGACACACATACAATTGTATGAAAACCAGTGCAATGCGGTCTGCTTTCAAATCGCCCACAGTCGCGTTTCGAACATGGTATGTGGGATTACGAATTGCTTTTGTAACCTCTTCGCCACGGCATCTGCTAAAAGAAATATATGAAGACCTACAAACTCACGGAGAAGAGAAGCGGACACAAAAATGAACGATATGGGAAGGACAAGAACAGAACGGCGTGGGATAGCTACGGATGGGAGAGGTTTAAAATTCCCTAGGGATAATATAAAGATCATGAGAATAAATGAAGCAAATGATAACCAGACCTCCTTGAGTGAAGCCTCACTTCTAGAGACGGAATTAACAGATTCAGTGACCATAAAAAATAGGTCTGGACATAACATAAATGAATGGCGGAAAATTGGAAGTAGAGGTGTTATGTTAACAACTTTTAAGTCATTACTGTGACACACCCCTACTTCCCATTTTCCGCCATTCATTTATTTTATGTCCAAACCTTTCTTTTTCTTGTTGTTGTTGTTGTTGTTGTTGTTGTTGTTGTTGTTGTTGTTGTTGTTGTTGTTGTACGGTTTTGATTTTAGTTCTGTCCATACCTTAAGAAAACGGAAGGTTAGAGAAGCTTTTATAAGACTAGGAATTGTGTGGAAGTCAAACAATATTATGTTACATTTATTGACTACACTATGCAGCAACTGTCGACACATGTGAGCCGCGGATTCTTGGCGTTATAAGCGGATTCGCGGTGTATTGAGTGATGTTATAACGGGGTTGATCTACTGCGATATCGCCGTTTTGATGTTGGTGTAACAATGTCTGCTTCACAGTCCGCCCACGGCTGGACGGAGACATCAATATGTGCATGTGCGCAACCAACTGTGCCACAAGAACAACTTCGTTGGGGCGGAGGTCAAGGACGATTTGTTGTCGCAAAGGTGAGTACATCTATACATTACACTGGTGGCCGAAATTTGTCTGTGTGTTTATAGAAACAATCAAAAACACAAAGTGCTGGGCAGGTTTGCACAGTTGTAATGTTGCGTGTCTGTTGCAAGATGGTCCGATCAAACCCAGCTGGATTTTCTGTGTGATTTTACGAATGGCTTTCTGAACGAAAAGTACAACTGGCCGATTTATGGAATGAAACCACTACCCGCCATCAGCGCACAGGAAGTTTCAGAGCCAGGGCTCTTAAAAAGTCTGCCACGCTAACCTCTCTTTACAAATTACAATTCTTTAAAACAACTAAATGACGTTGCGTGTACAAGCCCTCATCAGCAAAGATCAATAAGAAAACGAAGCAACATTGAAACAACGAAATGACAGTACAGACGAAGGTACAATATGTGAAATCATTCTGTACCTTATATTATGTCTTAATGTAGTCATGGTTGTGTCATTTCCCTTGTTTGTATTCTGTACCTTATATTTTGTCATTTTCCTTGTTTGTATGTTGTAGCGCCAGTCATGTCTTTGTAAGATATGGAATCTATCGTAGGACAGTAGACGGCACTACCTGCTTTCTGTTAGCGTCGAATCTTGGGCGGCGCTCACCAAACCCAACACCCTACATTAATCCAACGGCTTCGGACGGAGGAGCGCAACTGAGAGACGAACACACTACAGCGACTGCATTAAGGCATAATAAACAAATAAGACGAATGGAAAGATGAAGAAAACAATTATACATTTACAAAAAAAAATGCTATTTACCTCAGAAATGGGCCGTTTGGTTTAAGTCAATACTAGTGTGATGAAAGTAGAGGCAGCAAATGTCATCCATTTCTCCTTCACTAAAATACTGGTACCTTGCCGTCTTGACCTACGAAGGTTATTGTGCTTCTATATATGGCATCAATACCTCTCCATAGCACAAAGACTGACCTGAATTGTAGAGACCATGTGTTGCCCATACAGCAAGATTCCTCTCTCGGCCTGTCTAGTTTACTCCAGAGACCATGTGTTGCCCATACAGCAAGATTCCTCTCTCGGCCTGTCTAGTTTACTCCAGAGACCATGTGTTGCCCATACAGCAAGATTCCTCTCTCGGCCTGTCTAGTTTACTCCAGAGACCATGTGTTGCCCATACAGCAAGATTCCTCTCTCGGCCTGTCTAGTTTACTCCAGAGACCATGTGTTGCCCATACAGCAAGATTCCTCTCTCGGCCTGTCTAGTTTACTCCAGAGACCATGTGTTGCCCATACAGCAAGATTCCTCTCTCGGCCTGTCTAGTTTACTCCAGAGACCATGTGTTGCCCATACAGCAAGATTCCTCTCTCGGCCTGTCTAGTTTACTCCAGAGACCATGTGTTGCCCATACAGCAAGATTCCTCTCTCGGCCTGTCTAGTTTACTCCAGAGACCACGTGTTGCCCATACAGCAAGATTCCTCTCTCGGCCTGTCTAGTTTACTCCAGAGACCATGTGTTGCCCATACAGCAAGATTCCTCTCTCGGCCTGTCTAGTTTACTCCAGAGACCATGTGTTGCCCATACAGCAAGATTCCTCTCTCGGCCTGTCTAGTTTACTCCAGAGACCATGTGTTGCCCATACAGCAAGATCCCTCTCTCGGCCTGTCTAGTTTACTCCAGAGACCATGTGTTGCTCATGCAGCAAGATTCCTCTCTCGGCCTGTCTAGTTTACTCCAGAGACCATGTGTTGCCCATACAGCATGATCCCTCTCTCGGCCTGTCTAGTTTACTCCAGAGACCATGTTTTGACCATGCAGCATGATTCCCTCTCTCGGCCTGCCTAGTTCACTCCAGAGGAAAGGTAACACCTATACATCTGGAACAAGACAAGCTGCAGAAGATGTCGGATCAGCAAAGCAATGCTCTAACTGTCTGCCTGTCGGAGCTTCCACCCTCTACCGGTTGCTGATCAAAGCTCAGGGCCTGATCTGCCCTGCCATGACATTTAGTCTTAGGTTCCATTTACTCGCACCAGGATCAGGCACCCTCCCAATTGCGCTACCCCGCCCGAGGCCGTTGACACAATGTGGGGTGTTGGGTTTGGGGAGCGCCGCCCAACATTCGGCGATACCAGAAAGCAGGTAGTACTGCCTAATATCATAGGGTAGTTGCATATCATTTACAGGACGTAGCAGTTAACCCCTGGCTGTTCGTGATTCCTGGGCAAGTTTACGTTCAGTAGTTTGCTATTTCTTTCGCCCAGAATATATAGTAATAGAAAAAGAAGAAGTGAAAAAATTATTAAGAAGTAGAGGAGGAGGAGTTGGAAGAAGAAGAAGAAGAAGAAGAAGAAGAAGAAGAAGAAGAAGAAGAAGAAGAAGAAGAAGAAGAAGAAGAAGAAGAACGAACGAACGAACGAACGAACGAACGAACGAACGAACGAACGAACGAACGAACGAACAAACAAACAAACAAACAAACAAACAAACAAACTTTATTTTCGAAGGGTAACAAATTGGGCACGCAGGCCCGTCTTACATTCGGCCCTTCCAATCACTCATCTTTCGTTCATCAGTGCATAGTGCATTCACATAGGAAAAAACATTGTCAAATGAATGTTGCAAGCATAAACAATGCATGTTACCATGTTATGAGACAAATCCCCCACCCACCCAGCCATCCCCTATCCATCCGCGTGTCCCCCACACACACATCCACCACCCAGCCACACACATACTCACAGGCACATACATGACCCCATCCATCCACCCATCCCCCAACCCACACATCCCACACACACCCCCACATACACCATCTCCCCCCACCACCACACACACACACATCTCCCACCCACCACACCCCCACTCACATCCCCCACCCACCCACACACAAACACAGGCACACATGCATGCAACCCCCCATCCATACTCACCCACACATCCCCCACCTTCACACATCTCCCCACCCACAGGCACACAACCTCCACCCATCCCATAACCTACCAACACTCACCCACCCACATATACTCCACCACCCACCCACACACCCCCAACCACTCAGCCAAATACACATCCCCCAACCACATATCCAACACCCACACACACATATTCCCGCCAACTCACATATCCTGCACTTAGCCACACACAAAACCCGTACTCACCCACACATCCCCCACTTACACACATATCACCCACCGACACAATCCGAGTCAACCTCTGGATCTAGGAGAGATTGAGCAGCGTAGTTCGGGGATTGAAGAAGAAGAAGAAGAAGAAGAAGAAGAAGAAGAAGAAGAAGAAGAAGAAGAAGAAGAAGAAGAAGAAGAAGAAGAAGAAGAAGAAGAAGAAGAAGAAGAGGAGAGGAGACAGAATAGCAGAAAGAGGCGGTAAAGGGAGAAGAGGAGCAGGTTATGATGAAAAAGAAGGAGGAGAAGGTGATGGTGGATAAGAAAGAGGAGAAGACAGAAAAACAGAAGAAAGAGGAGGAGTGGGAGGAAGGGGGGGGGGGAGAGAATAGAATGAGGTTGAAAATGAGAAATATGAGGAAAATGAGAAATAGGAGAATCAGCAGAAGGGTAATCTAGAGGTTAAAGAGGAGCAGGACGGAAATGATGGGAGGGAAGATGAGGGGGGGGGGGGAGAGGGGAATAAAGATATGACCGTTCCTCTTGTAACAAACACCCAACATACCATGAAACCCTTAAAGACCCTCTATATATTGCTTTTCTCTACAGCCTGCGCAAATCCCTGCAGCAAGCCATCCCAGCAGCCATGTCCCTTCCTGACGTCATGATGGTCAACACTGGCCGCCGAGCCCTGGACATCCCTCTGCCGGACGTGGCTAAAGCCGAGTCCTTCGCCGGCCGGGTTTCCCACAGCTGCAGCATCGACAGCATTCTGACCTGTGCCTACTGTAACTCTCCGGTGTATGTGGAGTGTCTGGAATGCTTTAAAGAAAAGTATCTTGCTTCCCGAGGCCTGGATAACGTCAAGAACGCTTCCTTTCATGAAGAAACTTCTAGATATGATAATAAATCTATACTGTGTGACAAGAATGACAACAGCAAATTTGATAATGATAATGCCACGCAGAAGAATAAAGGTGATCATTTGGAACATAATGCAAATGAAAACCAGGATAGTTCTTCTGACCCTCGTCGTTCCAAAGGCAGCGCTCCGGGGACCGATGTTGTCAAAACAGAATATCGACTTTGCTCTAAACATTCTTCTAATTCTAAACATTCTTCTAATTCTAAACATTCTTCTCATTCTAAACAATCTTCTGATGGGCAGCGTGATCCCTTGTCCTTAACCCGGGCGTCAGATCTTACTAAAAATAAAACTGGACATGCTATGGCTGCGTCTTCCTCGCCTAGGGCTGGGAGCTTTCTGCAGTCAAGAGACCACAACCACCGCATGTCTCAGCATATGCATAAACCAATAGCGGATTCAAAGTCCGCAAGTTTTAAAGCAACAAGTTCAAAAGTCAACCCAACTGCTCAAGTAGCCTCTCCAGAAGACGCTCGCACATTCAAAGCTCCAGCGACAAGAAAGCACATTGTAAGGCATGAAAGTGGTAATTCTGAAGCTTCACATGGCAATGACGCCAAAGAACAGTGTCTTGACGACAGCAGAGATTCCGATGACGTATTCCATGATGGTACCTGCATGCCATGTCTGGCAACAGCTGAAACCACCACGAATAACGAGGCAGCCTTTACCAACATCACAACCGACTCCATCTGGCTGTCGGACACAAGTGCAGTTCCCGCTGGTAAAATGAAACAAGAATCTCCCAAGGAGAACCCTGGTAGTAATCCTAATTCAAATAAACGAAAAGGCCTTAAACCCGTCGAAAAAGAATTAGATGTCCATGGTTCTCCACAACAAGGTAGACCTGGTATGAAGAATTACTTAAGCAACAAAGTCTTTGAGCCACATCCATTACCTGTTCTTCCTGAAGGCATCTTACCAACCCTTCTCCCGACTCATGAACCCCATCAAATTAAAATACAGAGCCCAATGGATAACAATCAGCTCAGCTGTGCTTTGAACAATAATGGCTGCCAACTAGAGGCAGAGAACTGCGACCCTCATGACGATTCCTCTGCTGACAGCGAGAGATCGTCTGGGATATTTAGTGTTGAATCTCCAGTAAGGACCAACAGAGACCAGGAACCTCAGCCACAATGGCAGCTGCAGAAGGAGTCAAAATCCGAGCCTCTACATGAGGTGACACTCGCGAAGTGAGTAGCTGGAATGTTGTAGCGTTACCTCCACTTGGTCTTTATCAGTCATATCACCATGTTTTGTTCAGATTCACTTCATATGGGAACAAATAATGTTGTAGAAAAGAAATCGCCACAGACTGATCAGATTGATTACATATGTGAATAATTAATCATAGACTTATAACATTTACTTCATCATGTGAACTAATGATTCTTTAACAAATAAATCAGTATAGATTGATCATATTCACTTCATATTTGAAAAAAAAAATTATTTTGTATCAAATACATCACCATGCATTGATCCCATTCACTGAAAATGTGAACAGCCACCATATATAAACCAGATACATTGGTCAGTTGCTCTAAATTGTTGACTTCTCATCCTTGACTTGAGGACGTAAATTATAAGTACCTCTGAAGTCGGAGTGGGTTCGCTTGATGGCGGCGGACACTGGTAGAAGGAAAGCTAATCCACACGCAAAAATCAGTCCAGCGGTGGGATATGCTTAAGTTCATAACAGCGAACAAACAAAAACTTCATATTTGAACAAATAATTCTACATAAGACACGCAATAGATTGATCAGATTTATTTCACATTCTAACACATCTTTCTGTAGCCAAGAAATCATCAAACATTGATTGAGATCATTTCATATTTGAACACATCATTTTGTATCAAATAAATCACCATGTATGTATCAAATTCACTGTATATTTTAACAAATAATTCTGTTTCAAAGAAAACATAATATATAGATCACATTCCCTGCATATTTAAACAAATTATGAAACAAATCACCGTAGTTTGGTCAGATTCACTCCCTGCTTGAAGACATATTTCTATATCAAGGTAATCAATTTGCAGTTTTCATTTTACTTTATTTTCTCTCGTATTGAGATTTTAATTTTCCTGACCAAATTTCTCGTCCCCAACCCACTCCCATTTCGTCTCATAAAACAGATATTAGGGCGTTTACCTGGAGTTACAACGGTCACCATGATACTGGCTGATCACATCAGCCGTCTAGTGTCGTTTGGCCAAGACAAAAGAGGTCTAGCACTACAATTCCCCCCCCCCTTTAAAAAATATGCTGTGACGATATAAGTTTAACCACGCAAGTCCTTTACTTTTAAACATCCTCGAATTTCACTATAAATAAGTAGGTTCAAAAAGCAATGACAAACTACTGAACATAAACTTTCCAAGAAATCACAAACAGATAAAAATGCCGGGGTTGACTGTGACGTCCTGTAAGGATATGCAACTAACTTTTTTAAAAAGTAATTAAAGATCTCTTGTACCCGCCTTAAGGTGTTACAGGTATATGGTGCTAAACCCATATTTGTATAGATCAGTGGTTTTCAACCTTTCTTGGCCCATGCACCCCTTCACCATATGTTCAGAATGTCATCCCCCCCCCCCACCCTTTTACGTATTTCATCCCTATAAATTCCACCTCCCCACCCTTCCCTACACGGTATAAGTAAACATGGAAGCTAAATTTAATAAAACATACTAGAACAAGTCTAGACGTCTACATAAAACGTGATTTGCGAGCCTACTTACGTTATAAAACGAATTTCTGAAGGGTGAGAAGTACAGAACCGTAAAGTATGGAGGGAAAAACAATATCAAATAATCGGTTCTTGTATTACGCGATCTTGAAATAATCTTAATTCCCCCTCCCCTGGAAACCCTAAAATTACCCCGCCCCCAGGGGGGGGGGATTTCCCACCGGTTTAGAACCACTGGTATAGACCAATTGGTACTCTGTGGGTGATGTGGTCAGTGTCATACCGGCCGCTTTTACTTCTGACAAGATTCCCTGGTACCAGTTTTAAGCTGGGTCGACACGACAGCCTAGGACAGTTTTACAGATTTGAACACCCCCCCCCCTCCCCCTGATGCGTTTCGAACCCATTATCATCGGGCCGGCATGCAGACATGCGTCCAGTCACCACCCTGCCACACCTCCTAATGCTTATTGTACTAATCCATTATTGATTTGTTTTTCTGTTCTTTTCTTCATTCTCCTACAGACAAGTTGCCAGACGCGTCCATTCGTACAACTGACAGCTCACGGCAAACGACACCAGGAAGCAACCCTAGTTTCACCATATGACTACAGGAAGCGACCCCCAGCTTCTCATACGACATCAGAAAGTGAACTCAGTTTCACCATACGACATCGGAAAGCAACCCCAGTTTCACAATATAACACCACGAAGTGATACCAGCTTCACCATACGACATCAGAAAGTGACCCTAGTTTCATTGATGTCACAGCAGGATGTTACCCAGGAAGCGACCCAATAAATCAGAATGTCATCACAGTTCCATCAGACGACTCCATAATGTTATCACAGTTCCTACCATTCGACATCAGAATGTTATCGCAGTTCCCGTCATACGACCCCAGAATGTTATCACAGTCCCATAATGCGATCCCAGAATGTTATCATAGTTCTCATCATATGACGACAGAATGTTATCATAGTTCCATCATACGACGACAGAATGTTATCATGCGTCCCATCATACAGCATCAGAATGTTATCACAGTTCCCATCATACGATGACAGACTGTTATTACAGTTCCGATCATACAACCTCAGAATGTTATCACAGTTACCATCATGCGACATGAGAATGTTATCACACTTTCCATCATACGACATCAGTGTGTTATCACATTTCCAATCACGTGACATCAGAACGATATCACACTTCCCGTCAAGTGAGAGCAGGAAGCGACCCCAGTCTCCTTCACACAATCTCAGGCAGTGATGGTCTCCTCAGCGTGCCCAACTTGCGAGAGATTGTTTTAGCATGCTCAAAGTATACCAGACCCCTTCATTTTTTGGCCTTGTCTGATAAGACTAAGTATCCGGTTCATAACCCCGATATCAATAGAGGGCTTGCATGAGGTCACTGGGATTACTGCCTTCTTCTTCTTCTGCTCCTGATGTTTCTCCTCCCATTCTTCTACTACTTCCTCTTCCTCTTCTTCTGCTGCTGCAGCTGCTGCTAATGGTCCTCATCCTTCTTTTCTTCTTCTTCTCTTCTTCTCCTCCTTCTTTTCTTTTTCGTCTCCTCTTTCTCTTGTTCTTGATCTTCTCTTTCTTCTACTGATCTTCTTCTTCTTCTCCCCTCCTCCTCTTCTTTCCCCCTCCTCCTTCTCCTCTTCTTCTTCTCTTCCTCCTTCTTATCATCTACTTCTCCCCCTCTTCTTCGCCCTCTCCTCCTTTTTCTCTTCTTCTATTCCTTCTTTTCTTCTCTTCCCCCTTCTTATCTTTTTCTCCTCCTCCTCTTCTTCTTTGTCCTCTCCTCCTTCTTCTATTTTTCTTCTACTCCTTCTCTTCTTCTTTTCCTCCTTCTTCTTATCTTCGTCTTCTTCTTCCCCTTCTTCTCTCCTCCTCATTCTCTTTCTTCGTCTCTGACAGACATAGATTAGGATGATGGTGATGATAATGATGACAACGCATCAGATGTGTTAAGGCAACAATGATCACAAATTTCCTTGTGATATAAAGTATGTAGATCACATGTGTCAAACTCAAGGCCCGCGGGCCACATCCGGCCAGCCGTACAATCATATCAGGCCCGAGAGGTCTCAACCGACGTACACATATATTCGGCCCAAGAGAGAATTTTAGACAAAAATATGTTTTTATGGTCGCGATATAAAGTGCAAATCAAATTCCCTAATTAGTAGACTTCCGAATGATCAGCTACCTGCGGGCGTTCTCACTTCGATCAGAATATGCGAAAATAAAAGTTGTGTAGTGAGTTAGTGTTCATCGTTATAGTTACCTAGCAGCGTTCAGATGCTCGTTTTGGATTGGCGCATAAAAAATGAAAGTAGTGAATTGCCCGGATATTACATCATACTTTCCCGTTACGGCTAACCTGATATCAATCAAGCGTCTGTCGGTAGACTTACAGTCCTTTAAAATCAAAGCTAGCCTTTAAAATGGCCAAGAGAAAAGTTGATTCTGAAAACAGAGCCTTTCAAAACCGCTGGGAGGCTGAATATATGCAGAAATACGGTTGTTGATCGGGTTTGTGATATGGCCAATTATGTGAAAACACAGCTGATCGAAAAAGGCAAAGACTTTGTTGCATTCTCCCTTGCTGTCGATGAAAGTAATGACACGACTGACACTGCACAGCTCGCCATCTTCATCCGTGGAGTGGACTCCAGTTTGAATGTTACAGAAAAAATATTGGACATGAAATCCATGCATGGGACAACGACAAGAAACGACATTTTTGACAACGTATGTCAAAGTTTAACCAACATGAACCTGCCTTGGGACAAACTAGTTGGACTGACAACAGATGGAGCACCGGCGATGTGTGGCGAAAAAAGTGGATTAGTTGGAAGGATGCGGTTAAAGATGCAGGAGAACTGTACTGGTGAATTCATAGCATATCACTGCGTCATACACCAAGGATCGTTGTGTGGTAAAGTCCTCAACATGGAAGATGTAATGAGCACTGTAACACAAACCTTCAACTTTATCAGAGCCAAAGGTTTACATCACCGCCAATTTCAGTCTTTTCTGCAGGAAATAGAGTCGGTGTTCAGTGACATGCCTTATCATACAGAGGTGCGGTGGCTAAGTTGGGGAAAAGTTCTCAGTAGATTTTTCCAGCTGATCGAGAAAATTTATCAATTCATGGACAGCAAAGGAAAAGATTCCACAGTTTTTTGTGATACAAAGTAGAAATGTGAGTTTGCGTTTCTGTCTGATATAACCACTCATCTCAACGACTTGAACCTGCAGCTCCAGGGACGGGATCACATTATCACTGATATGCATGATGCAGTGAAGGCATTTCAAGTGTAGCTGCGCTTATGGGAGACACAAATGCACCAATGCAACATGTCTCACTTTTCTTGTTGCCAGGCAATGTTAAACCTCAACACTCTGATGTTTCCCAATGCAGATTTTGCTGAACAACTTCGCACTGCTCTTTGGTGACTTTGAAGCACAGAAAAGTAATTTCCAGCTGTTTCGTAATCCATTTGCCATAGATGTGGAAACTTCACCTGTAAATTTGCAGATGAAGTTAATAGAGCTGCAGTGTAATGGGACACTAAAGACAAAGTACGACACTGTGGGGCCTGCACAGTTCACTCGTTTCATTCCTGAAGAGATGCCCCGGCTTCGTCTACATGCGGCTCGAACCTTGAGCGTGTTTGATAGCACATATGTGTGTGAGCAGCTGTTTTCTGTGATGAAGATTAACAAAACATCACACAGGAGTCGTCTCACTGATGAAAACTTGCAGTCCATCATGAGAATCTCAATGACACAAAGCATTACTCCCAACATAAACGAACTTGTAGCCAAGAAAAGATGCCAAATATCGTGCTCTGACAAATTGACATAAGAGTGAAAATGTGTATACTAAGATGTTTTATTATTGTTTAAAAAAGGTTTCATTTTCGGCTTATTGAATGTTTATTCTTTCTGGCCCGCAACCTTACGTGTGATTTGAGTTTTGACCCGCTGAGCAATTGAGTTTGACACCCCCGATGTAGATCATTCTATGCCTGGGAGTCTGCGAGACCTCGCCGCCGTCCCTATCTGCCTGTACGTAGACCATAACGACCCACTCCTCGAATCATCAACCTCACAATGACCTCGAGTAGCCGGATATATGGTACTTTGAATACAGTTCAGTGAAATCTGCTCCAATGGCAAGCAGATCTCATGTCGAACAACCATCGGGCAAGGGACTTCAGCAATGTCGCTTGGGTGGATAATGGTTTTCTTTTCATCTGCATGAGGCCCCTACTCTCCATAAACAATATCTGACATAAAGTTGTCTTTCTTCTCTTGTTTCAGCGTTCTGCTGTGACATATGTTGTATTTGTTGTACTGTTTCTGTGTTCTGCTACCACATATATTGTATTTGTTGTATTGTTTCTGCGTTCTACTAATGACATATGTTTCATTTGTTTTATTGTTTCCGCTTTCTGCTGTGACATATATTGTATTTGTTGTATTGTTTTCACATTCTACTGCCACATACGTTGTATTTGGTGTTTCTGCATTTGCTATGGCATATGTTGTAATTGTTGTATTGTTTTTACGTTCTGCTACTATTTATGTTGTATTTGTTGTTTTGTTTCTATGTTCTGCTAACACATATGTTCCACTTCTTTGAAAGTCTACCGATGTGTGTGAATGTTAACAATGGTATTATCGTCTGTCGTTCAGAAACAATGGCAAACAGCTGAACGTAAACGTGCCTAATATATCACAAATAGCCAAAAATGTCGGGTTTGAATGCGACGTCATGTAAAAGACATGCACCTAACTTTATATGATCAAAGATACTTTGCTGTCTCTTGCTTATAGTTGTATATAATGCTCCACTTTCACAACCCTCTTCAATGCAACAGTTTTTAGTTGCTCTCGCTGTCCAGTGTATTGGCAACATTGGTCTTGGAAACCACATTTCCGCTGTCTGTAAAATCTTCCTAATGTGTTCCTTTACATTCCATGATTGACTGCCATACAGCAGGATAGGTTAGATGTGACATCTGTATGCCTGGTGGCCTTCACTGAACTAAATGTATAGAGCTATAAAAGCTGCAGTGAACATCTGGTCAGATTTGAAGGCAGTCAGTTGCTACTTTAGGCCTACAGTCAATGACGATCTTCCCCAGTCCCCAGTGCCTATATGTCAAAGTGTACAGATGCTGTATGAGTGGTTTACGAGTATGAACATATCTCTCTCTCTCTCTCTCTCTCTCTCTCTCTCCCACTACCTCCCCTCTCTATCTCTTTATCTCTTTCTGTATCTGTCCCCCCCCTCTCTCTCTCCCTCTCTCACCCACTATCTCCCCTCTCTATCTCTTTATCTCTTTCTGTGTCTGTCCCCCCCTCTCTCTCTCTCTCTCCCATTATCCCCCCTCTCTATCTCTTTATCTCTTTCTTATCTATCCCTCTCTCTCTCTCTCGCTCTCTCTCTCACCCACTATCTCCCCTCTCTATCTCTTTATCTCTTTCTGTATCTGTCCCTCTCTCTCTCTCTTTTTCTCCCATCTCTCTTTCTCTTCACCCTCTCTATCTCTCTCGCTCTTTCTCTCTCATTCTCTCTTTCTCTCTCCCCTCTCCCGTTCATTCCCTTTCTCTCTCCATCTCTCTCGTTATCTGTATCTTTCTCTCTCTTTTTTTCACTCTCGTTCTATCTTTCTCTCTCGCTCTCTGTCTTTCCCTTCTCCTCCACCCCTTTCTCTCTCTCTCTCTCTCTCTCTCTCTCTCTCTCTCTCTCTCTGAATGCACTATGCACTGATGAACGAAAGATGAGTGATTGGAAGGGCCGAATGTACGACGGACCTGCGTGCCCAATTTGTTACCCTTCGAAAATAAATTTTGTTCGTTCGTTCGTTCGTTTGTTCTCTTAACCACTGTACCCTTCCCCTCCACCCCTTTCTCTCTCTCTCTCTCTCTCTCTCTCTCTCTCTCTCTCTCTCTCTCTCTCTCTCTCTCTCTCTGAATGCACTATGCACTGATGAACGAAAGATGAGTGATTGGAAGGGCCGAATGTAAGATGGACCTGCGTGCCCAATTTGTTACCTTTTGAAAATAAAGTTTGTTCGTTCTTTCGTTCGTTCGTTCGTTCTCTTAACCACTGTACAAGAACCTGCTGTCGCATGTCAAATATCAGGGCGGTCACATTTTTGTTGGCCAGATTTTTCCAAGGAACGAGTGGCCAGTCTTTCCCTCCCGTGGTGAACGACGAGCGATATGGGGAATATATACCATTACAGATTAAAATGGAGTGGTTTGAAGGTAGGACGCCCGTCTCTATGTTGTAATGGAAGAACTGGCTAGACTCACCTTGTGAACTGCCAAAATTTTTATCAAATAAGAACACTGTGGTGTCCACCCCTCTGAAACCAGGGTAGTGGATTGATGTCCAGCCTCATCGGACATGGACACAAAATTACGACCCGTGTGGAAGTTGCTCAATTTAAAACTCCATCGGTAGTTGGAAATAGAAAAGAGCTGACCGAATAAGTTGCTGCTGGGAGTTGAGGTCGCACATGGTTGGGTTGGCATGCTTTCCGCCGACTCGGTAGTCTAATGTTCGAATCCCCATCCAGACAGATTGAAATGTGAAATTTAGCATGTAAAGTCAGTAAAGGACCCATTTATACGTCCTAATTTGTATTGAGCATATGGTTCTGAGGTGCATATTTTATACACCAATCGGCATTTGATGGTTGATGGTGACATCATGCCCACCAGGTGACTCCAGACCGTCAACAGGCTACTAGGTGCAAAAGATTAATATCATTGAAAGTAGGAACTTGGAACGTTAGAACAATGAATGCAGATGGAAAATTAGAAAACATCAAAAAAGAAATGGGGAGAGAGAAGATTAACATATTAGGAGTATCGGAAACGAGATGGAAAGGAGCAGGGATAAGGACAGGAGAGGATTGTAAGATTATTTACTCTGGGGGAGAAGAACAGCAAAGAGGTGTAGCCATTATATTAGATAAGCAAACATCAAATTCTGTCAAAGGATATCATGCTGTGTCAGACAGAGTCCTATTAGTAAAATTAAACGGAAGACCTTTTAAAATAAATGTCATTCAAGTATATGCCCCAACAAGTGAAAGCAGTGAAGAAAGCATAGAGGAATTTTATAATGACGTGGAGTCTGCTTTGAAGAACTGCAAAAAAATCAGAAATAAATATCATAATGGGTGATTTCAACGCAAAAATAGGACAGCAAGGCGATGGATGCAGTGTAGGCAACCATGGTTTGGGAGAGAAAAATGAAAGAGGATACAGACTTGTAGAATGGGCAAAAGAACAAGAAATGGTTGTAGGAAACACCTGGTTTAAACAGCATCCTAGAAGATTATGGACATGGAGGAGTCTAGACAGCAGGATTAAAAACCAGATAGATTACATCCTGATTAGCAAAAGGTTTCGAAATGCGTTAACAGTCGTAAAAACAGTTCCAAATGCAGACTGTTACAGTGATCACAGATTAATTACAGGCACATTGAGGGTAAAGTTAAAGAAAGTCAAGTATACAGCAGGAAACCCTAAATATGACTTGTGCAAATTGAAAACTGACAAAGAAATACAAGATAATTTTAACATAGAAGCAAAGAACAAATTTGATATATTGTCTGATCTAGAGATCCTGTTTCAAGATGTAGATGATCAATGGGAAACGATGAAGAATTCAATCAGTTGCGCAGCAGAAAAAACTATTCCAAAAGTAAAGAAAGTGGGCCGTAAGACATGGATGACTGAAGAAATTTTACAACTAATGGAAACAAGAAGGCAGAACAAAAATAATCCTGCCAAATATGAAGAAATTCACAGAAAAGTGAGAACCTTATGTAAGGAGGCAAAAAAAAAAAAACATGGCTTGAGAAAAATTGCAGAGAAATTGAAAAACAACACAACAGTAACAATGCGAAACTAATGCACAAAAGAATTCAGGAGCTTACTAATCAAAGAACACGTACATCAGCAGGCTGCCTAACGACAAAAGATGGAAGAGTCATAATAGAAAAAGATCAGATATTACATGAATGGTCAGATTACGTGAAAAACCTGTATGACGATAACAGAGACGAACAGTATGATGTTCAAAATAATAATGAAGGACCAGCAATTTTGAAGATGGAGGTTCAGAATGCTCTTAACCATATGAAATCTGGCAAGACCCCCGGTTCAGACAGCGTCACAACAGAAATGATTAATGCTTTAGAAGAATATGGAATAGATCAAGTTACCAGTCTGCTTAATACAATATATGATACTGGAAATATACCCCAGGAGTTATGTAATTCTGTATTTATTGCAATCCCAAAGAAATCAGGAGCCTTGGAATGTGATCAACATCGAACAATTAGTATAATGAGTCACATCACGAAGATTTTGCTAAGAATTATCATGCAAAGAGTTAGGAGGAAAATACAACCTGAAATAGGAGAAGAACAATGTGGGTTTGTGGAAGGCAAAGGTACAGTAAATGCTGTGTATATACTGAGAAACATAATCGAACGTTCTATAGAAGTAAACAAAGATCTACACCTTTGCTTTATTGACTACAAAAAGGCTTTTGATAAAGTGAGACATGTCAACATGATAAGGATGCTTGAAGATCTACAAATTGATGGAAAAGATCTTAGACTTGTAAAAAACATATATTGGAAACAACAAGCTGCCATAAGAGTTGATAATGAAGTAAGCCAATATCAGCCTATTAAAAGGGGTGTGAGACAGGGATGAGTAATGTCTCCAGATCTGTTTTCCCTGTACAGTGAAAGTATTTTCAGAAATATTGAAGATATGGAAGGAATCAACATTGGGGGACGATGCATCAATAACATTAGATATGCAGATGATACAGTCTTGATTGCAGACAATGAACAGGACCTGCAAAATTTAGTAGATGCGATTGTTACACACAGTGAACAACTAGGGTTAGAATTAAATTGTAAAAAGACACAGATTATGGTCGTCACTAGGAAGGACGAAATACCACAATGTAATATACAAGTAAATGGGAATATTCTTCAACAAGTGAGCAGGTACAATTATCTCGGAACAGTAATAACATCTGATGGGAGATGCCTTGAAGAGATTAGAACAAGAATCGCCATGGCAAAAGTAGCCTTTAGCAAGATGAAAAACATATTGACCAATAAAAAGATGTCAATTGAAACGAGAAAAAGAGTGTTGAGATGCTACATTGAACCTGTACTTTTGTATGGATGTGAAGCGTGGACAATGAGCAGTCAGGCTGAAATACATCTGATGGCTGTAGAGATGTGGTTTCTGAGGAAAATGCAAAGAATACCATGGACAGCCAGAAAGACCAATGAACAAGTCCTTCAAGAAACAAATGAAGATCGTAAATTGATTAGAGAAATTAGACGTAGACAGTCAAAATTTTTTGGGCATGTTATGAGAAGAAATGGATTGGAGAATTTGGTGACAACTGGTAAGATCGAGGGGAACAGACCAAGGGGAAGACCTAGAAGCAAGTACATGGATGGCTTGGCCTTGTGGCATGGTCGAGACAGAAACACGGAACTGATCCACGACTCTGGTGATCGAGTGAGATGGCAGAACATGACCGCCCACGCTTACCGACATGGCACATGATGGATGGTGACATTATCACGTGGCCGCATTTACCTTCCAATAAAATGTCAGGGAGGGGGTGGGAACTGAGTGGTCTCGGGGTATGGTGTTTGCCTCGAGTGCTGGAGGTCCCAGGTTCAAGCCCCAGTGAGGGCCAGGATTTTTTCACGTGGACTTCTAGTAACAAAATTTCCCCTAGTCTCTGGGTAGTGAGATCGGACGCCCGTGTGTATTGTTGTGCACGTAAAACATCCCTTGGCAGTTGGAAATGGAAAAAGAGTAGTGTAACGGCGCTGCCCGGGCAAAATTTCGAGTTAAAAATCTACCCAAAGTATTTTCAGGATCCTCGACGATGTTACGGAGTTCGTGCACTGAGCTGAGATTCTCCGGACTCAGGCTTGAGTTAGGAGTAGAACGGAGCACTTATGGGTTACACCCGTGTGCCGTGATGTTGATCTGTCGACTGTACTAAACCAAACTAAACTAAATTGTTAGGGTGTGTCATCCTGGGAAACTCAGATCACTTTTAAAAAATCTGTCTCAGTGGAGATTTAAACCCATGACCACCAAGCCAGAAGGCTCTCGACAAGATCACACGTCCGGGAGCAGTTTCCCGCCACGGGACTGTGGTGCGATAGGGCCACCACATGTTGTAGGTCTGCATGCACGGATGTGGCCGGTCTTTCTCTATGTGTAGGTGGCCGGTCTTTCTCTATGTTGGCGGATGATGAGCGCAGGCGCCGAACTCTCTTTTGACAGCGCTAATAAATTTATCAGCGCAGAGCCCTATCAACGACACTAACCAGCCGGTTCTCGCACAGCGAATGAGTTTTCACTTTTCAAAATGAAAATACCATCAAGGGGAAGCAACTAACTATACACTTGCTTAAATGTGTATTATGCATTATCCCCCTTCCAGTGTACGTCACAATATCACAAACGGTTATTTGTGTACAGCTGATATTAATACCGCCAGGAGCCTCACTTCAAGAAGCGGGATCATACATTTGTGTGGGACGCAACGTGGAAAACAATGGGGGGGGGGGGGGGGGAGAAAGAGGGTGGGGGCAGAAATGTTAAACTAAGAATACAACAGGCAAGACAAGCTTTCATAGCATTAGGCAACTTGCGGAAGTCACGGGAAGTTACACTTAGCACCAAACTTAGAATTCGTAAGAAATCAACTGGGGAACCCTTTGAACCCACTAAGACAGTTCACAAATAAACACACATAGTATTGTTTTGGCGCTCATAGAAGAGGAAGGAAGGAAATGTTATATTGTCTAGTGCGCCCTCTAATCTCTACTTCCTTCTTCTCCTTCTATGAGCGTCAAACAATACTGTATGTGTTTATTTAGAATTCATAAGTATTGAATCGGCACTACTATGTGGGTCAGAAACATCGACAAAAAACATAATTACTAAGAAACTACAATCATTCACTAAATTGTGCATGCGCAGAATAGTGGGGATAAAATGGTATTAGAATTCACCAATGTAGAGCATTGTGTACAGTGAGGTGTTCCTTTGCGTCTGTTCGGGGTTGTTTTGTTGCGTGATCTACATTTCGAAGGGAAAATGGCGTGGTGGCTAGAGGACATCTGGAAACGGAACAACAATATCTAGAAACGTCGAGACTTTGTGGATGAACATCTGGTTGGGAAAGTGACTGCCAATTCCATCGGGGGTGAACTGTACTGTTCGTAGAGGACTTTTGTGGTGACATTCTGGCGGTGGCATTTTGCACAATGTGTCTGAGCGGGCCGTTGTTTGTCGAAACTCCTGTCTTTTCCACTTTTCACATGGGGCAGTGAGGAAGGTACGTTTCACCAGCAATCTTGGGACGTACTTGCTGCAAAGGCGCACAGAATGTCAAGTGTCGTTAATTTTATTACCAAACCATGTTGATGTTGTGGGCACTGGAAGAGCAGGTGGGTTTGCTGGCACTGGCATTGTGTCAAATCGTCCAACATTGGATATATTCGACATGATGAACGCCTTCAGATTGTCCGGTCGAAACCAGAACTTTCAACTGAATGAATCAGCAGCAATTGCCAGCATACAAGCGTTCCAAATGAAGATCTGTCTGTTTGGCTGGGATAGAACGGCATCGCAAGAGGACGTGGAGGATCGGCAGTGAAGTCCGGACTGGTACGATTCATAGCTCTAATCTGAAGGATTTACTCTAGATGAGACGGTAGCCTTGGGTGTTCTTCTGCTCTTTATCCCTTATTTGAGTGTAGAACTTCAACTCATCCACCTCAAGCCGACCAATCTGTTGTTATCACTTGCAGCTCTCCCCATGTCCTCCCAGTATTATTCACTTCTGTAAGTGATTCTTCTCTCCATATATTTTAGGTACCCCACTATTTCGTTTGCCTTGTGGGTTCCAAAATGCATGAAGACAATATAACTGAAGTGGCAGTCAACATACACAGTCGTCGACTTCACCTGGAAGAGATCGAGCATTTATGGGCTTGTATCTAATGCATTGGCGTCGATTATTCACAATAATCACAGTCCGGAAGAAATGACAAACTTGAATACACAGACTGGGCTATGGTCTCAAACAAGGAATTAAAAATGAAGAGCAAATTATTTACATCATCATCATCTTTCACTTTTGCCGTCGAGGGTCGTAGGGAGGATTAGTTGGCGCTCCAGCGCCAGATGGGAGGCACTGGATAGTGTCATTCCGTGTGAATGAACAATGTCTTTGATGTCGTCAATCCATTTTCTTCTCCGGTGACTCCTTGCTCTCGTGGCAGATCTCCTTTGATGCACGACCAATAGTGGTAGGTGATGGTGTCGATTTTATTTTTTTTTTAATTGTGCTCGCTCGCTTTGAACTCAAGCGTAGTCCATAAACACTACTTTTAGTAGCACTGGACGTAATTTTGCGTGTGGATTAGCTTTTCCTATTACCAGTGTCCCTCGTCATCAGGCGAACCCACTCTGACTTCAGAGGTACTTGTAATTTACGTCCCAAAGTCAAGGACGATAAGTCAACATTTTAGTCCAACTGTCCGGTGTGGGGGTTGAACCCCTTAGCTCAGCATCAGCAGAATAGATATTATGTACAAACGTTTAAAATACAACCAGGGGCAGTAACTAACCACCACTATTCAATAATGTATTGTATTATTAGTCCCCTTGTTAGGATACTTCCCAACAAAACCGACCACCAGTGTCCTCATTCATCATGTGCCATGTCGATAAGCATGCGCGGTCATGTTTCACCATCTCACTCAATCCCCAGAGTTATGGATCAGCTCTGTGCTCTTGTCTTGACCATGCCACGTGGCCAAGACATCCAGGTATTTACTTCTCTGCCTTCACCTTGTTCTCTTCCCCTCAATCTTGTCAGATTGTCCCAGTAGCTGCGATTAAAGTCATTAAACATGATAACACTGCATGCACAGCCAACAACTAGTACCATAATACAGTGACAGTTACAACCATAACAACAATTACTACCACCACCACCACCATCACTACTACTACTACTACTACTACTACTACTACTACTACTACTACTACTACTACTACCACTTACTACTACTACTACTACTACTACTACTACTACTATTACTACAACTACCACTACTACTACTACTACTACTATTATTATTACTACTACTACTACTACTACTACTACTACTACTACTTACTACTTACTACTACTACTACTACTACTACTACAACTACTACTACTACTATTACAATTACTACTGCCGGTCTCCCTGGCGAAGGAGTTAAGGACGTTATTCGTAGTCCCGTGTACCCACATATGGAACACAGCTGCGCGAGATTCGGCAGGGAATCGCGTCGTGCCGGTTACTTACGGGGGTATGTGAGACAGTCGTTCAGAAGGCAATGGCAAACTACTGAACCTAAAACTTGCCAAGACATAAACAGCAGCTGAAAAATGCTGGTGTTGACTGCAATGTCCTGTAAAGGATATGCGCGGAAAATAACTATTACTACTAATACAACTAATAATATCACTACTACTACAACTATACTACAACAATAACTACTACAACTACTGCCACTACTAACTCTAATACAACAATAACAACAACAACAACAACAACAACAACAATTACTACTACTACTACTACTACTACTACTACTACTACTACTACTACTACTACTACTACTATTAATACTACTAGAACAACTACTACTACTAATACAATTAATAATACTACTACAGCTACTACTACAACAACCAGTTTTGTTGTATGGCAGTGAATCTTGGAATGCAAATGAACAAATAAAGAAGAAATTAGAAGCAACAGAGATGTGGTTCTTGAAACAAATGTTGCGAATTCCTTGGACTTCCATAGTAACTAACAACGACTGCCTGAAACAGGCTAACGAAACTAGAACATTATATACAACAATAAGAAAGATACTAACAGCTTTCTTCAGTCATATGATGAGAAGAGAGGCATTGGAGAACATCGTGACAACTGGAAAGATCGAGGGGAAGAGAGGCAGAGGTAGACAAAGAGAAATGATGCTGGATGGATTGAGACGGTGGCATGGAGGAATATCAGCAGCAGAGTTGATCCAGAACACCACAGACCGAGATCTGTGGAGAGACATGAACGCTTACACCAGCTGGCAGGGCACTTGATGATGATGATGATGATGATGATGATGATGATGATGATGATGATGATGATGATGGTGATGATGATGATGATGATGATGATGATGATGATGATGATGATGATGACGACAACAACAACAACAACAGCTACTACTACTATATCTGCTGTCGCTGTTACAACCACGGCTAATAAAGACTACTGCCCTGCTCTTCAATACCACAACTCGCAAGTCCCGGCATACGAGGAACAAGCGACGTACGGTGACAACACTGAGTGAACGACCGACCAATGAACAGACACGTCTCGAAACATACCAGAGCAGCGCCGTGTGGTGGTGTGGTGGAGAGCGAGCTAACTTAGGGCCCTATGCTCTTGGGTTCAGTAAACCGTTGGGGAGACATGGCTGTTACCATATTGTACCCA
Source organism: Cepaea hortensis (assembly GCA_963921405.1). NCBI lineage: Eukaryota > Metazoa > Mollusca > Gastropoda > Stylommatophora > Helicidae > Cepaea > Cepaea hortensis. The sequence goes on from OY992893.1 coordinate 94,600,501, forward strand.
GGTTCATGATATAACAGCAAACATAATGTACAGGACGCGGTTAAAAGCCTTGAAACGATAAATAAATATTAAAATGGTGTCCAGCCAACCGATGCAATGATAAATTAAATCAACCAATCAATAGCAAGTCCGGAAGCAGGAACAGGCTATGGTCCTGTGATGTGATAAGGCCGTCACATTTTGTAGGCTTGGATCCACGAAGGACGTGGCCAGTCTTGTCCACACTTTAGCGGACGACGAACGCAGGTGGTTCCCTGCTACAGCCAGGCACGGGCGATGATGAGCACACATGTAATATATCAGACGTACAGACACCTGAGGAGAGAAATTAACAGACAAATAGGTGAACAGACAGATAGACAGCAAACAGATGGACAGACAGAAAGATGATCAGGTAGATAGATGAAAAGACAGACAGATGGACAGACAGAAGGGCAGGCAGACAGAAGGATAGGCAGACAGATGGACAGGCAGACAGATAGACAGCTGAGAAATAGACAGACAAACAGATGAACAGACAGACAGATGACAGACAGACAGATAAACAGACACTCAGACAGACAGATGGACAGACAGGCGGACTCCCAGACGGAAAGACCGATAGGTGGACAGATAGATGGATATACATATGATAGACAGACAAACAAACAAACAGACAGACATAGCCAGGTATAGAATATATGTCAGGACGATGGCCAGCCAAGCACTCCGGGTGACAAGAAAATGAGCATATAAACAGGCGCACGCAGCGAAGGAATTATTAGGAAATCGGGAAACGTGGAATGAAATAATTCGCTAACGACGGCGTCCGTGCATTCATCAAATCACGATAATATAATCAATAATTTCTATATCAGCAGGGGGGAGATGAAAAACCGACCCTCCTTAAACTTGTTGAGCACACACATATACTCTCACACATACACACACACATATACTCTCACACATACATACACAATTTAATGGAGGGGAGGATGTGGGACGGGGAAAGATTAACAGAAAGAAAATTAGAGTTGGATATAGATGAAGAGAAACAGAGAGATATGGACAGAGAGCGAGAGTAAGAGAAACATAGAGAGACAGAGGCAGTGTCTGAGAATAAGAGAAACAGAGACAGAAAGAGAGTAAGAGAGAGAGAGAGACAGGGAGAGGAGATAGTAACAGATTCGGAGAGAGAGCAGAGAGAGAGAGAGAGAGAGAGAGAGAGAGAGAGAGAGAGACGCAGAGAAAAGTAAAAGGGGCAGAGAGGAAATGGACAGACAGCCGAAGATAGACCGAGTGGGACAGACATATAGAGGGACAAGGAGTGACATAAAACGAAACATAGAACCACAGGGAGGCACGACACGGGGATTGATTTATCGAGGGACAGAGAACGACAGGGAGAGAACTAGTGAAAATGAGAGAGACAGATAAAGTGAAAGAGAGAAAATGATAGAGAAGAAGTGAAAGAGACAGAGAAAGTGAGCGATGGTGGGACCAAGAAGGACGGATGGGAGAGACAGAGAAGGGCGGGTGGGAGAGACAGAGAAGGGCGGGTGGGAGAGACATAGCAGGAAAGATGGGAGAAATAGAGAAGGACAGTTGGGAGAGACAGAGACAGACAGACAGATACAGAAGAGAACAGAAACACAGACACAGACACGGAGTGAGAGCTGCATAGGGGACACATAGAGAGACAGGAAGATACATAGAGAGACAGGAAGACACATAGAGAAACAGAGAGTGATTGTGTGGGAGAAAGCGGAAGACAAGGAGAGATGTAGAAAAAGTGAGGGAGGCAGAGAAAGTGGCAGAGGCAGAAAGTCAGAGAAAGAAAGAGAGAGCGAGCGTGCGAGAGAGAACGAGAGAGAAAGAAAGAGAGAGCGAGCGTGCGAGAGAGAATGAGAGAGAAAGAAAGATAGGCGATGTTAGAGACCAAAAATACTAGAGGGAGCTAGACAGTGAGAGACTAACGTAGAAAGAGAGGCAGAGAGCCACAAAGAGAAGCAAACCGTGATAGGGAGTGACAGAAAGCGAGAAACGAAGCCATCGAAGGAGATCCTAGCATGTACGTATTTACAAGGTCAAGAATCTAGTCAGACAGCTCATCCGCTTTTAGCATCCAGGCTACACAGAGACAACTGACGAAAGATGCAACACAGGGACACGGAACACAATCCCCAGATAAAAAGATTCATTTACAAAAATGAACGTTCTGAAACAAAAACACAAATATCCTAACCAATACAAAAATCCGCTGACTGAAAAGTTGTGTGTGGTCTGGTCTTCTCTGTGGTTGCCAATAATGAACAACGAGTGATGAAATTGTGGACAATAGATAACAAAATGGTGGACAATTAATGAAAAATGGTGGACAATTAATAAAAAATGGTGGATCATCATCATCATCTTCTTCCACTACTGCCGTCAAGCGTCGTGGGGAGGAATAATTTGCGTTCCAGCGCACGGTGGGCGGCACTGGATAGTGTCATTCCGTGTGGTTGTACAATGTCTCTGATGTCGTCAATCCATTTTCTTCTTGGACGTCCTCGTGGTCTCGTCGCAGATGATCTTTGATGTAAGGCCAGTGATGGTAGTTGCTGATGTTGCATTCTAACAACATGGCCAAACCACTTGAATGGTGAAATGGTTGAAATGGTGGATAATGGATAATAAAATGGGGGAAACGGATAATAAAATGGTAGACAACTGATAATAAAATGTTCGATATTAGTAATGAAATGAAATGTGATATGCCGATAAGCCCGGGCTGTCATGTTACGCCATCTCACACGATCACCAGAGTCGTGGATAAGCTCTGTGTTCTTGTCCCGACCATACCATGTGGTCAAGCCATCCCAATATTTACTTTTCTGCGTTTCCCATCTTCTTTTCCCGCTAATCTTGCCGGTTGTCACCAGTTTCTCCAGTTTTTTTCTCCCCTCATAACTTGTCCAAAAATATTGACGTCTAATTTGTGTAATCAGTTTGTGACTTCCATGTGCCTCTTGTAGGACTTGCTCTTTGGTTTCTCTATGTGGCAATGGTATATTTTGCATTGTCCTCAGAAACCACATGTCCACCATCGGTGGGTGTCTTTCAGCTTGTCTGCTCATTCTCCACGTACGGCAAACGAGCGTCTACCCAATACGTTACCACAGATCCTTGTTAAATACGTAGTACACATTACGTAGTACCCAATACGTAGTACCCAATACGTAGTACCCAATATGTAGTACCCAATACGTAGTACCCAATACGTAGTACCCAGACTAAAATGTACTTACAAAAACTAGCTGCATGTCCTTTACATCAGTGCTTCCCAAAGGGGTGGTCCGCGGACCAGTGCCGGTCCGCAAGCCCTTCTTTGCATGTCCGCCACGTGAGTTGCAAAAAAGTAAGAAAAATGTTAAATATTTTCTACTTTCAGGACTGTTTAGAACTTTTTAAAACCAAGATTGTCCTTTTCTCAAAACATGATATCCGCACCGTTTTTATGGTGATTTAATGTTAAAATAAAATTGAGCCTGCAGCCGGAAAGCCCAAGGAGTATCTCTACAATAAAATTTTTACTCATGAAAATTGGTACACCATTAAATAAATCACCGTCATCCAATAATATTAGGGAGCAGTATTTAGCGCACTGGGACAACACCCACAATTACGTTAAATCTTATATTTATAGTAAAATGTATATTAAGGTCATATAAAATTCCATGTTACCAAGAGAAAACTTTTTTTTAAACGGCACTGGTCCCTGGTGCAAAATGAAAATGTTATGTCGGCCTGCGAAAGTGAGTTTGGGAAGCACTGCTTTACATGACGTCAGAATCAACTCTAGCATTTTAGCTGTTTGTGATTCAGTAATTTGACGTTGCGTTCTGAACCACCGACGCTCATACGATTGCTATAAATCAACACAAGACGGTCAACTTCCAAATCGCCAGCAGCTGATTTTGCACACAGAATGCGAGGTTGTGAATGGCGTTCTCTGCCCCCTCGCTACAGACGCCAAAATGTACCTACAGCGTGTCCAAATAAAGTCTGCCAGCTTGAAGTCGTCTTGCTTCTATTTTCTGACTTCTAAGCGTTTTTGGTCCGGAATTCTCCATTTGGACTCAACCAATCATCGTGAAGACTTGAGCAAAGAGGAGAGTTCAAGCTGGCCAAACAGTTGCCGAATTTTGATCGTCTCTGAGGGCTGCCAGCCCGGCTCTACAAACATCAAGTCTTGATCAAGATCAATTTTCACTCCATTGTTTGATGACTTTCTTCCTCCTGTACCCCCTGTGAAAGTGTGTGTGTGTGTGTGGGGGGGGGGGGAGGACGTGCGGAGAAGGAGGTGAAGGAAAAGAAGAGGAAGAAGGAGGAAGGGTAGAAGTATAAGGAGGAGGATAAGAGAAAGAACTAGAAGGAGAAGGGGAAAGAAGTAGGTGGGTGAAGAGGAGAATGAGGAGGAGGAGAGGAAGGAGGAGGTGGAGAAGTAGGAGGAGAAGAGGGGGGGGGGCATACAGAGACGGCGGTTAAAGAAAAGAAGAGGAAGAAGAAGGATGATTAGAAGTAGTAGGAGGAGAAGATTCAGGAGCAGGGAAAGAGAGAGGAGAAAAAGAAGGAAAAGGATGAGAAATAAGGAGATGAAAAGAGTAGAGTCGAGAATAGAAGTTTAATATCCTTTACGGGACGTCGCAGTCAAAGCCAGCATTTTTTTTTTTTTGGCTGTTTGTGATTTCTAGGCAAGTTTCCTTTCAGTAATTTGCCATTATTTTCTGTGTGAGTGTGTGTGAGTGTATGTGTGTGTGTGTGTGTGTGTGTCCTCGTGTGTTATTGACTCTGTGTGTTTGTGTAAATGATGTATGTATGCATGTATGTATGAATGTGTGATTGCGCGTATGAATGTATGCGTTTATGCAAGTGTGACTGTGAGTGTTAGTGTGTGTGTGTATGTGCGTGTGTGTGCGCGCGCGCCTACCTGTCTCATTACACGGTAATATACATTGTTTATGTTCACAACATTCATGTGACAGTTTTGTTTCCCCACTTTGTGAATGTAACATGCACAACAGATAACTGATGTACGAAAGACGAATAGTTGGAAGGACTCTGTAAGACGGGCCTGCGTACCCAATTTGTGACCCTTTGAAAATAAAGTTTATTCATTCGTTCGTTCATTCCAACCGGCATTAAGTAGCTCGGACCAACTCCCAATCACAGACTACCCCGTGTTGTTCCAGCCAAATCTTCCGTCTGGTAGCAACCAGTTTGGGCGCCATATTGTTGTCACTTCAAACAAGCCAGGGTTGCTCGCCAGTTCCGACTAAATGAAACAACTGCCACTATTTGCCTCTTTGAAATTGCAATTTGTTACGAACTTTTGTAAGGAAGTTTGTTTGTTTTTTTAAAACTTATTGTAAAGTTAGTTGCTTGTCGATTACATAACGTCTCAATCAACCCCAGCATTATTTTTACATGTTTGTTATATTCTAAATTACTAGACAAGTTTACGTTCAGTAGTTTGTCACTGCTTTCTCAACAACCGACGCTCAAAAAATTGTTAAAAATCAACAATTCCGTCTGCTTCCTTATTGCCTGCATCTAATTTCGAGCCCTGTCTGTGGTATTGTGAATCGCCTTCGCTACTCCTGCGTCACAGACGCGACAGCCTTTTGTAACGTGTACTAAAATTTCTTGTGAATCTCTCAATTTCCACAGCGTTGCTACATCGGTGACGTCAAGACCTGGATGTACCCACGGTTGAAATCTACATCACTGACCAGAATAGAAGACCAAAGGATATACTGTCAGAGTTGTCGTGAAGAATGAGAGACGTAAAGCGAGGCTCACATTTCCTTCACTAACCAACCGTAGACTTGCGATCTGGTTATCCTTCTTTCATTCTTTATCTTCCACTGGGACATTTGTCCTCTATCAACTCACTCCCCGCCCTCCTGTCCTTAGCTTTCCCATGCAGCGTCGTTTATTCCATACCCATTTTATTCATCTCTGTCTCTTCTTCTCTTCCCCGTGTATATGTAGGTCTGACTCTAATTTATCTGCCCGGTGGGTTCCAGACAAAAGATTGTGTAGTGATACTATTCTCAGGTTCTCTCAATATGTGGCATATCCAGCGCCAGCGTCATTTCTTCACTTCTTGATTCACGGGTATTTGTCTAGTTCAGTGGTTCTCAACTGGTGGGGAATTCCCTCCCCTCCCCCCCCCCCACTACCCAGGTGGGAATTTTAGGGTTTCCATGGGGGGAATTAAGATTATTTCAAGATCGCGTTAATACAAGAACCGATTACTTGATATTGTTTTTTCCCTTCTTACCGTACGGTTCTGTACGTCCCAACCTTCTAAAATTCATTTTATATAGTAAATAGACCCACAAATCACGTTTTATGTGGACGTCTAGACTTGTTTTAGTATGTGCTATTAAATTTAGCTTCCATTATTACGTATACTGTGTAAGGGTGGAGGCGGGATATTTAGGTAGGAAATACGAAAGGGGGGAATGACGTTCTGAAAATATGGTGAAGGGGGGCACGGGCCACATTTTTACATAGGAAATACGAAAGGGGGGGGGGATGACATTCTGAAAATATGGTGATGGGGGGCAAGGGCCAAAAAAGGTTGAGAACCACTGGTCTAGTTCTTTCCGTCAGCTCCACGTGATCGGATTCTGTGCCAAGCAAAGAGTAGGTTTGGTGCAAACAAAAATGGATAGCGGAAAATGGGAAGCAGGTGTGTATACCAGTTATGACTTAAAAGTTTTTAATATGATACCAGACATTTATTTTGCATATCCTATTTACAGGACATCGCTGTCAACACCAGCATGTTACTGCTGTTGTTGATGCAGGCTCAAGACCCCCCCCCCCCCTGCCAAACACTGCAAGGTACTATATTGGCAGTAAATGACAGTGACAGTGACAGGTGATGTCTTGGCAAGTTTACGATCAATAGTTTGCCATTGCTTTCTGAACGACCGGCTCCAATACCAACACGTTAAACCCAGCGCGACGCGGTCTGCTGCCAAACCGGTCACAGCTGTGTTTCGAACGCAGGTAAGCGGCCTCATGAATCGCGTTCGGAAGGCCTTAGCCACGGAGGGCGGCTGGTATCAGACATGGTTATTATATATCAACTTAAAGGGAGTTGCATAAGGAAACCTGTTGTAAAAACACATGACAGATATCGAAAGAAGTTTAAGACGATTAATCATCCCATGACATAACCAGTTATATTAGCCCAGCATAAGAGAAATAACAAACACACAAACACTTCTGACCGTAGCTTTGTGTCCAGTTTATTCACGAACATTTGAAGAAGAGAGATGATTGGTCGGTTCCTATGTTGTAAACGTCATATACAGAACTACTTCTATAAATACTTCGTGGGAGTTAAAACTCACAGCCTTCAAGAAGATTCCAATAGGGAATTAAAACTCGCAGCCCTCCAGAAGATTCCAATAGGGAATTAAAACTCATAGCCTTCCAGACGATTGACAAACAGACAAACAAACACATAAACATTCAAATCTACTTTCTGTGTTTTCTAAATAGCTCTATGGCGATCCAAACATACCTCCTGACTGCTCTTTAGCAGGGAATTCATCATCACTATTAAGTGTCTTGCCAACTGATGCTGGTCATACCCCATTATTCCATCCCTTTTAGCAAAGAGATAATCATCATTATCAAGTGCCTTGTCAAACTGTCGCCCGTCACACTACTTGGTTCCATCTCTTTTAGCAAGAGATTCATCATCAGTATCAAATGCTTTGCCAGAACACGCCGACTATACCTCACGAATCTTTCTCTTTTAGCAAGACGTTCATCACCATCAAGTGCCTTACCAAACTGACCCCGGAGATTATGAATGGCCAGATCTCGCGATCTCCAAGCGAATGAATCATTGTCGTGTCACCATAAAAAGCTGAAGAACCACTTGCTCAATACACTAAAGACAGGACACGCTGATGACTGTAACTGTGGAGCTGGTAACTTGACATTTGAATATCTCTCCAACAGTGTCCAAGATCCGCCGAACAGAACACAATTATTTTGGTCTACATCCGCTTCATCCGAGGATACTCTCGATAGAAATGTCAAGAAACTCAAGTTGACTGCTGCTGTCTGTGCATGTATTCAGGCTGACGTCTGGCGATGTAGGGGAAGCGGTAGAATAACAATCAAATCATGTATTGACATTTCTCTATGCCAGAGTGACAGGCTGTCAAAGATCTTCTGTCGCCGTCTTCATCTGTCTTATGTTTAATTAGTCTTTCCAGTTGTTGCAATGTAATTAACATATTTGGTCTTGAAGCAGTTTGCTGCTACGGGTCTAGGATGTGGTAAGGTCATGGTATTTTGTAGGTCAGGGATGTAGTAAGGTTATAACATTTTGTAGGTCTGGGATGTGGTAAGATCATCGCATTTTGTAGGTCTGGGATGTGGTATGGTAAGGTCATAACATTTTGTAGGTCTGGGATGTTGTAAGGTCATAGCAGTTTGTAGGTCTGGGATGTGGTAACGTCGTCGCATTTTGTAGGTCTGGGATGTGGTATGGTAAGGTCATAACATTTTGTAGGTCTGGGATGTTGTAAGGTCATAGCAGTTTGTAGGTCTGGGATGTAGTAACGTCGTCGCATTTTGTAGGTCTGGGATGTGGTATTGTAAGGTCATAACATTTTGTAGGTCTGGGATGTGGTATGGTAAGGTCACAACATTTTGTAGGTCTAGGATGTGGTAAGCTCATAACATTTTGTAGGGTCTGGGATGTGGTAAGATAAGGTCATAACACTTTGCAGGTCTGGGATGTGGTAAGCTCATAACATTTTGTAGGTCTGCGATGTGGTAAGGTCATAACAGTTTGTAGGTCTGGGGTGTGTTAACGTCGTCGCATTTTGTGGGTCTGGGATGTGGTAAGCTCATAACGTTTTGTAGGTCTGGATCCGAGGAGAAATAGGTGAACGTTCTTTTTTTCCTCTGTTGGCGGACGACGAGCTAGACGTAGAATTATTATCTCACCGCGGTCATGATATTATCAGGGTGGCTCCAACTAGACTAACGCGCCCGCCTGGTTTCAGTATACCAAAGATTTATGTTTAATTATGCTTGATGGTGGAATATGCAAAAAGATCTGCAACAATTGCTGGATATTGCAGTATCAGAGAGTACAAACACCAAAATAAATGACTTTTCTTAAATATCAAGAAAACAGAGAGTATGGTTGTATCAAAGGAAAAGATGATACCTAAATGTGAGATAGAGCTTAACTAAGTTGATAAATTTAAAACGTTAGGAGCAATCATAATAGCAAACTGAAGATGCAATAATGAGATTAAGAAGCATAAGCTGCATTTTAGAAATGAAAAGTATCTTATGCAATAAGTTATTATCATTGAAATGTAAGAAAGAGAGTGCTGAAGTGCTATATAGAACATGTAACCCCTGTTACCCCGGTCAACAAATGCCCGCAGAAGTCGGATGTGTCGGCCTAACGGCGCAAGAACGCAGCTCTGCTGTAAACAGGCACAAAGCTGTCACGTCCGAAAAAAAGAAACTCCGGATGAACGCAGGAGAAGAAGAAGAAGAACATGTATTGCTGTATGGCAGTGAATCTTTGAAGTTGATAAACCAAATAGGAAACGCTTGGAAGCAACGGAAAGGTGGTTCCTGAGACGAATGCTTCGAATTCCTTGGACTGCCAGAGTGACTAACAATAATTGCCTGGAATAGGCTAATGAAAGAAAAACAATATATATACAATTATAAGAAAGAGACAAACATACTTCTTTGGTCATGTAATTAGAACAGAGGTATTGGAGAACATCGTGACAACTGGAACGATCAGTGAGAAAAGAGGCAGAGGCAGATGAAGATGAATGATACTAGTTGGACTAAGACGGTGGCATGGAAGAATATCATCAGCAGAATTGATCCAGAACACCAAAGACCGAGATCTGTGGAGAGACATAAACGTATATGCCAGCTGCCAAAGCACGTGAAGATGAGAAAGATTTATTGATGTATTTCATAATGTGGCAAAAATGTTGATTGCTACACGCTGATGCTTGTAATCAGTCACTTTTGTGTCTTCGTTTGTTTGTTAATTACGCGCATGAACTCAACGCTGTAATATAATTTCTGGACGCTAAACTCGATTACACGACATGCCTTTAATCTGAATTTGTCATTTAGCGGACAATGTTTTATGGCGATTCTTCATTAGTCATGTTACTCGGCCCGGAAATGATTCCCTCAGGAATATCATCAGTATCATCATCAGAGTGTGTCATGCCGATACGCTAAACATGCAAGCAGCAAGAAGAACAATGAAATTATCGGAAGTCAAAATAAATTTAGCGCTAAACTTTGAATATGCATTTTTAACTCCGAGGAAAGGCCAGATTGATACATAATAAGACTGCTAGCGGTACCATTATTATTGGGACTCTTCGCTGTCTGTTGAAGATCATGACGGAGCACGTATGGAAATGTCCTGAGTGCGGTGATGTCGGTTGTTGACTTAACTATTCATTTCCAACGTTAAATCAGCATCACAGAGAAGCTCTGAGAACAACGAAAACAAATACTCTGAAAACATTTAGAAGTGGTGCCTGTTCAAGATTCATTCATTCGTCCAGTTTCATGTCCTTTGCAGAACCTCGCTCCCACAACAACCTTCCGGAAAACTTCACGATCACAAGCAAGATGTCCCGCGTCCGATACACCCATCTGGAGATCATCCGCACATCCTGCCCCACCTTCTCTTTGGCCTTCCTCTTCCTCTCTTTCCAGGCATATGCCCCTCCTTCACTACGGGAAAACATTGTTTCGAATATACTCCTCCATTATTGTTCTCTCCAAACTTTCATGATGTTTCAAGTGACCAAAATATTTCAATTTTCTTTGTTTTATCATCTTTAATAGCTAACCTTCTTCAATATTCAGCTCTTGAAGTATGGATGCATTTGTTCTTTTATTTACCCAAGATATTCTTAGAACTCATCTATAACATTTATTTTCAAAGGCATTTATGCGCTGTTCAGCTTGTTTAGTAAATGTCCAGGTCTCACAGGCGTATGTTGCAATGGGAAATATGCATGCTCTTAAAAATCTAATTTCTATAGTTCTGTCTGTCCCATTCCATAATTTATTCATTTGCTTTAATCTTTGAAGAGTAATAGATAATCGCCGTTTAATTTCTTTCATTGTGTCACCATTGTTGGTAACCCAAGGTAGAAGCAATAAAATGGCATGGCAGTATCACCAATGTGGAGCCCATGGAGAGAACTAGACTAAGCCCAGTGAACCAAGCGGTGAAGGAAACACACTGACGGTGGATAGGGTTCACACTGACGGTGGAAAGGGTTCACACTGGCGGTGGATAGGGTACACACTGACGGTGGATAGGGTTCACACTGACGGTGGATAGGGTTCACACTGACGGTGGATAGGGTTCACACTGACGGTGGATAGGGTTCACACTGACGGTGGATAGGGTACACACTGACGGTGGATAGGGTTCACACTGACGGTGGATAGGGTTCACACTGACGGTGGATAGGGTTCACACTGACGGTGGATAGGGTTCACACTGACGGTGGATAGGGTTCACACTGACGGTGGATAGGGTACACACTGACGGTGGATAGGGTTCACACTGACGGTGGATAGGGTTCACACTGACGGTGGATAGGGTACACACTGACGGTGGGTAGGGTTCACACTGACGGTGGATAGGGTACACACTGACGGTGGATAGGGTACACACTGACGGTGGATAGGGTACACACTGACGGTGGATAGGGTGCACACTGACGGTGGATAGGGTACACACTGACGGTGGATAGGGTACACACTGACGGTGGATAGGGTACACACTGACGGTGGATAGGGTTCACACTGACGGTGGATAGGGTGCACACTGACGGTGGATAGGGTGCACACTGACGGTGGATAGGGTACACACTGACGGTGGATAGGGTACACACTGACGGTGGATAGGGTACACACTGACGGTGGATAGGGTACACACTGACGGTGGATAGGGTGCACACTGACGGTGGATAGGGTACACACTGACGGTGGATAGGGTACACACTGACGGTGGATAGGGTACACACTGACGGTGGATAGGGTTCACACTGACGGTGGATAGGGTGCACACTGACGGTGGATAGGGTGCACACTGACGGTGGATAGGGTACACACTGACGGTGGATAGGGTACACACTGACGGTGGATAGGGTACACACTGACGGTGGATAGGGTACACACTGACGGTGGATAGGGTACACACTGACGGTGGATAGGGTTCACACTGACGGTGGATAGGGTTCACACTGACGGTGGATAGGGTTCACACTGACGGTGGATAGGGTACACGCTGGCGGTGGATAGGGTACACGCTGACGGTGGATAGGGTACACACTGACGGTGGATAGGGTTCACACTGACGGTGGATAGGGTACACACTGACGGTGGATAGGGTGCACACTGACGGTGGATAGGGTACACACTGACGGTGGATAGGGTACACACTGACGGTGGATAGGGTACACACTGATGGTGGATAGGGTTCACACTGACGGTGGATAGGGTTCACACTGACGGTGGATAGGGTACACACTGACGGTGGGTAGGGTTCACACTGACGGTGGATAGGGTACACACTGACGGTGGATAGGGTACACACTGACGGTGGATAGGGTGCACACTGACGGTGGGTAGGGTTCACACTGACGGTGGATAGGGTACACACTGACGGTGGATAGGGTACACACTGACGGTGGATAGGGTTCACACTGACGGTGGAAAGGGTACACACTGACGGTGGATAGGGTACACACTGACGGTGGATAGGGTTCACACTGACGGTGGATAGGGTACACACTGACGGTGGATAGGGTACACACTGACGGTGGATAGGGTTCACACTGACGGTGAATATGGTACACACTGACGGTGGATAGGGTACACACTGACGGTGGATAGGGTACACACTGACGGTGGATAGGGTACACACTGACGGTGGATAGGGTACACACTGGCGGTGGAAAGGGTACACACTGGCGGTGGATAGGGTACACACTGACGGTGGATAAGGTTCACACTGACGGTGGATAGGGTACACGCTGGCGGTGGATAGGGTACACACTGACGGTGGATAGGGTTAACACTGACGGTGGATAGGGTACACACTGACGGTGGATAGGGTTCACACTGACGGTGGATAGGGTACACGCTGGCGGTGGATAGGGTACACACTGGCGGTGGATAGGGTTCACACTGGCGGTGGATAGGGTACACACTGACGGTGGATAGGGTACACACTGACGGTGGATAGGGTTCACACTGACGGTGGATAGGGTACACACTGACGGTGGATAGGGTACACACTGACGGTGTATAGGGTACACACTGACGGTGGATAGGGTACACACTGACGGTGGATAGGGTACACTCTGGGAAAGCCTGAGGATAGTATAACTAGAAAAGTCTGAGCCTGGAACCCACAGGGCAAGAGAAATAGGGGAAGACGTAAGAACACACGGAGCAGCCACAGAAATGAATATGGAGAGGGGCTGCATGGGATAGCTAAGAGTAGGGGGGCTTGGGGTGAGTGGGTTGTGGGCTTGGTGTGAGTTGATTGATGGCTTGGGGTGAGTGGGTTGATGGCTTGGGGTGAGTGGGTTGATGACTTGGGGTGAGTTTGTTGATGGCTTGGGGTGAGTGGGTTGTGGGCTTGGAGTGAGTGGGTTGATGGCTTGGAGTGAGTGGGTTGTGGGCTTGGAGTGAGTGGGTTGATGGCTTGGAGTGAGTGGGTTGTGGGCTTGGAGTGAGTGGGTTGATGGCTTGGAGTGAGTGGGTTGATGGCCTGGGGAGAGTGGGTTGATGGCTTGGGGTGAGTGGGTTGAGGGCCTGGAGTGAGTGGGTTGAGGGTTTAGGGTGAGCGGGTTGAGGGCCTGGAGTGATTGAGTTGAGGGCTTGGGATAAGTCGGTTGAGGGCTTGGGGTGATTGGGTTGATTGCCTATGTCCAAATGAGGAGATAAAGGAAGAACGAAGAGAAGAACACCAAAGTGCGTGCGTGCGTGCATGTGTGTGTGTGCGTGTGTGTGTGTGTTCGTGCGTGCATGCGTGTATGCGTATGTGTGTATGCGTGTGTGCGTGTGGGCGTGCGTGTGTGTGCTTGTTTTTTTTTCCACATACGTTTGACAATTATAATGATGTGGTGACATTTCAATGGCTAGAAACAATCTTTGCCAATATTCCATGGTTGTAATAGATTGGTGACAGACCTGGTTGATGATGACATTTTTGTGGGTTCGGTTGGGTGGTAGACCTAGCTAACGATTACATTTTTTGTGGGTTCGGGTGGGTGATACACTTGGCTCGTGATGACATAATTGTGGATTCACGTGGATGATAAACCTGGCTAATGATGACATAGTTATGGGTTTAGCTATATGATATTCCTGGCTAATTATGAGTGTTTGTTTAAGAGTGTCTAGTTCATCATGCTGTCGAATAATACATATTCCTACAGCAAGACGCCGTCATCATTTGCTAGCAACAGGTTCGAATCCCGCACTAAAGTTACTTGCATTTCCTCTACATGACGCCACAATCAACCCCAGAATTGTGAGGCTGTTTGTGAGGCTGTTTGTGAGGCTGTTTGTGATTATCCATGCAAGGTTATGTTTAGTAGTTTGCCATTGCGATCTCAACGACCGATGCTCATACCATTGTTAAAAATCAACCCAGGCGGTCTGCTTCTATATCGCCTGCAGCTGATTTAGAAACTGGATTGTGAAACGTGTTAGCTATCCCTTAGCCACGGTAATATTGTAGGTACTGGTGCTTTCATATTTTATATTGTTTATTGTGTCTTGTATTTTCTACTTCTTTCCTCTACTTCTATAAGTGCTCATGAATACCCGTAATTTTATTTCTCATGCCGGCTGTCTGGGTATTTAGCTCTGTTCTATAGTTTTCTAAGACGACACCGATCTTCACTGTCAAAGCGAGGTCACCGCTAAACAGAAAACAGCGGAAATCGCCCGAGAGAGCGCAGTACTTTAAGAGCGCGAGTAATTTGGGCGACATTTTTACAGCGGATCTCCCTTGGACCTGAATACAAATGAGACAGTTCAAATCCTTCCCGATGTCCCTGGCAATGGAAATGAGCTATTTAAGATTCAGAATCTAGATGAGCACGGCAGGGGGCGCGCTGTGTCGGCAGGAAATCAACCGTCCATTAATGAAGTCACTCCAGTCTATTGACGTCACGTGATTTACCAGATAGGCCAAACTTCGTTAAGGAGATAATTCAAAAGACGTTTTGGTCCATGAAATTTGGACCTCTGGCTGCTTCAGCGATCGATAATGGACTCACGCGATTCCGGAAACAGAGATTTCATCTTTTATTCGAAGTTTTATTTCAAGTTGTCCTTGTTATGGCGGGGAATGTTGGCACTAAACGTATTAGTTGTCTTGGCTGCGATCATTACCGAGTGTTATGTTTGTTTTGCGTGGCCATAAAACGAGGCTTCTACGCTGATGATGAAGATAACAAGGAACTCAGAATTTTGATGAACACGAAACAATGGGATGATTTACAAAACTATGGTGTTTGTATATAGATAGTTTGGGAACAATAGTAGCTATCCGATTCATGGAATAGTGAGATGATGCAGGGAACTGCGCTACAGATGTGATAGTGTGTATATCGGGGTTAAATAATGTGGATACAGGTGTAAATAGTGTGGATACAGGTGTAAATAGTGTGGATACAGGTGTAAATAGTGTTGTTACTGGTGTAAATAGTGTGGATGCAGGTGTAAATAGTGTGGATACAGGTGTAAATAGTGTGGATACATGTGTAAATTGTGTGGATACATGTTAAATAGTGTGGATACAGGTGTAAATGGCGTGGATACACGGACCGAATGGGTGCATACATTAGTAAAGTGATGTGAACACAGGGGTGAATGGTGTGGATTCAGGGTTAAATGTTTTTAATAAAAGCGTAAATTGAGGAGATGCAAGGGTAGATGGTGTGGATACAGGGGTAAATGGTGTGGCTACAAGGGTAAATGGTGTGGATACAAGAGTAAATTGTGTGGATACAATGGTTAATGGTTTGGATATATGGGTAAATGGTGTGGATACAAGGGTGAATGGTGTGGATACAAGGGTAAATTGTGTGGATACAATGGTAAATGGTGTGGATATATGGATAAATGGTGTGGATACAAGGGTGAATGGTGTGGATACAAGGGTGAATGGTGTGGATACAAGGGTGAATGGTGTGGATACAAGGGTAAATGGTGTGGATACAAGGGTAAACGGTGTGGATAGAGATAAATGGAGTGGATACAAGGGTAAATGATGTGGGTACAAGGGTAAATTGTGTGGATACAAAGGTAAATGGTGTGGATACATGAGTAAATGGTGTGAATACAAGGGTAAACGGTATGGATACAAGGGTAAATTGTGTGGATTCAATGTTAAATGGTGTGGATATATGAGTAAATGGTGTGGATACAAGGGTGAATGGTGTGGATACAAGGGTAAATGGTGTGGATACAAGGGTGAATGGTGTGGATACAAGGGTGAATGGTGTGGATACAAGGGTAAATTGTGTGGATACAATGGTTAATGGTGTGGATATATGGGTAAATGGTGTGGATACAAGGGTAAATGGTGTGGATACAAGGGTAAACGGTGTAGATACAAGGGTAAATTGTGTGGATACAATGGTAAATTGTGTGGATATATGGGTAAATGGTGTGGATACAAAGGTGAATAGTGTGAATATATGGGTAAATGGTGTGGATACAAGGGTGAATGGTGTGGATACAAGGGAAAACGGTGTGGATACAAGGGTAAATTGTTTGGATACAATGGTTAATGGTTTGGATAAATGGGTAAATGGTGTGGATACAAGGGTGAATAGTGTGGATACAAGGGTAAATTGTGTGGATACAATGGTAAATGGTGTGGATACAAGGGTAAATGGTGTGGATACAAGGGTGAATGGTGTGGATACAAGGGTAAATGATGTGGATACAAGGGTAAATTGTGTGGATACAATGGTAAATGGTGTGGATATATGGGTAAATGGTGTAGATACAAGGGTGAATGATGTGGATACAAGGGTAAATTGTGTGGATACAATGGTTAATGGTGTGGATATATGGGTAAATGGTGTGGATACAAGGTGAATGGTGTGGATACAAGGGTAAATGGTGTGGATACAAGGGTAAACGGTGTGGATACAGGGATAAATGGAGTGGATACAATGGTACATGATGTGGGTACAAGGGTAAATTGTGTGGATACAAAGGTAAATGGTGTGGATACATGAGTAAATGGTGTGAATACAAGGGTAAACGGTATGGATACAAGGGTAAATTGTGTGGATTCAATGTTAAATGGTGTGGATATATGGGTAAATGGTGTGGATACAAGGGTGAATGGTGTGGATACAAGAGTAAATGGTGTGGATACAAGGGTGAATGGTGTGGATACAAGGGTAAACGGTGTGGATACAAGGGTAAATGGTGTCGATACAAGGGTAAATTGTGTGGATACAATGGTAAATTGTGTGGACATATGGGTAAATGGTGTGGATACAAAGGTGAATGGTGTGGATATATGGGTAAATGGTGTGGATACAAGGGTGAATGGTGTGGATACAAGGGTAAACGGTGTGGATACAAGGGTACATTGTGTGGATACAATGGTAAATGGTGTGGATATATGAGTAAATTGTGTGGATACAATGGTAAATGATGTGAATATATGGGTAAATGGTGTGGATACAAGGGTGAATGGTGTGGATACAAGGGTAAATGGTGTGAATACAAGGGTGAATGGTGTGGATACAAGGATAAATGGTGTGGATATAATGGTAAACGGTGTGGATACAAGGGTAAATTGTGTGGATACAAGGGTAAATGGTGTGGATACAAGGGTAAATGGTGTGGATACGAGGGTAAATGGTGTGGATACGAGGGTAAATAGTGTGGATGCAATGGTAAATGGTGTGGATACAAGGGTAAATGGTGTGGATACGAGGGTGAATGGTGTGGATACCAGGGCAAATAGTGTGGATGCTGGTGTGAGTGCCCAGGAAAATGACCTGAGTATGTAGCACTAACACGCATGACAGCTGATATGTTCAATATCCTGGCAGTCTCAAGTGGTCAAGTGATCAGCGGATCTGTTCAATATCCTGGCAGTCTCTCTCACGTGGTCAAGTGATCATGCCACCAGTCTTTGGTACCAAGGTCCTGGGTTTGTCTCCCGCCTCCTTTATTCGCTTCACGAGTGCAGCTCTTCCTGGATACCCCTGGGGATCGTTGCTGGAGCTCTGCAGACAGAGACCGAGCCATATGGGATACAACCTAGTACAATGAAGTCAGGTGTGTGTGTGTGTGTGAGAGAGAGAGAGAGAGAGAGAGAGAGAGAGAGAGAGAGAGAGAGAGAGAGAGAGAGAGAGAGAGAGAGAGAGAGAGAGAAGAATTCCACGTTTCGTGTCCAGTATTTACCACATAAAATATCAACAAACAAGTGCCGTCTCCACAAAGAAGGTTGGCTGCAATGGATCTCAAACCCTGTCTGTCTCTCACGTTGATTGTATATTATATCAGACTGTTGTTAGTCCATCTCTTGATGTTGTCTTCCCACTTGTATCGTTGTCTACCTCTTGCTCGCTTGCTTTCAACTTTACCCTTCAATATGGTGTTTATAAAGGTGTTACAGAAAATATTCATACTCTCAATATTCTGATATTTGTTGTTTTATCTACTCCAGTCCATGAAGGATTACATATCTTTAGTTTTTATAGAGCATTCATTACGTACAAAACACAACTGCGGGCGATTTGGCAGCAGAGGGACTTGCGTTGGTTTTCATACAATGGTATGAGTGCCTGTCGTTCAGAAAGCAATGGGTAACTACTGAACGTAAACTTGCAAATAAATTACGAAAAAATAAATGCTGGGGTTAACTGCGACGTTATATAAAGGATAAGCAAGTAACTTAACTGTCCACATGGGAGGTCACATTTGGCTATATGCTATCCGCGGGCAGTGAATCACTTAAATCACTGTCACCACTTGATCATCCCCTGTCAACAGAGATCCCAGATATCCACACTGTCACCACTTGATCATCCCCTGTCAACAGAGATCCCAGATATCTACACTGTCACCACTTGATCATCCCCTGTCAACAGAGATCCCAGATATCCACACTGTCACCACTTGATCATCCCCTGTCAACAGAGATCCCAGATATCTACACTGTCACCACTTGATCATCCCCTGTCAGCAGAGATCCCAGATATCTACACTGTCACCACTCTACCATCCCCTGTCAACAGAGATCCCAGATATCCACACTGTCACCACTTGATCATCCCCTGTCAGCAGAGATCCCAGATATCTACACTGTCACCACTCTACCATCCCCTGTCAGCAGAGATCCCAGATATCTACACTGTCACCACTCTACCATCCCCTGTCAACAGAGATCCCAGATATCCACACTGTCACCACTTGATCATCCCCTGTCAGCAGAGATCCCAGATATCTACACTGTCACCACTCTACCATCCCCTGTCAGCAGAGATCCCAGATATCTACACTGTCACCACTCTACCATCCCCTGTCAACAGAGATCCCAGATATCCACACTGTCACCACTTGATCATCCCCTGTCAGCAGAGATCCCAGATATCTACACTGTCACCACTCTACCATCCCCTGTCAACAGAGATCCCAGATATCCACACTGTCACCACTTGATCATCCCCTGTCAGCAGAGATCCCAGATATCCACACTGTCACCACTAAACCATCCCCTGTCAGCAACAGAGATCCCAGATATCCACACTGTCACCACTCTACCATCCCCTGTCAGCAGAGATCCCAGATATCCACACTGTCACCACTTGATCATCCCCTGTCAGCAGAGATCCCAGATATCCACACTGTCACCACTTGATCATCCCCTGTCAGCAGAGATCCCAGATATCCACACTGTCACCACTCTACCATCCCCTGTCAGCAACAGAGATCCCAGATATCTACACTGTCACAACTTGATCATCCCTTGTCAGCAGAGATCCCAGATATCCACAATGTCACCACTAAACCATCCCCTGTCAACAGAGATCCCATATATCCACAACCACCCACTTCTTGTAATGGTTTGATAAATATATCAGTGGGGAGTCAGCATGGCTGAATGACAAGAGCGTTCGTTCGTAAACGTCCGGTGTGCTGATGCCGAGGTAGTGAGGCGAGTTTAACACATACACCGATCAGCAGGATTAAAATGTTGAGTTCACATCCTTGACTTGGGGACGTAAATTACAAGTAACTCTGAAGTTGGGGAGGGTTTCCCTGATGGCGAGGGACACTGGTAATAGGGAAAGCTAATTCACACACAAAAATCAGTCCAGTTCACTAGAAGTAGTATCACGTGTATAGACTATGCTTGAGTTCAAATCGAGCGAACGGAAACAAACATAGCCATCATCTTCACCATCATCAAGTGCCCTGCCAGCATGTCTCTCCACAGATCTCGGTCTTTGGTGTTCTGGATCAACTCTGCTGATGATATTCCTCCATGTCACCGTCTCAATACATCCAGCATCATTTCTCTTGGTCTGCCTCTGCCTCTCTTCCCCTCGATCTTTCCAGCTGCCACGATGTTCCCCAATGCCTCTCTTCTCATCCAAACGACAGATAATAAATATATTTATTTCAAACTAACCTTATGCTACCAATCTCAAACTTGAACTTTATCCAAATCACACATACGCAAAATCAACACCTGCGAGATGAGATGACTGGGGAGAGCTGCCAACTTAACTCTCTGAGACTGAGTAAGAAATGTTGTTATCAGACAGACAATGGGATCAACACCTTGTGCCACCTATATTGAAAGGCAGAATATCAAATGGTTCGTCCATCTCCATAGAATGCAAAACCATCAACTTCCAGCACTGGCGCTACACAAAAGAAGATCTTACACGAGAGCAAGGAGACGCCCCAGAAGAAAATGGATTAGCAAAATCAAAGACATTGTATAATTACACGGAATGACACTATCCAGTGCCATCCATCGGGCGTTAAAATGTCAACTATTCCTCCCCACGGCGCTTGACGGCAAAAGTGAAAGCTGATGATGATGATAAATATGTATGATGCCATATCTGTTGTCTCGGGTGTCACGGCGGGTATCGGGTATCTCGCAAACAAATGGCGCAATAACTAGCTTCGGGTGTTGAACTTTTCAGTTTAAAGGAGAACAATTAAGAAACACCGCGTGTATTCAGAAATTGACAACAAAAACCTTTGCAGAAACTGATATGATGGTGGGAAGACACGGCGCGCATGTGAGGACAATATGTATTGCACTTACATAAAGTGCAGCAATATTTGTGGTTGCTTGAATTTGCAGCTACAGTTTTTTCTACTGAACGGGCAAGCCAGTCCCACACACAATTTACTTTCGTCGCGTCTTGCGATATGTAAATGAAAAAAAAAGAGGGGGGGGGGGAGAGAGGGGGGGGGTGAGAAGAAGAAGAAGAAAAAGAAGAAGAAGAAGAAAAAGAAGAAGAAGAAGAAGAAGAAGAAGAAGAAGAAGAAGAAGATGAAGAAGAAGAAGAAGAAGAAGAAGAAGAAGAAGAAGAAGAAGAAGAAGAAGAAGAAGAAGAAGAAGAAGAAGAAGAAGAAGAAGAAGAAGAAGAAGAAGAAGAAGAAGAAGAAGAAGAAGAAGAAGGAGGAGGAGGAGGAGTTGGAGGATGAAGAATTGATTTGAATTGAATTGAACTTTATTTTTAAAGGGTTACAAATTGGGCACGCAGACCCGCCTTACATTCAGCCCTTCCAATCACTCATCTTTCGTTCATCAAAAGTGCATGATACATTCACATAGGAAAAAAAAACATTGTCACATAAATGTTGTAAGCATAAACAATGCATATTATCATGTTATGTAACACATCCCTCACCCACTCACACATCACCCACCCATACTCACAAATCCCGCACCCACCACACATACCTCCACCCACACACACATCCTTCACCAACCCAGACATCTCACACCCACCCACCCACACACATCCCTAACCCACATCCCCACCCACACACATCACCCACCCATACCCACACATCCTCTACCCACCACACATCCCCCACCATCACACATCCCTCCACACACACACACACACACACACACACACACACATACACATCCCCCACCAACCCAGACATATCGCACCAACCCAGACATATCGCACCAATCCACACACACACACATCCCTAACCCCCATCCCCACCCACACACATCTCCCCATCCACTCACACATACCCCGGCCCACATACAGTCACCCACACACACGTGCTCCATCCACCCATCCACTCACCCCTCCCCCCAAACCACAAACACATACCCTTCCTACACACACATACAGCACCAACCCACACACCCATCCCCCACCCACTCACACATCACCGACCCATACCCAAACACCTTCCCATCCACACACACATCGCCACACACACAATTCCCCACCCACCCACACATTTCACATCCACCCACACACCCCACCAACCACACATACAACCCCCACACACACATCAAATAGCCACACACATTTCCTCACCGACCCACACATCCCTCACATACGCCCCAACACATCCACCCACACATCCCCACCAACCATCACTCACACATCCCCCATCCGCCAACACCCTACATGCCACTATCCACCAACACTCACACAAATACACCAACC
Source organism: Cepaea hortensis (assembly GCA_963921405.1). NCBI lineage: Eukaryota > Metazoa > Mollusca > Gastropoda > Stylommatophora > Helicidae > Cepaea > Cepaea hortensis. Next base: position 94,623,309 of record OY992893.1, read on the forward strand.
CAAATACATCCCCCTCCAACACATCTTTCACCAACCCACATATTCCCCACCCATATACGCCCCATACATACATACATCTCTGCACCCACCCACACACCTCCCCACCCACCCACACATCTTCGTACCCACCCACACACCCCCACCAACCCACACCTCCTCACCCACCCACTCACACATCTCCCACCACACACACACACATCCCCCATCCGCATACATCTCCCCACCCACATATTTCCGCGCACACACATTCCACACACTCACACACTTTTCCCATACTCCCACACACATTTCCCACTCACACACATCTCCCACCCACACACACAAACATCCACAATTCACACATACACTCCCCATCCACACATTCCCCCACTCACACAAATAATCCCCCACCCACACTCACCCCCCCCCCCCATCCATATACACATCAGCTGCACCCATCCCCCAACCCATACACACATACATACCCTACATACCCTACACACATCCCTACACACCCATCCACATACCCCCACCCACACATCCACAAAGAAGAAGGAGTAGATGTATGGGGAGAACAACAACAGCAATAATAACAGCAATAACTACAACGTCAAAATTACTATGACAACAACAGTAACAACTACTACAAAATAAATAGAAATGTACAGTAAAATAATAAAACACAGAAAACAATTTCAGGCGACATTTATGAATCCCTCTTTTCAGTCTCGTCCTTGTAGCGAGTTACTGAAAGCAGGAGACAGCAATTAACAAAATGTTATACATTGATTAGTCAGATATTTTTGTTTCACGAGATTAAAATTCCAATTCTCAAGTAAGCAAATTTATTTATATCTGAATCGTATCGACAACATAACAGAAAATGTGCTGACAAACATACACTAACATTAAAATACAAATACCACATGACTTCGCATTCCAGGCGCAACGCCATTGGCTGACTGTCTTAACATCATCCGGGTACGAATCAATCTCTACACACAAAATGATGACGTCATTCAAGAAAATTATACATTTCTGAAGCAGTAACGGAGGGTAGCGTGAGAAATCAATTTCTGGTCACGATATTTATCCCTACATCGATTGACATCATACAAAGATCACTTTACATTTGCAGGCAACCAAAATACATACATAAATGCATGTTAGTATATACATCAAAGGTGAGAGATGCTAAAAATAGATATCATTGGCTATTTCTGGGAGGTGGTCTATATTTAGCTACACAGTTGCCATTTTGGATAAATTGCTGGGACAAAAATATACACCGGAAGTTGGTAAACGTATAATTAAATGTTATAAATAAATGTATACACATATTTGAAATATTTGACCATAACAAGATTCACTAGAATTATGCACAAAAAGGGGCAACACTGGAGGAAATCCTGAAGATTTCAAAGTAATTGGACAGGATGAGAGCGTCTTCCGACAGTTTGGCCCCAGTCTGTGTTATAGTGTTTGTTCCAATATAAATTAGACTCAGAACGTCAAATATTTGGGGCTCGTTATGAGAAAAACAAACTAGAGAACTTGGTGACAATTGGCAAAATTGAGGGGAAAAGAACAAAGGGGAAGGCAGAGAAGCAAATTTTTGGATGGCTTGGTTACATGGTTTGGTCGAGACAAGAACACAGAGCTGATCCACGACTCCGGTGATCGAGTGAGATGGCGAAACATGACCGCCTACGCTTATCGGCATGACACATGATGATGATGATTCCAATATCTACTAGCCACCTACTGTGATGTTTCCCCTTCATTGAGTGTCAATCAATGCTCTGTCTTGTCTTCTCACGCAACCTAGAATATCGTAAAGGTACACATACCAACGCTGCGCCCCTATTCTTTCGCCCTATTTAACCTATTGCAGTGGTTCTCATCCGGTACGGAATTTCCCCCCCCCCCCCCGCCCACCACCCAGGGGGTTGGGTTTCCGGGGGAGGGGGGGGGGGAATAAAGATTATTTCAAGATCGCGTTAATACAAGAACCGATTACTAGATATTGTTTTTTCCCTCAATTTTTTTCGCATATCCTATTTACAGGACATCGCTGTCAACGCCAGCATTTTATCGCTGTTGTTGATGTCTTGGCAAAATTACGCTCAGTAGTTTGCCTTTACTTTCTGAGCGACCAGCTCACCTACCACCGTAAGCAACCAACGCGATGCGATCCGCTACCTAGTCTCGCGCAGCTGTGTTCCCCTACGTGGATATACGGGATTACGGAGAAAGTCGTTATACCCTTCTCCAGGGAGACCGGCTTTTAGTGAACACGATGTCGTGTTATTGAAAAAAATTCATATTCTTTCGCACATAGACATGGAAATGGATCTCCATGTTTAACGGTTCTGTACTTCTCGCCCTTCTGAAATTCATTTTATAACGTAAGTAGACCCAAAAATCACGTTTTATGTAGACGTCTAAACTTGTTCTAGTATGTGTTATTAAATTTAGCTTCCAGGTTTACGTATACTGTGTATGGGGTGGGGGAGGGGGAATTTATAGGGAGGAAATACGAAAGGGCTGGAATGACGTTCTGAAAATATGGTGAAGGGGGACATGGGCCAAACAAGGTGCAGAACCACTGCCCTATTGGGACATAGGCCACCAACCCACTCACTCTAGGCCCTCCTATCTTTAGCTGTCCCATGCAGTTCTATGCACGTCCTCCCGCATGTTATTCATTTCTTCCTCTATGTCTCGTCTCCGCGTCTTCTGGTCTTCCCCTATTTCTTTTGCTCTGTGGATTCCAGACAATTCCATTCTAGTTATACTATTCCTGTGTGTTACCCGGACTCAATAAAGGAAGCCAAAACAATTGTAACACCGTAGCAGACCATGCATGGCGTAAGAGTCGGCCAATGAGGTTTCCGGCTGTGTGTTACAGCTGTGTGTTACAGCTGTGTGTTACAGCTGTGTGTTGCCGAGAACCTAAAGGGAAGCAGAGATTAGTAATACTGCCAGAGTAACAACTAACAAGCACTGCCTGGAAGAGGCTACTGGCAGAAGAACAGTATACACAACAATAAGAAGCGGTCCAGCTGTGCTACGTAGTCATGTCATTAGAAGAAAGGCATTGGAGAACATCGTGACATCTGGAAATATCATCGGTAGAGAGGCTAAGGCAGACAGAGGAAGATGGTGCTGCAGGGTCTGCAAGGATGACATGAGGAAATAAAAACTATATAATTGAGCCGGGTTTCAAAAGATGACGAATATTCTCTGCAATTTATGTTTGTCTATTGAGGTGATGAAAAGAGCTCTTTAGAGTTTAACTGAGCTAATCCTGATGTACGGAAGCGTATCAATGACAGTTAGCAGACAAGTGAGGCATTATGTGGAAGTGTAGAAGCTGCGGGGGTGTTCTTTTATAGAAGAATGACATGAAGACTGTGGACAGATAGAAAGACCAGTGAAGACATCTTTAAAGAAGTTAATGCACAAAGAAAACCGATTACTCGTATCAGGAAAGGACAGTCCATATTCTTTGGCTATGTCATGAAACGAGGTAAGCTGGAGTATGTGGTTACAAGAAGAAGGCTGGAGGGCAAGAGAGGCAGGAGTAGACCAAGAGAGAAGAAGCTGGACAGTTTGACATCATGGAAGAATGTTGGTTTCAGAAATGATTCGCTGGACAGACATGATCACCAACGTCACATGGCATGGACTATAAGAAGATTGGCAGTACACGAGACAGAAGGCTGTGGACAGACATGATCACCAACGCCACACGGCATGGACTATAAGAAGATTGGCATTACACGAGACAGAAGGCTGTGGACAGACATGATCACCAACGCCACACGGCATGGACTATAAGAAGATTGGCAGTACACGAGACAGAAGGCTGTGGACAGACATGATCACCAACGCCACAGAAGAGATAGAATAATCGATCTAGAACAGATATAACTAAGAAACACGGTCAGGGACATGTACACCTTTGTCATATTGCAAGGTACATACCTATGATAACGCAATACCACCATAAAAGAAAAATGTATCTCTTCATCCCAGGATAGAAGAGGAAAGACTACAAAAGAGACAGGCTGAAGATGCCGTAGAGTTCTCGTCAAGCCAAGATAGAGACAGACAGACGGAACAAACTATTAATAGAAACACATCTAGACTACTGCTGCTACTACTACTACTACTACTACTACTACTACTACTACTGCTACTGCTGCTGCTGCTACTGCTGCTGCTGCTACTACTACTACTACTACTACTACTACTACTACTACTACTACTACTACTACTACTACTACTACTACTACTATTCCTACTACTCCTACTACTATTACTACTACTACTACTGCTACTACTACTGCTACTACTACTACTACTACTACTACTACTACTACTGCTGCTGCTGCTGCTGCTGCTGCTGCTGCTGCTGCTGCTGCTGCTACTACTACTACTACTACTACTACTACTACTACTACTACTACTAATTTTCCTTCTCCTCTTCCCCCTCCTCTTCCTCCTCCTTTTCTTCTTCTTCTTCTTCTTCTTCTTCTTCTTCTTCTTCTTCTTCTTCTTCTTCTTCTTCTTCTTCAACAAGCTATTAAAAGTGGCACATCAACACAAACCCTTATGTTATTTCAAAACCTTATTTAGAAACACTACATTCAATAATTTGCTGGTTTTAACGCAGTTACTACACCCTACTTATTTGTATGTTCGCTCTCGCAGTATTGTTTCGTTTCCAAGCCCGCAGACACACAGATTGTAGGACACATTTTTACACAACTGTGAGCACAATTCCATCATGTCCGCTTCAGTGACACTCACCCACGTGGACGGTTTGTGACTCGAGTCATCCGAGTGTGATAATTGCTTTCTTGTGAGCTACTTTAGTCTGCATGCAATGGCCAGCCTTTGTAGAATCCTTGTGATGTCAGTACCTTTTCATCACCATCACAATCACCACCATAATCGTCATCATCATCATTACTATCACAATTGTTATTGCCATGCTCTGTAGCATCCGTATCAACAACAGCAACAACAACGGTATTGTTGTTGTTATAACAACACCAGCAGTCAATGTTACACCGTATGTGATATGTTGTTATAACAACACCAGCAGTCAATGTTACACCGTATGTGATATGTTGTTATAACAACGCCAGCAGTCAATGTAACACCGTATGTGATATGTTGTTATAAAACACCAACAGTCAATGTTACACCGCATGTGATATGTTGTTATAACAACACCAGCAGTCAATGTTACACCGTATGTGATATATTGTTATAACAACACAAGCAGTCAATGTTACAACGTATGTGATATGTTGTTATAACAACACCAGCAGTCAATGTTACACCGTATGTGATATGTTATTATAACAACACCAGCAGTCAATGTTACACCGTATGTGATATGTTGTTATAACAACACCAGCAGTCAATGTTACACCGCATGTGATATGTTGTTATAACAACACCAGCAGTCAATGTTACACCGTATGTGATATATTGTTATAACAACACCTGCAGTCAATGTTACACCGCATGTGATATGTTGTTATAACAACACCAGCAGTCAATGTTACACCGTATGTGATATGTTGTTATAACAACACCAGCAGTCAATGTTACACCGTATGTGATATGTTATTATAACAACACCAGCAGTCAATGTTACACCGTATGTGATATATTGTTATAACAACACCAGCAGTCAATGTTACACCGTATGTGATATGTTGTTATAACAACACCAGCAGTCAATGTTACACCGTATGTGATATGTTATTATAACAACACCAGCAGTCTATGTTACACCGTATGTGATATGTTATTATAACAACACCAGCAGTCAATGTTACACCGTATGTGATATGTTATTATAACAACACCAGCAGTCAATGTTACACCGTATGTGATATATTGTTATAACAACACCAGCAGTCAATGTTACACCGTATGTGATATATTGTTATAACAACACCAGCAGTCTATGTTACACTGTATGTGATATGCTGCACGTCTTTGGCTAGATTCTTCCAACGTCAAATTGATCTTCTAGGCAATTATACGTTCAGCAGTTTGCCACTGCTTTCTGTACAAACACTTCTACTTTTACGCAGGTGTAGGGGATTCTCGAACTATCCAATAATATGTATATTATAAATTCACTAATTTCTCAAACTTTTCAGTGCTTTTCATATAGCAAGATATCTAATTTCTCAAACTTTCCAGCACATTTCATATAAGCAAGATGTCTAATTTCTCGAACTTTCCAGAATTTTTCATATGTAAAGGTGTCTAATTCCTCGAACTTTCCACCACTTTTCATATGGCAAATTGCCTTATACGGGAATATGTCCACGAAAGATCCACCACGGGATTTTTTCCCCGGCGCAGTGTGCACGCGTGACCTCCAATGTGTATAGGAACGACCGAAATCCTATTCACGTCCCCACGGTGTCATACAGGAAATAGGTCAGCATGGCCGAATGGATAAGAACGCGTGTTCTTAAACATCCGGTGTGCTGATGCCGAGGTAAGGTGTTCAGCCCTTACACCGGAGAGTTGGTCTAAATTGTTGACCTGTCATCCTTGGCATGGGGGAGTAAATTACAAGTACCTCTGAAGTCGGAGTGGGTTCGGTTGATGGCGAGGGACACTGGTAATAGGGAACGTTAATCCACACGCAAAAATAAGTCCAGAACTGCTAGAAGTAGTATGTATGGACTAAAAAAAAAATATATAAATTTAAAACATAAATAAATAAAGGAAATGACATCATAGGACTCCTCAAAGAGAAGGAAGAGAACATGCCAAGCTCCTCGCTGATGTTAATGCCCTACCCCTAAACCAGTTCGACCAGAATGTCAATCAATATACAATTTATTTATCCTGCATATCTTATACCCTCTGGAGCGTCGCAAAGTCCTACACGCATTAAGTGAAATGCCACGGGTACTGCGCCTGAAGGTCGATCGCTCCAAAAGGTCACCAAGAATACGCACAGGAAATGCAAAATTAATAGATAGAAGAGTTTCTATCGAACAAACACTTGGTTGGAAATGTCATATCTATGTATGTACAAATATTCCATATACAGTGGGTATTACTCGAAGAATGGCGTCACAGAAGACAAAAAATATATTGTCGAAACCACTGCGGAACCTCCAAATAATGAAGACGTACGTCAGAAAGAAAAATGGGTGTTTTCTGACCTGGGTGTAATTTTAGACTTGTTTGCGTAGGGAATACATTATGTAGTTGTTATTAGAATATTTTGACAGAGAGGATGACAACTACTAGGTATTTCGAATTGAAGGTGCTCTTCAGCACAGGAAGTTATTACGATTTGACAAATAGACTTGTAGTACGGTGGGGCGATTCCAGATGACAGATTGGGTGTTTCCTGACCCGGGTATAATTTTAGACCTGTTACGTAGAAGAAACGTCACGAAGCTATTTATAGAATAATGTGACAGAGGGGAAGGCAACAATCAGGCGTTTCGAATGGAAGGTGGTCTTCAGCACAGGAAGTTATTACGATTTGATTGTACCAGGATGGGGTGATTCCTGCTGACAAACAAGGTGTTTTCTGACCTGGGTGGAATTTAAACTTGCATACGTAGGAGATACGTCGTGAAGTTATTTATAGGATCTTGCATGGGGGCGTTCAAATATAAGACGTTTCAGATCGAAGATATCCCTCACTGGATCAACTACTGGGGATCTCCAATGTAAAGTGGTCAAGTGGGCTGCCTGGCGCTCCAACGGTCCTGGATTTGTTTTCGGGCTCCGATATCTTTTCGGGGACCTTTCTGTGGATCGTCAAAGCAGCCACGGAGTTGATGCTCCGTGCGACGCTTTCGAAAGAGATCGATCCGTATGGGGTGAAACCTGGTGCGACGAAGACGCTCCTGTACATCCCATTTTAAACCGGATGAGCTGTTACGATTTGATCAATGCAACCGCACAATGATGAACGAACGAACGAGAAGAACCCAGCTGGTAAAGAAAAAAGAGCAATGGATAAATAAATTGTTAACAAACACATGACACTGTACAACAGAAGAAGATTATAAAGGCAAAATGAAACTCTATTCAACGGAAGAAGACCATAAAGACAACATGACACTTTAGAGAGACGGAAGAGGGTGATAGTATATTAGGATGAGAGGGAGATAGGTTAAGAGGGTTATAGGGTGACAGAATGAGAGAGTGATAGGGTGAGAATGTGAAATGGTGATAGAATGGTGGAGTGAGAGTGTGAGTAAGAGAGTTGGAAGTTGAGAGAGTAAGGAGGTGAGAAAGTATGAGGATGTGAGATGGAGAGAACGTGAGAGTGAGGGGTAAGAGAAAAATGAGGTGAGATGATAAGACGGTGAGAATGTAATAGAGTGCGGAGCTCAAAAAGCCAGAGGTTGAGAGGATGTGAGATTGAGAGTGAGAGAGATACGGTGAGCGAGTGAAAGGATAAGACGGTGAGAGGGTGATTAGAGTAATGGGCTCAAAGAGTGAGATGGTGAGATAATGAGAGAGAGAGAGAGGGAGGGAGAGGGAGAGAGAGAGAGAGGGAGAGAGAAGGCGAGAGAGAGGGAGAGAGAAGGCGAGCGAGTGAGATGGTAAGAGGGTGAGAAATTGTTAGAGTGCCTGGCTCAAAGAGTGAGAGGATGAGAGAATGAGAAAGGAATACGTCAAATGAGTGAGAGGATAAGAGGGTAAAGAGTGAGATGATAAAAGGATGAGAGAGTGAGAGGATAAGAGGGTAAGAGAGAGAGGATAAGAGAATAAGAGGATGAGAGGGTAAGAGAGTGAGAGGATAAGAGGGTAAGAGAGGGAGAGGATAAGAGGGTGAGAGAGTGAGAGGATAAAAGAGTTGGAGAGTGATATGATAAAAGGGTGAGAGAGTGAGAGGATAAGAGGGTAAGAGAGTGAGAGGATAAGAGGGTAAGAGAGAGAGGATAATAGGGTAAGAGTAAGAACAGATTCCCTGTCTTTTGCCAGCTCGCCTGCGTCATGCATTGGAAAATCGAACAGGTAGGTCGAATGGGCCGCAAGTCTGGGCTGAATGTAAACATTAGAAAACATAATGTCATGACAATTGAGAAGATTTGTGGAAAGATAGACAGAGGAAGACAGTGAGAGAAAAATTTGGACAGTCTTGTATCATGGCACGGAAAGTGTCAGCGCACTTGCTGTTTGAGATCGCAAGTCGCGGAGAAGCATGATCGCCAAGTCGGGAAAACACTTGATAAAGATGTTTACAAATATAGTACCGTCCGCATGGGAAGTCTTCTTCGGCTACAGAAAAAAGGAGAGGGCGCACTTGTGCTAATGTCTCGAGTGCACTGACGTTGATTTTTTTATTGCATACAAAGAGTATGTAAAGCATATGTATACTGTCTGGAAATAGTAGTAACATATGATGAGAGATGCCATGAAGAAATGAGAACTAGAATCGCTACAGCAGAGGTTCCCAAACCACGGCCCGCGGGCCACTTGTGGCCCGCCAGATGCCAGAAAGTGGCACGCGAGGCCTCGTTATTTAATATAACTCTTTAAATGCGAGGATCCAGGGAAAAAACAAACTATTCACAAATTTGTGCGATGTCATTTCTTAATTTAAAATGAGACTACGACTGTTTATCGGACGGCTGACTGAAGGGACTTTAGAGGCGTTTGCAACTCTGAAGAACCTTGTGGTGAAAAATAAATGTGACTTGTTACAGTACACAGTAAAAGTTGAAAGTCTTCTGGATATCTTTCAGTCGAGATTTTAAGAGTTCACAATAGACGAGGATAATGTTGCCCTCTTCATAAATCCGTTCGTATTTCCTGATTCCAAGCTCTGTCAATTACAGCAAAACCTTCAGCACGGGGTAACTGATTTGAAATGCAATTCTGCACTGAGATGTAAATTTCTGGAGTTGCCTGCTTCACCTTCTGCTGTTCATATGATTTCATTCTGGCGACTATTGCCTGTCGAACAATTTGAACACTTGCGTTCATTCGCCCAGAGATATACATTTGTCGTTTTGGCACGACTTACAGATGCGAGCAGTCATTTTCCGCAATGATCGTTATAAAAAAAAAAATAACATTCCAGACTCACCTTCAGTAACCTAGCTGCGCTTATGACTTTGGGCACGGCAGATTTGTGCCCAGGCATTGATAAACTGACATCTGAACTTAAGTAACTGGTTATGAAGAACAGTTACAATTGTAAATTAATTCATTAATAGTGATTTTCGAAACTGATTTAAAATGTATTGTTAAAAGAACTTTTGATTTTAAACCCCCCCCCCCCCCCCACCCCGGATGTTGCAGAATAAAAAAAACTTTTTTTTTAAAAATTAAAAAATGTAAAAAAATGCATGTAGTACTGACACTGACTGCATTTAAAGTTTTAGAAGTTTGTTGACGAAAGTTAAGAAAGGTAAGAATGACATTGCACGACTTTTATAATTTTATAACACTGTGGCCCGCTTAACTGCCAAAAATAGTAGATGTGGCCCTCTGCTTGAAAAGCTTGGGAACCACTGCGCTATAGTAGCCTTTTGCCAAATGGAAAACACACTGACCAATAAAAAGATGTCGGTTGCAACGAGAAAAATAATGTTGAAGTGCTACATAGAACCTGTACTTTTATATGGATGTGAGACGTGGACGATGAGCTGACAAGCGGAAAAACATCTAATGGTTGTGGAAATGTGGTTTCTGAGGAAAATGAAAAGATTACCTTGGACATACAGAAAAACCAATCAGCAAGTCCTACAAAAGCAAATGAAAACCGTAAATTGATTAGAGAAATTAGACGTAGACAGTCAACATTTTGGGGCACATTATGAAAAGAAATAAATTGGAGAACTTGGTGACAACTGGCAAGATTGGGGGGGGGGGCGGGGGGCGAGGGGAATGCAGAGAAGTAAATACCTGGATGGCTTGACCACATGGCATGGTTGAGACAAGAACACGGAGCTGATCCACGACTCTGGTGATTGTGTGAGATGGCGAAACATGACAACCCACGCTTATCGGCATGGCACATGATGATGATGATTATGATGATGCTGATGATGATGATGATGATGATGATGATGATGATGATGATGATGATGATGATGATGATGATGATGATGATGATGATGATGATGATGATGTCTTGCGTGATTACGGTATTAACATAAGGATCCTCGCTGCTGAATATCAGTAGTTATGTGTTTTAATTATTTCAGCCAAAAGTATAATTCATGTATTCATTTCATATGATAGGTACCTCTGCAGTATACACCTGACGAGATACAGCGAAATATGCCAGGCAATAAATCGTGCAACAAATTGTTTGTAGCTTCTGTCTTTACATTCACTAAGGGAATACATTTTATTTTAATAATGAGAGAGACTGGGTACCCTATGGCTTCATCCGGAGAGCCGTGACGTTTGTGCAACAAGACATGTAGTATTTGCCAGAGACACAAATAGCCATCAGACAAAAGCTCGTAAAGTGTTTTCCTGGTAGGATCTGTAAACAGCTTGATGCTAATCTTTACCGAGCCCATTATGAGGGCTTAAATTACCGAGCCAAACAAGATAACGTGTTTGTGTACGAGAATATATGAGGTATCACGTTGCTCCTGAACCGGAAGTGTAGCTCTTCTGTGTGACGTATGGTTAATGGCGGAACCATGTGTTTATCTAATAATATCAAGTGAGATATTACATTTAAGGAAACCGTTTGAAAACAACGGATGCTATATATATACATTTTTGTGCTAACTAAAGATATTTTTGTCTGGTAAGTGAATGGAAATCACTCTAGGAAACCCCGAGTGCCGGCAAAAATAGCAATCTTATTATCAGACTGTGCGACGTTAGTGTGCAGCGGCGTGTCCACAAATTATGTTGTGGGGCTGGTTCGGTTCCACTTGTAACTCAATCCTACGAAATTCAAGTGCGAGAAAATATTCTCCATTGCATGTTATCCATGTGGCTCAGTCTCTCTCCGCACGATGGCGTCTCACAAAGCACGAGTTTCGTATCTCCAGCGACGAGTCCCAGCGATTTCGGAGAAAATTTACTCGTGAACCGAATGACAATGTCCAGAATCGAACCCACAACACTCCCCCGATGTGTCTCCATCTTGTCTCGATGGGGGAGCTTGCGTGCCCCATTGACCCCATGTGCTATGTCGATGGATGAAAACACTACATATCGGACAGCTTATAGGATAGGGGCCAGACTTATCGAGACACAACCTGCTGCTATGCAGGTAGACTGAGGATAGCAGTCAAAGTTTAAATCAGGCGCACGAAGGCAGAAGTTCTTGGTCCGGACACATACTATAAGGCTCTCTGACGAGGGTTGTGACTGAACGCCTCTAAGCCATAAAACGCTCGGATATGAAAGCCTGACCGTTACCCACCTACCGAAAAATGGAGGTGAGATTCTGAGCACGCTACATGCCCAGTCCAGATACTTGTCCGAAGGCTCTCAGCTGGGGGATATGAGGGGTCCCAGGATGAGAGGGCCTGGCGTTTTTTCTCGCTCACCTCTGCACGGAGGTTAGGTGCTGAGCCGGCAGCACATGTAGCCTACCTCGTGAGCGAATACTAAAAGGTAGAAGAGGTGCCCCAGTCGAATGAAATTGGTTACGAAAACTGCCTGTATCTAACTCATAGAGAGTGTAGACAAAAGTGGAAAAACGTCTCAATAACACGGAATTGAACGCGCGGCTAGCGAATCCATTGCGTGGCCCGAAGTCCAAAGCGAAAGCTTACCTAGTGGATGTCGCCCGCAGACTGACCGTTCCTGGTATGTACTTGAGCGACCAGTGGCAAGCGAAATGCCCAACACATGTAAGTGGGGAATTAAAGCACCCATCAGCAGGACGTGGCAAATCCTCGGGTGAGCCCAGTCTCAGAGCAATATGTGCCGGCTCTGCAATTATGGAAGGTTCCTTGGATAGCGGGGGAATGCCCATGGACTGCCCCTGCCTTCCCTTGAGGGTTTACCGTGATGTCGATGCCCGTTCTACTTTTACCAGCCGAAATGTGGGCGACACCACAGCACTAATAGTCTAACGTCCCTCGAAACCCCGGGAAGGTCTAACCCGTAAAAACGCATGCTGAAGCCGGATGTGCTGGCCTGCGGGTGCAAAAAAATCAGGCACAACGCAAAAAACGTCGGAGTGAAATGTCTTTCGTGCTAGGAACAGCTCTGAATACCTAGTTTCCGAATGCCGCTCTTGTTCGGAACAGTTCTTACTAGGTAGTTTCCGAATGTCTGTCGTGCCTGGAACAGCTCTGATGGGCACAACGACAAGCACATGTCCGAACCGAAAACTCTCTGAGTGGACACCGTCTGCAGACCTGTCTGGTTTGTGCGGGAACGGCCCGGGGCGAACGAAATGCCCAATATATTGAAGTGAGGAATTAAAGCAGCCATGAGCAGGATGTGACGATTCCCTCGGTGAGCCCAGCACCAGGGCGCTATGTGTCGGCTCTGCAATTATGGAAGCCACCCAGGATGGCGGAAAATGCCATGGACTGTCCCTGCCTTCCTTTGAGGGATGACCGTTAAGTCTTCGACAGTTCCAACTTGGCCAGCTGGGTTGTGGACGGTACCGCAAAAGTGAGAGTCTTCCAGGAATGCTACCTGGTCAAAAAAGCACGCTAAAGTCGGATGTGTTGGCCTACGGGTTTCGGCCCAAGGGCGCATAACTTAGACACACCGCAATCACATCTGAAGAAAACACTCCAGATGAACGCAAAGAAGAAAGAAGAAGAAGAAGAACCCACAACATTCGGAGCGCGAGGCAGGTGCCTTGACCATTCGGCCACGGAGAGCCCATGATGTCCACAACAAGAAGAAAAACTTAGAAGATTGACAGGCCAGTCCACGTTTCAGATGTTAACAATCTCGCAAAGGAAAGACTACAGCGATGCACTTTTTGTACAATCAGACAGACAGACAGACAGACAGACAGACAGACAGACAGACAGACAGACAGACAGACAGACAGACAGACAGACAGACAGACAGACAGACGGACGGACGGACGGACGGACGGACGGACAGACAGACAGACGGGCTGGCGGGCGGGCGGACGGACGAACAGACAGACGGACGAACAGACAGACAGACAGACAGACAGACAGACGGGCTGGCGGACGGACGGACAGACGGGATGGCGGGCGGGAGAGCGGACGGACGGACGGACGGACGGACGGACAGACAGACAGACAGACAGACAGACAGACAGACAGACAGTCAGTCAGTCAGACGGGATGGCGGACAGACGGACGGACGGAAAAACAGACAGACAGACAGACAGACAGACAGACAGACAGACAGACAGATGCTATACATTATCATCGGCGGCACGGAATTTTGTGTCTGCGGCCAGGCTTTGGCATTGATGTGCCTCCATAGATCTCTGTCCCAGATACTCCGGATCAACTCTGCCGTTGATATTCCTCCATGCCACAGTTTCTGCAAGAAGAAAGACCAGGACAGGTCCTAAACTTAACATTGCAACATCCGACCCCATCCAGGATGCACGCAGATTTCCAGCTTGGAGGTGAGAACATCAGCCTGGGAAGACAGAACACAGGAAACATTCCTAGTATTCAGACAACGAAGTCATTTCAATGACACAGAGAGATGAACACACAATCTTCTTCTTCTTCTTCTTCTTTTCGTTCATTCGCTTTGAAATCGAGCGTAGTCAACGCTGGATTTATTTTGCATGTGTACTAGCTTTCCCTATTACCAGTGTCCCTCGCCATCTGGCGAACTCATTCCGACTTCTGAGGTACTTGTAATTTACGTCCCCCAGTCAAGGATGTAAAGTCAACACTTGAGTACAACTGACCGGTGTTGGGGTTGAACCCGCAGCACACCGGAAATTTAAGAGTGAACAATCTTATCTACTCGCCCAGTCTGACCTCCTCCTCCTCCTTCTTCGTCTTTCACTCTTTACCCTGGATAACCGGATCGTGAAGGCAGATGTCCCAGGTATTATGTTGAATGGATGTCCTCTTAGTCGAGAGAGTAAATTGAAGTACTTGGGTATCACCTTTGACAGGTGTTTGTCTTTTAAGGATCATGTGGAGGCCTTGGTGGTGAAGGCTGGGAGGGGACTTAATGCATTGAGGGCTATGGCAGCAACCGGGGTAGATCAGAGGATGCTGTACAGGCTCTTTCATCAGTTAATAATTTCTGTCATTGAGTATGGTTTGGGGCTGCTGACAGTATCAAAGAGCCAGCTTGAAAGGTTGGAGCGCATACAGAATGCTGCCATGCGGTTAATACTGGGGTGCACAAAGGACACACCAATTATATGCATGAGGCATATCCTGGCGCTACCAACAATGACGGATAGGCATAGGGTCCTTCGGGTCAAATGGTACCTGAGAGTTGCCGCAGACAGGGATCACCCGCTGCATGCAGCCATGGATATGGTAAAGGGTCATAGACTAAGACGAGGCAGGTCCTGTATGGCACAGACAGAACTTTCTATAAGTCAGGTATGTGATCTAGAGACCATCAATCGTGAAAGAGAGTGGGTTGAAGTTCGGGATTACATGACGGACTGGCACAATGTAATAATAACATTGGGTCGTGCGTGCAGAGAATGGGCAGCGGGCCGCATTGAGTTTGAAGTGCAACAGCTGATCCAGAGCAACACACATCAAGGTGACATAGTCATCTACACCGATGGGTCAGTGGTGAGAAACAGACGTAGTGGCTGGGGCTTTATTGCAAAGGCTAATAGACGAGTCTTGAAAAAGGAGAGTCTGGCATATGAGACTACGACCTCCAGCATGAGAATGGAGGTGGAGACAGTAACAGCGGCATTCCGGTGGCTAGAGGAGACTACTGCAACACACGTTGTGTTCATTACGGATTCAAAGAGTATGCTTAGCAAGGTGGAGAAAGTAATGTTTCGTGTGGAATGGCTCTCGTCGCTTCAGAGGTCACAGATTGTGAGAATTGTATGGATATTTTGCCCTGGCCATGCGGGGGTGCTGGGGAATGAACAGGTTAGCAGGGAATGCATCTCTTGGTGGTAGTTTGTCTATGGACAATGGGGAGGTGGTCGTGCGCTTGTGGGATCAGGTGGAGAAGGCGGAGGAACAGATTGAGAACCCATATATGGAAAGAATGAGATTGCGGGGGATCGGCAGGGGTTCTGGAAGAATCTCAAAACTGAGAAGGAAGACCAGGAGAGCTTTTAATCATATAGCGGTGAGAACGATTAGTAGTATGACTCTTCGCTGGCTGCTGAATGAGGGGACGGAGCATGTATGGTAATGTCCTGAGTGCAGTGATTTCGGTTCTTAACTCAACTCAACTCAACTCTCAACTCAACTCACTCTTTATCTTCCGTTGCGGCTGACTGTTCTATTCCCGGCTATCCCACGCAGCTCCGTTCATACCCTACCTAGATTATTCTTTTCTGTTTCTCTTCTCTCTGTGTTTTATATAATCCTTTTGCCCTAAGGACTCCAGATATAGGCCGTTCTACTAATACTATTCTCAAGCTCTCTCAGTGTATGCCTTATCTTTTCCTCACCTCTGGGTTCACTGGTATTTGTTAAGTTCTTTCCGTGAACTTCGCATTGGCGATTCTATCATACCATTATGTTGATTTTTAAGACAGTTGCATAAATAAACACACAAAGTATTGTTTGGTGCTCACGGAAGGAGAAGAAGGAAGTAGAGACTAGAGGACGCACTAGACAACATAAAATTTGAAAACTATAGTTACCGACCGGGATTCGAACCTGTCACCTCCAAATGGCGGCGGCTCCTCGCTGCAGGAACAAGTGTACTTCGACGCACGACCAACTAGACACTCCAATAAAAGTGTCTTCATTAGTCATGTCTATCATACACATGAACCTACAGCTATGGAATACGGACAGAATTCGTATCAAACCATTGATAGTTAGTTAGTTAGTTAAGGTTCCAACTTCACAGCAACAGGTCGTCCCCATTATGCTCCATTCCCGTGCCAGCGAATATCACACAAAATGCTCCCCACTGTCCAATGTGAAAAGTGGAATAGACAGGAGTCTCGGTAATCTAAAAAGCCCGCACAGGTACACTGTGCATAATGCCGCTGTCAGAATGTCAACACAAATTTCATCCACGAAAACCACAGCTCCTAGTCGACGGACTCGGCAGTCACCAGAAAGACCTCATTGACCCGGGTTTTCTCACTTGGCTCGGTCTTTTACCGCAGGGCGACCCGCCGAAAGTGTTGCACAAAGCACGAACTCCGCAGCTTCAGCGCCGACTCCCAGGAGTCTCCTGAAAAATGCACTCGTGAACCGAAAGGGCAAAACAGTCAATTCAGCAACCGCCGGTAGCCATTGTTCCGAACATGCAGTTCACTGTGTAGGACAGATGTAAAAGCATTCCACGCGAATTTCACAGCTCACAGTGTCGCCCACGCACTCACTCAGTAGCAGAGCGACGGAACCATTTCGCTAATAGTAGTAGTAGTAGTAGTAGTAGCAGCAGCAGCAGCAGCAGCAGCGGCGGCGGAGGTAGTAGTATCAGTAGTAGTAGTAGTAGTAGTAGTAGCAGTAGTAGTAGTAGTAGTAGTAGCAGTAGCAGTAGTAGTAGTAGTAGTAGTAGTAGTAGTAGTAGTAGTAGTAGTAGTAGTAGTAGTAGAGAACCATTGAGATAGCACCATAGTCTCATAGTGTATATTAAACCAGCATAGGCCTTCTCTTTCTGTGAGCGCCAAACAATACTTTGTATGTTTATTTATGTAACTGTCTCAGCGGCCTCAACTGGTTCCCAAATTGGTTTTCCTGTTGATTTGTAATAATGCCATGAGAGTCAGCCATTCAGAAAGCAATGACAAATTCTCCAACGTAAAATTACCTAGAAAATCACACAGCTAAAACAAGCTTGGGTTGGTGGCGACGTCCTGTGAAGAACATGCCACTAACTGAACTCTGTAAATACTGTGGATTATCCAGCGTCTGTACGGAAATATCCACTTTTTTTTTTCTTAGTTATTTGTGTGTATATTATAATCCCTCACTGAGGGAATACATTGTTTTTAATGTTTATATTGTAATATTTTTGTTCTTGTTGTCCCGTTGATGAAGAGTAGGGTCGAAACGTTTGCTTGAATTTTCATATATTTCTTTTCCTCCATCGAGCTTCGTATTCATTTGGTGTGTGCTCTTCTCATAGCTTCGGGCGGATGAGCGCAGTTGGGAGGGTAAAAGCCTAATCCTGGTGCGAGGAAATGCAATCTGAAGACTAAATGTCATGGCAGGACAGACCAGACCCTAAGCCTTGGTCGACAACTGGTCTGGGATCGAAACTCCGAAAGGTGGATATTTGATCATTGCTTTGCTGCTCCGGCAGCTTCTGCAGCTTGTCTAGTTCCAGATGTATCGGTGCTACTTTCCCTCTGGAGTAAACTAGGCAGACAGAACGAGGGATCATGCAGCATGGGCAACACATGGTCTCTGGAGTAACTAAGCAGACAGAACGAGGGATCATGCAGCATGGGCAACACATAAGTCTCTACAATTGCGCCCAGGCTTTGTGCTATGGAAAGGTATGATTCCATCCTACAAATTGTCGTCTGTCAAGAGGGCAAAGTGCCAGGTCTTTTCGTAGCCACATTAAGGGTTGTTGTACTCCGCCTCTGCACACCAATCCCCATGAGGCGTAGCCAGGGATCATGCGCAGTCGTGCTATAAACTTTGACATTACCTTGTAAGGAAAACATGCTCCTTGAGAACGTCTCCATGCTTCTGTCTTGTCGCAGTGGTAGTCCGATCAATGGTGCAGAATGTCAAAGTGTGGAGAGGGGGCAGTGTGGAGGATGGAGCAGTGGGCTGATCTATCAGCATGTGACAGATTTATTTATAGAAACTCTTGCTGTATTCAGACACACTCACGTATACACACACGCACACATAAGGTCGTGCTCACGCATACACATATACACACATGCAAATAGTTAGATGTCGCCCTATGTGGCTAAAGGGTGGTGGACGTGGTTTCACAACGCCGACATACTGGGTTCGAAGTTAGCCGAAGACTATTTGGAAGCAGCCCGCCTTGCGCTGATTTTCACCATAGCATGAGCTTCGGCCGGTAAGAAACCAATAGCAAGCTGCCAAAAATATTATGAGGTTGATTTCGACTTCCTGTAATAAGGATATTCAGCTAATTTTTGCAAGTAGTAGTAGTAGTAGTAGTAGTAGTAGTAGTAGTAGTAGTAGTAGTAGTAGTAGTAGTAGTAGTAGTGGTGGTGGTGGTGGTGGTGGTGGTGGTGGGGGTGGTGGTGGTGGTGGTGGTGGTAGTAGTAGTAGTAGCAGTAGCAGTAGCAGCAGCAGCGGAGGTAGTAGTAGTAGTAGTAGTAGTAGTAGTAGTAGTAGTAGTAGTAGTAGTAGTAGTAGTAGTAGTAGTAGTAGTAGTAGTAGTAGTAGTGGAAGTGGTAGAAAAATAGTAGTAGTAGTAGTAGTAGTAGTAGAAGTAGAAGTAGTAGTAGTAGTAGTAGTAGTAGTAGTAGTAGTAGTAGTAGTAGTAGTAGTAGTAGTAGTAGTAGTAGTAGTAGTAGTAGTAGTAGTAGTAGTAGTAGTAGTAGTAGTAGTAGTAGTAGTAGTAGTAGTAGTAGTAGTAGTAGTAGTAGTAGTAGTAGTAGTAGTAGTAGTAGTAGTAGTAGTAGTAGTAGTAGTAGTAGTAGTAGTAGTAGTAGTAGTAGTAGTAGTAGTAGTAGTAGTAGTAGTAGTAGTAGTAGTAGTAGTAGTAGTAGTAGTAGTAGTAGTAGTAGTAGTAGTAGTAGTAGTAGTAGTAGTAGTAGTAGTAGTAGTAGTAGTAGTAGTAGTAGTAGTAGTAGTAGTAGTAGTAGTAGTAGTAGTAGTAGTAGGAGGAGCAGCAGCAGCAGCAGCAGCAGCAGCACGTCCTTGGACTAAACCCGAGTTCCAAACACGCGAATAAAAACATTAAGAAGTCAGTTAATGATGTTACAAGTTGTAATCTGAGTTTTCGAAGTATTTCTAGACAACATTAACGATCGTCTAATGAAATACAACTAACAACTACTGAATTCCCCAATAAACCTTACATTAACTAGAAACCCACATCAAAAGTACTACTTTAGCAACGAACGGTCCACATCAACGGTCTTTCCGAAATCAAAGAAATTTAAGATTTCTTTCAATACTTACTTTTTAGCGCCGTCACCGATTTTCTATATTTTGTCGCCATCAAAGGAAATTACCACACGGAATTTCCCGTTCAGGTATCGACTTATTAATGAAATTAATTCACCTTAATATAAAACATAAAACGATGTCGTATTTCATCTTCTTCTTTCTTTCTATCTGATTTCTTTGGTTAGTGTGTGAATATGGCCTTTGTTTGTTCAAGTCGTCTACATCTTATATATAAAAAAGGATCTCCGTATCTCTGTCTGTCTGTATCTCTGTATGTATGTATGTATGTCCTTTATACGCTCGCGAACGGCCCATCCGATTGAGATGAAATTTTCTACACGCCTTCCTTTCAATCCAGATATGCCAACTGTCGTAGTTTTTTTTTCTTCTTCCTCCTCCTCCCTCCTCCCTCCTCCCCCTCCCAAAATACGTACGTCCAGGAAATGGTCTTCTACATAGACACTTCTCTCTGAGGTCCGCGATAACATATTAACCTGGTGGGATGGCAATCAATCATCCTACTACCTCCTCCCTCCTCCTCCCTTCTCCCTCTTCCTCCTCCCTCTTCCTCCCTCCGCCTCCTCCCTCCTCCCACTCTCTACTCCTCCTTCCTCCTCCCTCCTCCTTCTCCTCCCTCCTTCTCCCTCTTCCTCCCTCTTCCTGCTCCCTCCGCCTCCTCCCTCCGCCTACTCTCTCCTCCTCCTCCCTCCTCCTCCCTCTCCCTCCTCCTACTCCCTTTTCCTCCTCCTCTCTCCTCCTCCCTCCTTCTCCCTCCTCCTCCCCCTCCTCCTCTACCCTACTCCTCCCTCCTCTTCCTAATCCCTCCTCCTCCCTCCTATTCCTCCTGTCTCCTCCTCCCTCCTTCTCCCTCCTCCTTCTCCCTCCTCCTCTCTCCTCCTCCTCCCTCCTCCTCCCTCTCCCTCCTCCCTTCTCATCCTCCCCCACCTACGTTCTCCTCCTCCCTCCTCCTCCTTCTCCCTCCTCCTCCCTCTCCCTCCTCCCCCTTCTCCTCCTCCTTCACCCTCCTCACTCCTCCTCCTCCTCCTTCACCATCCTCCCTCCTCCTCCTCCCTCCTCCTCATCCTCCCTCCTCCTCCCTCCTCATCCCTCTTCCTCCTCCCTCCTCCTTCTCCCCTTTCCCCCCTCTTTCTCTTAATCCCTCCTCCTCCCTCCTATTCATCCCTACTCCTCCTCCTCCCTCCTCCTCCTCTCTCCGCCTATCTCTTCCTCCCTCCTCCTCCCTCCTCTCTCTTCCTCCTCCCTCCTCTCTCTTCCTCCTCCCTCCTCCTCCCTCTTCCTCCTCCTCCTCCCTCCTCCTTCCTCCTGCTCCCTCCTCCTCCTCCCTTCTCCTCCTCCCCCTCCTACCCCTCCCTCCTCCCCCTCATCCGTCTTCCTCCTTCTTCCTCCCTCCTCCTCCCCCTCCTCCCCCTCCTCCTCCCTCTCCTCCTTATCCCTCCTCCTCCATTCTCCTCCTCCCTCCTCCTCCTCTCTCTACCTCCTCCCTCCTCCTCCCTTCACATTCCTCCTCCTCCCTCTTCCTCCTCATCCCTCCTCCTCCTCCCTCCTCCTCCCTCTACCTCCTCCCTCCTCCTCCCTTCACATTCCTCCTCCTCCCTCTTCCTCCTCCTCCCTCTCATCCTCTTCCCTCCTTCTCCTCCCTCCTCCTTCTCCCTCTTCCTCCTCCCTCTTCCTCCCTCCGCCTCCTCCCTCCTCCCACTCTCTACTCCTCCCTCCTCCTTCTCCTCCCTCCTCCTCCTCCCTCTTCCTCCCTCTTCCTGCTCCCTCCGCCTCCTCCCTCCGCCTACTCTCTCCTCCTCCTCCCTCTCCCTCCTCCTCCTCCCTCTCCTCCTCCTCCTCCTCCTGCGATCTCCTCCTCCCTCCTTCTCCCTCTTCCTCCTCCCTCCTCCTCCCCCTCCTCCTCCACCCTACTCCTCCCTCCTCTTCCTAATCCCTCCTCCTCCCTCCTATTCCTCCTGTCTCCTCCTCCCTCCTCTTCCCTCCTCCACCTCCCTCTTCCTCCTCCCTCCTCCATTTACCCAAGACAGACAGACATACAGATAGTCGGGAACGGGATCTTATATGACTACTTATATGATTTAAATGAGATGCTCTCCACCATGGGCTGGGCCGGGTCAGACAGACAGACAGACAGACAGACAGATAGATAGACAGACAGACAGACAGACAGTCGGGAACGGGAGCTTATATGACTACTTATATGAATTAAATGAGATGCTCCCCACCAGAGTCTGGGCGAAGCCGGGCCGTGTCAGCTAGTTAATTATAATCATTACTGTCGTTTTGGGGCAATTATTCTTGTATAGATTCTTAGCCAGTTAAGTTGCATTTTTCGTGTTTATTTTTCGTGTTTTTGTGTGTATGTATGTGTTGTTTTTGTTGTTGTTTTTTTTTTGGGGGGGGGGGGGGTTGGGGGGGGGGGGTGTCAGTTTATTCATCAAATGAACCGAATTCACACAGCATAAAGTAAAATAACTAGATAAATCCTTGAAGCTGAAATATACACATGTTCGCACAGTAATGTCGATTGTCTACCACGGTCATTTTAAACTGACTAACATGTCTTTCTGTTTGCGGCCATATGATTGAGAGATACGGTGTCTTTCGTGCGTTGGTTAGCACACAAAACAGTCGCTTGTTAAAGTTTGCAGAAGCCATAATGATTAGTTTAGTTTAGTTTAGTCGTTGGATCAACATCACGGCACACGGGTGTAACCCATAAGTGCTTCGTTCTCCTCCTAACTTAAACCTGAGTCTGGAGAAACTCAGCTCAGTGCACGAACTCCGTAGCACCAGCGAGGATCCTGAAATACTCTGGGTAGATTTTTAACTCGAAATTTTGCCCGGGCAGCGCCGTTAGGCTACTCTTTTTCGATTTCCAACTGCCAGGGGATTTTTTTACGTGCGCAACAATACACACGGGCGTCCGATCTCGCTAACAGAAACCAGGGGAAATTTTATTACTAGAAGTCCACGTGAAAAAAATCCCGGTCCTCACCAGGGCTTGAACGCGGGACCTCCAGCACTCGAGGCGGACACCATACCTCGAGACCACGCAGCCATAATGATTAACCTACATAAGCCAGCCTTGTGCAAACACGGAGACACAAACACACACACACACACACACACAAAACACACACACACACACACACAAAACACACACACAAAACACACACACACACAGGCACACATATAAATACAGATACATTCACACAGAGACAAACATACACACACATATACACACAGGCACAGAGATACACACATGTACACATTCCCACAGACACACAGATATATGCACACAAACACATTCCACAGAGACACAAACATACATGCACACAGACATGCAATCGACACAAACACACACAGACATACAATCGACACAAACACACACAGACATACAATCAACACAAACACACACAGACATGCAATCGACACAAACACACACAGACATACAATCGACACAAACACACACAGACATGCAATCGCCCCGTAAAATTAAAACGCTGAAGAATAACGGCCTCTGGATCACTGACTGATGCTAACCGAAATAGAAATTTAATTCCATCCCTGTCGAAATGAAGCTTTATAAATTTGCATTTCTCACTTAATGTCTGCGATGTATTAGCATATCCGTGTTGACAGGGCTCACTGCCGGGTCTCGTGTAATACACTCGCTTGTTGCCTCGCTGTTGTCAGGGCTGGCGTCTCTGCTTTTGCCGTTTCAATGATCGAGTCAGTTGAATTGGTGCAGAGAAATACCCAAAATCTGGGTAGAAAATACATACAATACAACTTCTTCTTCCTCTTCTTCTTCTTCTTCGTCTTCCTCCTCCTCCTCCTCTTCTTCTTCTTCTTCTTCTTCTTCCTCCTCCTCCTCCTCCTCCTCCTCCTCTTCTTCTTCTTCTTCTTCTTCTTCTTCTTCTCTTCTTCTTGTATCTCCACTTCTCCATTTTCTTCTGTTTTTCCTCCTCTTTCTACCCCTCTGCTGCTGCTGCTGCTCCTCTTGTTCTCTTTCTGCTACATCTGCTGCTCCTTCACGTCCCCCTCTGCTGCTGCTCATCTTCGGTCTCCTCCTCCTCCTTCTCTGCTGCTTCTAGTCCACCATTCCTCCTCTGCTGCTGCTCCTCCTTCTTCTCTGACTCTGCTTCTCCTCACTCCTGCTACTATTCCTCCTTTCCTCCTCTGCTGCTGCACCTCCTCCTCCTTCTCTGACGCTGTTTCTCCTCACTGCTGCTACTACTACTCCTCTTGTCCTTCTCTGCTGCTGCTGCTCCAAACTAGTGACCTGGGTTCAATCCCCACCAGTGACAGATTTATTTATCCCTCCAGCACGGCTCCAAGTTCACTCAGCCTCATACAAAATCGCTATCAAAATATGGTTTCAAATTTTGAAAGAATTATCTTTGAAGGAAAGTTGACGAAGCCACCTGACATGTCATGACCTATCATATGTGCAGGTCTAACACCTCACACCCCACCTGACATGTCATGACCTATCATATGTGCAGGTCTAACACCTCACACCCCACCTGACATGTCATGACCTATCATATGTGCAGGTCTAACACCTCACACCCCACCTGACATGTCATGACCGATCATATGTGCAGGTCTAACACCTCACACCCCACCTGACATGTCATGACCGATCATATGTGCAGGTCTAACACCTTACACCCCACCTGACATGTCATGACCGATCATATGTGCAGGTCTAACACCTCACACCCCACCTGACATGTCATGACCGATCATATGTGCAGGTCTAACACCTCACACCCCACCTGACATGTCATGACCGATCATATGTGCAGGTCTAAGCCCTAACACCCCACTTGATATGTTATGACCTATCTTATGTATTTATATATATGTATATATTATGTATTTTCAGAAATATTGAAGATATGGAAGGAATCAATATTGAGGGACGATGCATCAATAACATTAGATATGCAGATGATACAGTCTTGATTGCAGACAATGAACAGGACCTGCAAAATTTAGTAGATGCGGTTGTTACACACAGTGAGCAACTAGGGTTAGAATTAAATTGTAAAAAGACACAGTTTATGGTCGTCACTAGGAAGAACGAAATACCACAACGTAATATACAAGTAAGTGGGAATATTCTTCAACAAGTGAGCAGGTACAATTATCTCGGAACAGTCATAACATCTAATGGGAGATGCCTTGAAGAGATTAGAACAAGAATCGCCATGGCAAAAGTAGCCTTTAGCAAGATGAAAAACATACTGACCAATAAAAAGATGTCAATTGAAACGAGAAAAAGAGTGTTGAGATGCTACATAGAACCTATACTTTTGTATGGATGTGAAGCTTGGACAATGAGCAGTCAGGCTGAAAACCATCTGATGGCTGTGGAAATGTGGTTTTTTAGGAAAATGCAAAGAATACAATGGACAGCCAGAAAGACCAATGAACAAGTCCTTCAAGAAACAAATGAAGATCGTAAACTGAATAGAGACATTAGACGTAGACAGTTACAATTTTTTTGGGCATGTTATGAGAACAGTTGTGCTGTATGGCTCTGAAACCTGGAGTACAACGAAAGGAGACGAAGCCTTGTTACAAACCTTTGAGAACAAAATTTTAAGACGCATCTTTGGACCCATTAGGGATACACAAAGTGGAGAGTGGAAAAGAAGAAGTAACAAAGACATTTATGATCTGTTTAAGTCCCCGCTAATCACTGGTATCATGAAGGCTAATAGACTACAATGGCTGGGGCATATAGAAAGAATGGAAGATAATAGAGAAACAAAACTCGCTTACACTCAGGAAATAAATGACCGTAGACCTCGAGGTAGACCAAGAAGGCGGTGGAGAGATAATACATGTACAGACCTATAAGCACTTGGAATCAACGACTGGCAAGAGAAGGTCCACCAGAGAGACGAATGGAGACGGATTGTATTTGCAGCAAAGAACCTCAATGGTTCGGAACGCTGAAGAAGAAGAAGAAGATGTTATGAGAAGAAATGATTTGGAGAACTTGGTGACAACTGGTAAGATCGAGGGGAACAGACCAAGGGGAAGACCTATAGGCAAATAACTGGATGGCTTGGCCTTGTGGCATGGTCGAGACAGAAACGCGGAGCTGATCCACGACTCTGGTGATCGAGTGAGATGGCAGAACATGACCGCCCACGCTTACCGGCATGGCACATGATGGATGGATCATATGTGCAGTTCTTAACACCTCACACCCCCTACGGCCGTATCGGCTATGGGACTGCATTTCGCTGTTAAACCTTTACACACATCACGAGTTATTGCTTCTTCTTCTTCTTCTTCTTCTTCTTCTTCTTCTTCTTCTTCTTCTTCTTCTTCTTCTTCTTCTTCTTCTTCCTCTTCTTCTTCTTCTTCTTCTTCTTCTCCTTCTTCTTCTTCTTCTTCTTCTTCTTCTTCTTCTTCTGCATTCATCCGGAGACATTTTCGGACGTGATTGCTTTGTGTCTGTTTACAGCAGAGCTGCGTTCTTGTGCCGTTAGGCCGACACATCCGACTTCTGCGGGCATTTGTTGACCGGGTTAACCTTCTAGGGAGTTATTGCTTCTATTTTTACCGTATTACTTAACAACAATTTTACTGTATTGTTTAGCATCAATTTTTACTTTATTGTTCAACATCAATGTTTACTGTATTGTTTAACATCAATTTTAGTGTATTTTTAACATACGTGTTTACTGTATTGTTTAACATCGATTTTACTGTATTGTTTAGCATCAGTTTTACTGTATTGTTTAGCATCAGTTTTTATTTTAATGTTTAACATAAGTGTTTATTGTATTGTTTAACATAAGTTTTTACTGTATTGTTTAAAATCAATGTTTAACATAAATTGTATTGTATTGTTTAGCATCAATTTTACTGTATTGTTTAGCATCAATTTTTACTGTAATGTTCAACATAAGTGTTTACTGTATTGTTTAACATCAATGTTTAACATTAATTGTATTGTATTGTTTAGCATCAATTTTACTGTATTGTTTAGCATCAATTTTACTGTATTAATTAGCATCAATTTTTTACTGTATTTTTTACCATAAGTGTTTACTGTATTGTTTAACATCAATGTTTAACATAAATTGTATTGTATTGTTTAGCATAAATTTTACTGTATTGTTTAGCATCAATTTTACTGTATTGTTTAGCATCAATTTTTTACTGTATTGTTTAACATAAGTGTTTACTGTATTGTTTAACATCAATGTTTAACATAAATTTTATTGTATTGTTTAGCATCAATTTTACTGTATTGTTTAGCATCAATTTTACTGTATTGTTTAGCATCAATTTTTTACTGTATTGTTTAAAATAAGTGTTTACTGTATTAACATCAATGTTTAACACAAACTGTATTGTATTGTTTAGCATAAATTTTACTGTATTGTTTAGCATCAATTTTACTGTATTGTTTAGCATCAATTTTTTACTGTATTGTTTAACATAAGTGTTTACTGTATTGTTTAACATCAATGTTTAACATAAATTGTATTGTACTGTTTAGCATCAATTTTACTGTATTGTTCAGAATCTATTTTTACTGTATTTTTTAACATAAATGTTTACTGTATTGTTTAACATCAATGTTTAACATAAATTGTATTGTATTGTTTAGCATAAATTTTACTGTATTGTTTAGCATCAATTTTGTACTATATTGTTTAACATAAGTGTTTACTGTATTGTTTAACATCAATGTTTAACATAAATTGTATTGTATTGTTTAGCATCAATTTTACTGTATTGTTTAGCATTAATTTTTACTGTATTGTTTAACATAAGTGTTTACTGTATTGTTTAACATCAATTTTTAACATAAATTGTATTGTATTGTTTAGCATATATTTTACTGTATTGTTTAGCATCAATTTTACTGTATTGTTTAGCATCAATTTTTTACTGTATTGTTTAACATAAGTGTTTACTGTATTGTTTAACATCAATGTTTAACATAAATTGTAGTGTATTGTTTAGCATCAATTTTACTGTATTTTTTCACATCAATTTGATTAAGTCAGCCTCCTGGAACCAGACCGCTTTGCGTTGATTTTCTCAATTATATGAGTGTCGGCCTTTCAATGACAAATCATTATTTTGTTGCATATCCTTTAAAAGGACGGTGCAATCAACCCCAGCTGTAATTGCCTATTTATGATTTACCAGACAATTTAAGTCCAGTAGTTTGCCATTGCTTTCTGACTTGTCGATAATTTGTAAAATGGCGTTATACCTTAGAGACCATGTTTTCAAATGCAGCATGATCCCTCTCTCGGCCTGCCTTGTTTTATCCCTAGGAAAGGATGACCAGTACGTCTAAAAAGGTAGGCAGCAGATGCTTCCGGCTCAGCATCGCACCGCCATTCAGTTGGTAAGCATGTATTAGCTCTAGAATTGTCACAGTTATCCGAGTAGGATGAGTAGGATAGTGTCATCTAAGGAACCTCGACTGATTTAATGAGCCATTCGCGGTTTCACCCATGGCAAAGGTGTTACGGACGCGATTCGTAATCCCGTATGCCCGGGTTCGAAACACAGCAATGCTGGTTTTTTTTTCTTTTTCGAAACAGGTATAGGTGCCGGCCGTTCATAAAGCAATGGCAAACTACTGAATGTAAAACTTGCCCAGGAATCACGAACAGCCAAAATGCTGGGTTGTCCTGTATATATGTGTGTGTGTGTGTGTGTTTGTTTGTGTGTGTGTGTGTGTATGTGTGTGCGTGTGTGCATGCGCGCGCGTGTGTGTGTGTGTGCGTGTGTGTGTGTGATATTAAGACAAGTTTAGCCTGGTGCTGCAGTGTGTTCTGACAATCCCCCACACGTGTCCGGGATTTGATCCTCCACACAAATCAATGCCGGCCAAAAACCTGCTCCGATAATCAATACAAATATATAGCGGTAAATTATGAATACGCTTCCCCAGAGCCAACCCGGCAATATTAGCTTTAGCCAATCAATACTGGCTATGTCTTGTCTGCAAGGTGTCTGCGGCCACCGGAAGTGGAAGTAATCCTGTAGGCGAGCCGGGAAAGATAAAGTTGCTAGGGAGCCGTGAAGAAGATTGTTTTAGGCGATACGTTAAAACAGCTTTGGTCGTGTTTTGTAATTCCGCCCTACTTTTTGGAAGTAGCGTAATGTTGTCGTTAGGTTTTACTCTTTTTTTTTTTCACCAGTTAGTATTATACTACTCACTTTTGAGAAGAGAGGCTTTGGAGAATATCGTGACAACTGGGACGATCAGTGAGAGAAGAGGTCGACAAAGAGGAATGATGTTGAATGGACTGAGACGGTGGTATGGAGAAATATCATCAGCAGAGTTGATCCAGAACACCAGGGACAGAAAGATCCGTGGATAGAAATGAATACATATGCCAGTTGGCAGGGCATGTGATGATGATGATGATGATGATGATGATGATGATGATGATGATGATGGTGGTGGTGGTGGTGGTGGTGGTGGTGGTGGTGGTGGTGATGATGACGATGTACTCACTACAGATTCTGAACGTAAAACTGTCTAGAAAATGACAAACAGTCAATAGATGCTGGGGTTGATTGCAACGTCATGTAAAGGACACAGAAACTAACTTTAACTGTACAGACTAACTACGTTTTTCGTGTTCTATGTTGTGAGTGGTTGACTCGATAGCACCAGTAACACAGAGGTAATGACTATAACCAAAGAAGAAAATAGCAACAAAGATGCATCTAAAATAACACCCTCTGAAACAAGTAACGAGTTTCAAGTACTTAGGAGGTATAATATCCTCAAATGACAAATTAGAAAACGAGATCGAAAATAGATGCAATAAGGCAAACCAACTTATTGGACAAATGGCACCAATACTAAATAACAAACACGTATCAATAGCTACTAAGAAAGCACTTTATAAACACAATCTTACTACCAACTCTATGCTACCAATAACAAACCTGGACAGTGATAGAAACAGAGAAAAGAAAAATCACAACCAAAGAAATGAGATTCCTGAGAAGAATGCTCAATGTATCAAGAAGAGAGAAAATCAGAAATGAAGAAATCAGGACTAAAATGGGGGTTATAGCAGCGCTAGATTTTATCAGAAGGCAGCAGGTTAAATGATTTGGTCATATAACTAGATTACCAACTAACAGTATACCACAAGCAATGGTGTACAGACAAAATAGAAGCAGAGGAAGAGGCCGACCACGTAAATGATGGACAGGGGGAATTACAGAGTCTATGGGAATCTCGATACATGAAGCCCTTAAGCGGGCATTCTCCCGCTGTTTATGCTTCAACTCTACACCGCAAAGTACAAAAGGAACAAGATGAGATAATTGTGATGAGATGAGACTGATAGAACAATAGACAGATCTATAGACACAGGTAAGAGACAGGCAGAGGTGCAGGTAGGCATGCAGGCATGCGGGCAGACAGGCAGGTAGGCATGCTGACAGACAAACAAACAAACACACAAACAGTCAGAAAGAGAAACAGATAGACTGACGAACAGAAAAACAGAGAGGCAAGCAGGCAGACAGGTTTTGTACTTAGGTAGGTAGATAGGTAGGTAGGTAGGCATATAGATAGGTAGGTAGGTAGGCATATAGATAAGTAGGTAGGTAGGTAGGCATATAGATAGGTAGGTAGGTAGGCATATAGATAGGTAGGTAGGTAGGCATATAGATAGGTAGGTAGGTAGGTATGTAGGCATATATATATATATATAGGTAGGTAGGTAGGTATGTAGGCATATATATAGGTAGGTAGGTAGGTAGGCATATAGGTAGGTAGGTAGGTAGGTAGGTAGGCATACAGATAGGTAGGTAGGTAGGTAGTAGGCAGGCATATAGATAGGTAGATAGGTAGGTAGGCATATAGATAAGTAGGTAGGTGGGTAGATAGGTAGGTAGGTAGGCATAAAGATAGGTAGGTAGGTAGGTAGGTATGTAGGTAGGTAGGTATATAGATAGATATGTAGGTAGATAGGTAGATAGGTAGGTATGCATATAGATAAGTAGGTATGTAGGTAAGCATATGGATAGGTATGTAGGTATGCAGGTAGATAGGTAGGTAGGCATATAGATAGGTAGGTAGTTAGGTAGGCATATAGGTAGGTATGTAGGTCGATAGGTAGGTAGGCATAAAGATAGGTAGTTAGGTAGATAGGTAGGTAGGTAGGCATATAGATAGGTAGGTAGGTAGGTAGGTAGGCATATAGATAGGTAGGTAGGTAGGTAGCAAAGAGAAAAACTGACAGGCACGCATGCGGTCAGGTAAGTAGGTAAAAATGTAGGATGGTTGATAGATAGAGATTCATACAGACATACAGACAGACAGGCAGGCAGACAGACAGGCAGGCAGACCGGCAGGTAGGCAGACAGGCAGACAGGCAGGCCGACGGACTGACGGACCAGCGGACAAACAGACAGACAGACGTATTGTGTTGACAGATAAAATATAGGACATAACTAGACCGTATGTTACCTCTACAATATCACTCCAGGGTAGAAAAGGACAGA
The DNA here is from genome assembly GCA_963921405.1 of Cepaea hortensis. Taxonomy (NCBI): domain Eukaryota; kingdom Metazoa; phylum Mollusca; class Gastropoda; order Stylommatophora; family Helicidae; genus Cepaea; species Cepaea hortensis. The sequence goes on from OY992893.1 coordinate 94,655,039, forward strand.
GTAAACTAGACTACAGGCGTCCTTTAGTCCCCATAGTAGAAGATGAAATACTAACAACAAAGAAATGAACGTTCAGGCCCCCTGACATATGAAGGCAGAAGAACAAATACCCCAAAAGAATCAAAGACACTACGAAATCCCACGATTGACGAGGGAAAACCTGTAACAAATAAAAGGACGTATTTATTTCAGCAATCACAAAAGCCGAGGAAAGAATACAAACAAAAGTAATCAAGCCAGGCTGGGTTAAGCGATTCCTGGCGATCAGTGCAAGAGTCGAGTTTATTTGTCCCTTGTCGCCAAACAACGTCTAGTTTGCCTTGAGCTTGTTAATTTTGTCACGAAGAGGATTGGAGTCTAACGCCCCTGTCATCGATTTTTACACTGCTCGGCAATCGGTGGTGTGGATATCACGATATCAATACATTAGACCAACATGTCTGTTCAGTCTTGTCTGTCTTTTTTTGTGTGTGTCTTGTCTTGTGTTGTCTTAACTTGTTCTGTCTTGTGTTGTCTTAACTTGTTCTGTCTTGTATTGTCTTAACTTGTTCTGTCTTGTGTTGTCTTAACTTGTTCTGTCTTGTGTTGTCTTAACTTGTTCTATCTTGTGTTGTCTTAACTTGTTCTGTCTTGTGTTGTCTTAACTTGTTCTATCTTGTGTTGTCTTAACTTGTTCTGTCTTGTGTTTTCTTAACTTGTTCTGTCTTGTGTTGTCTTAACTTGTTCTGTCTTGTGTTGTCTTAACTTGTTCTGTCTTGTATTGTCTTAACTTGTTCTGTCTTGTGTTGTCTTAACTTGTTCTGTCTTGTATTGTCTTAACTTGTTCTGTCTTGTGTTGTCTTAACTTGTTCTGTCTTGTGTTGTCTTGGTTTGTCCTGTCTTGTGTTGTCTTAACTTGTTCTGTCTTGTGTTGTCTTAACTTGTTCTGTCTTGTGTTGTCTTAACTTGTTCTGTCTTGTGTTGTCTTAACTTGTTCTGTCTTGTGTTGTCTTAACCTGTTCCGTCTTGCGTTGTCTGAACTTGTTCTGTCTTGTGTTGTCTTAACTTGTTCTGTTTTGTGTTGTCTTAACTTGTTCTGTCTTGTGTTGTCTTAACGTGTTCTGTCTTGTATTGTCTTAACTTGTTCTGTCTTGTGTTGTCTTAACTTGTTCTGTCTTGTGTTGTCTTAACTTGTTCTGTCTTGTGTTTTCTTATCTTGTCCTGTCTTGTGTTGTCTTAACTTGTTCTGTCTTGTGTTGTCTTAACTTGTCCTGTCTTGTGTTGTCTTAACTTGTTCTGTCTTGTGTTGTCTTAACTTGTTCTGTCTTGTGTTGTCTTAACTTGTTCTGTCTTGTGTTGTCTTAACTTGTTCTGTCTTGTGTTGTCTTAACTTGTTCTGTCTTGTGTTGTCTTAACCTGTTCTGTCTTGTGTTGTCTTGGTTTGTCCTGTCTTGTGTTGTCTTAACTTGTTCTGTCTTGTGTTGTCTTAACTTGTTCTGTCTTGTGTTGTCTTAACTTGTTCTGTCTTGTGTTGTCTTAACTTGTTATGTCTTGTGTTGTCTTAACTTGTTCTGTTTTGTGTTGTCTTAACTTGTTCTGTCTTGTGTTGTCTTAACCTGTTCTGTCTTGTGTTGTCTTAACTTGTTCTGTCTTGTGTTGTCTTAACTTGTTCTGTCTTGTGTTGTCTTAACTTGTTCTGTCTTGTGTTGTCTTAACGTGTTCTGTCTTGTATTGTCTTAACTTGTTCTGTCTTGTGTTGTCTTAACTTGTTCTGTCTTGTGTTGTCTTAACTTGTTCTGTCTTGTGTTTTCTTATCTTGTCCTGTCTTGTGTTGTCTTAACTTTTTCTGTCTTGTGTTGTCTTAACTTGTCCTGTCTTGTGTTGTCTTAACTTGTTCTGTCTTGTGTTGTCTTAACTTGTTCTGTCTTGTGTTGTCTTAACTTGTTCTGTCTTGTGTTGTCTTAACTTGTTCTGTCTTGTGTTGTCTTAACTTGTTCTGTCTTGTGTTGTCTGAACTTGTTCTGTCTTGTGTTGTCTGAACTTGTTCTGTCTTGTGTTGTCTTAACTTGTTCTGTCTTGTGTTGTCTTAACTTGTTCTGTCTTGTGTTGTCTTGGTTTGTCCTGTCTTGTGTTGTCTTAACTTGTTCTGTCTTGTGTTGTCTTAACTTGTTCTATCTTGTGTTGTCTTAACTTGTTCTGTCTTGTGTTTTCTTAACTTGTTCTGTCTTGTGTTGTCTTAACTTGTTCTGTCTTGTGTTGTCTTAACTTGTTCTGTCTTGTATTGTCTTAACTTGTTCTGTCTTGTGTTGTCTTAACTTGTTCTGTCTTGTATTGTCTTAACTTGTTCTGTCTTGTGTTGTCTTAACTTGTTCTGTCTTGTGTTGTCTTGGTTTGTCCTGTCTTGTGTTGTCTTAACTTGTTCTGTCTTGTGTTGTCTTAACTTGTTCTGTCTTGTGTTGTCTTAACTTGTTCTGTCTTGTGTTGTCTTAACTTGTTCTGTCTTGTGTTGTCTTAACCTGTTCCGTCTTGCGTTGTCTGAACTTGTTCTGTCTTGTGTTGTCTTAACTTGTTCTGTTTTGTGTTGTCTTAACTTGTTCTGTCTTGTGTTGTCTTAACGTGTTCTGTCTTGTATTGTCTTAACTTGTTCTGTCTTGTGTTGTCTTAACTTGTTCTGTCTTGTGTTGTCTTAACTTGTTCTGTCTTGTGTTTTCTTATCTTGTCCTGTCTTGTGTTGTCTTAACTTGTTCTGTCTTGTGTTGTCTTAACTTGTCCTGTCTTGTGTTGTCTTAACTTGTTCTGTCTTGTGTTGTCTTAACTTGTTCTGTCTTGTGTTGTCTTAACTTGTTCTGTCTTGTGTTGTCTTAACTTGTTCTGTCTTGTGTTGTCTTAACTTGTTCTGTCTTGTGTTGTCTTAACCTGTTCTGTCTTGTGTTGTCTTGGTTTGTCCTGTCTTGTGTTGTCTTAACTTGTTCTGTCTTGTGTTGTCTTAACTTGTTCTGTCTTGTGTTGTCTTAACTTGTTCTGTCTTGTGTTGTCTTAACTTGTTATGTCTTGTGTTGTCTTAACTTGTTCTGTTTTGTGTTGTCTTAACTTGTTCTGTCTTGTGTTGTCTTAACCTGTTCTGTCTTGTGTTGTCTTAACTTGTTCTGTCTTGTGTTGTCTTAACTTGTTCTGTCTTGTGTTGTCTTAACTTGTTCTGTCTTGTGTTGTCTTAACGTGTTCTGTCTTGTATTGTCTTAACTTGTTCTGTCTTGTGTTGTCTTAACTTGTTCTGTCTTGTGTTGTCTTAACTTGTTCTGTCTTGTGTTTTCTTATCTTGTCCTGTCTTGTGTTGTCTTAACTTTTTCTGTCTTGTGTTGTCTTAACTTGTCCTGTCTTGTGTTGTCTTAACTTGTTCTGTCTTGTGTTGTCTTAACTTGTTCTGTCTTGTGTTGTCTTAACTTGTTCTGTCTTGTGTTGTCTTAACTTGTTCTGTCTTGTGTTGTCTTAACTTGTTCTGTCTTGTGTTGTCTGAACTTGTTCTGTCTTGTGTTGTCTGAACTTGTTCTGTCTTGTGTTGTCTTAACTTGTTCTGTCTTGTGTTGTCTTAACTTGTTCTGTCTTGTGTTGTCTTGGTTTGTCCTGTCTTGTGTTGTCTTAACTTGTTCTGTCTTGTGTTGTCTTAACTTGTTCTATCTTGTGTTGTCTTAACTTGTTCTGTCTTGTGTTTTCTTAACTTGTTCTGTCTTGTGTTGTCTTAACTTGTTCTGTCTTGTGTTGTCTTAACTTCTTCTGTCTTGTATTGTCTTAACTTGTTCTGTCTTGTGTTGTCTTAACTTGTTCTGTCTTGTATTGTCTTAACTTGTTCTGTCTTGTGTTGTCTTAACTTGTTCTGTCTTGTGTTGTCTTGGTTTGTCCTGTCTTGTGTTGTCTTAACTTGTTCTGTCTTGTGTTGTCTTAACTTGTTCTGTCTTGTGTTGTCTTAACTTGTTCTGTCTTGTGTTGTCTTAACTTGTTCTGTCTTGTGTTGTCTTAACCTGTTCCGTCTTGCGTTGTCTGAACTTGTTCTGTCTTGTGTTGTCTTAACTTGTTCTGTTTTGTGTTGTCTTAACTTGTTCTGTCTTGTGTTGTCTTAACGTGTTCTGTCTTGTCTTGTCTTAACTTGTTCTGTCTTGTATTGTCTTAACTTGTTCTGTCTTGTGTTGTCTTAACTTGTTCTGTCTTGTGTTGTCTTGGTTTGTCCTGTCTTGTGTTGTCTTAACTTGTTCTGTCTTGTGTTGTCTTAACTTGTTCTGTCTTGTGTTGTCTTAACTTGTTCTGTCTTGTGTTGTCTTAACTTGTTCTGTCTTGTGTTGTCTTAACCTGTTCCGTCTTGCGTTGTCTGAACTTGTTCTGTCTTGTGTTGTCTTAACTTGTTCTGTTTTGTGTTGTCTTAACTTGTTCTGTCTTGTGTTGTCTTAACGTGTTCTGTCTTGTCTTGTCTTAACTTGTTCTGTCTTGTGTTGTCTTAACTTGTTCTGTCTTGTGTTGTCTTAACTTGTTCTGTCTTGTGTTTTCTTATCTTGTCCTGTCTTGTGTTGTCTTAACTTGTTCTGTCTTGTGTTGTCTTAACTTGTCCTGTCTTGTGTTGTCTTAACTTGTTCTGTCTTGTGTTGTCTTAACTTGTTCTGTCTTGTGTTGTCTTAACTTGTTCTGTCTTGTGTTGTCTTAACTTGTTCTGTCTTGTGTTGTCTTAACCTGTTCTGTCTTGTGTTGTCTTGGTTTGTCCTGTCTTGTGTTGTCTTAACTTGTTCTGTCTTGTGTTGTCTTAACTTGTTCTGTCTTGTGTTGTCTTAACTTGTTATGTCTTGTGTTGTCTTAACTTGTTCTGTTTTGTGTTGTCTTAACTTGTTCTGTCTTGTGTTGTCTTAACCTGTTCTGTCTTGTGTTGTCTTAACTTGTTCTGTCTTGTGTTGTCTTAACTTGTTCTGTCTTGTGTTGTCTTAACTTGTTCTGTCTTGTGTTGTCTTAACGTGTTCTGTCTTGTATTGTCTTAACTTGTTCTGTCTTGTGTTGTCTTAACTTGTTCTGTCTTGTGTTGTCTTAACTTGTTCTGTCTTGTGTTTTCTTATCTTGTCCTGTCTTGTGTTGTCTTAACTTTTTCTGTCTTGTGTTGTCTTAACTTGTCCTGTCTTGTGTTGTCTTAACTTGTTCTGTCTTGTGTTGTCTTAACTTGTTCTGTCTTGTGTTGTCTTAACTTGTTCTGTCTTGTGTTGTCTTAACTTGTTCTGTCTTGTGTTGTCTTAACTTGTTCTGTCTTGTGTTGTCTGAACTTGTTCTGTCTTGTGTTGTCTGAACTTGTTCTGTCTTGTGTTGTCTTAACTTGTTCTGTCTTGTGTTGTCTTAACTTGTTCTGTCTTGTGTTGTCTTGGTTTGTCCTGTCTTGTGTTGTCTTAACTTGTTCTGTCTTGTGTTGTCTTAACTTGTTCTGTCTTGTGTTGTCTTAACTTGTTCTGTCTTGTGTTGTCTTAACTTGTTCTGTCTTGTGTTGTCTTAACTTGTTCTGTCTTGTGTTGTCTTAACTTGTTCTGTCTTGTGTTGTCTTAGTTTGTCCTGTCTTGTGTTGTCTTAACTTGTTCTGTCTTGTGTTGTCTTAACTTGTTCTGTCTTGTGTTGTCTTAACTTGTTCTGTCTTGTGTTGTCTTAACTTGTTATGTCTTGTGTTGTCTTAACTTGTTCTGTCTTGTGTTGTCTTAACTTGTTCTGTCTTGTGTTGTCTTAACCTGTTCTGCCTTGTGTTGTCTTAACTTGTTCTGTCTTGCGTTGTCTGAACTTGTTCTGTCTTGTGTTGTCTTAACTTGTTCTGTCTTGTGTTGTCTTAACGTGTTCTGTCTTGTATTGTCTTAACTTGTTCTGTCTTGTGTTGTCTTAACTTGTTCTGTCTTGTGTTGTCTTAACTTGTTCTGTCTTGTGTTGTCTGAACTTGTTCTGTCTTGTGTTGTCTTAACTTGTTCTGTCTTGTGTTGTCTTAACGTGTTCTGTCTTGTATTGTCTTAACTTGTTCTGTCTTGTGTTGTCTTTACTTGTTCTGTCTTGTGTTGTCTTAACTTGTTCTGTCTTGTGTTTTTTTATCTTGTCCTGTCTTGTGTTGTCTTAACTTTTTCTGTCTTGTGTTGTCTTAACTTGTCCTGTCTTGTGTTGTCTTAACTTGTTCTGTCTTGTGTTGTCTTAACTTGTTCTGTCTTGTGTTGTCTTAACTTGTTCTGTCTTGTGTTGTCTTAACTTGTTCTGTCTTGTGTTGTCTTAACTTGTTCTGTCTTGTGTTGTCTGAACTTGTTCTGTCTTGTGTTGTCTTAACTTGTTCTGTCTTGTGTTGTCTTAACTTGTTCTGTCTTGTGTTGTCTTGGTTTGTCCTGTCTTGTGTTGTCTTAACTTGTTCTGTCTTGTGTTGTCTTAACTTGTTCTGTCTTGTGTTGTCTTAACTTGTTCTGTCTTGTGTTGTCTTAACTTGTTCTGTCTTGTGTTGTCTTAACTTGTTCTGTCTTGTGTTGTCTTAACTTGTTCTGTCTTGTGTTGTCTTAGTTTGTCCTGTCTTGTGTTGTCTTAACTTGTTCTGTCTTGTGTTGTCTTAACTTGTTCTGTCTTGTGTTGTCTTAACTTGTTCTGTCTTGTGTTGTCTTAACTTGTTATGTCTTGTGTTGTCTTAACTTGTTATGTCTTGTGTTGTCTTAACTTGTTCTGTCTTGTGTTGTCTTAACTTGTTCTGTCTTGTGTTGTCTTAACCTGTTCTGCCTTGTGTTGTCTTAACTTGTTCTGTCTTGCGTTGTCTGAACTTGTTCTGTCTTGTGTTGTCTTAACTTGTTCTGTCTTGTGTTGTCTTAACGTGTTCTGTCTTGTATTGTCTTAACTTGTTCTGTCTTGTGTTGTCTTAACTTGTTCTGTCTTGTGTTGTCTGAACTTGTTCTGTCTTGTGTTGTCTGAACTTGTTCTGTCTTGTGTTGTCTTAACTTGTTCTGTCTTGTGTTGTCTGAACTTGTTCTGTCTTGTGTTGTCTTAACTTGTTCTGTCTTGTGTTGTCTTAACGTGTTCTGTCTTGTATTGTCTTAACTTGTTCTGTCTTGTGTTGTCTTAACTTGTTCTGTCTTGTGTTGTCTTAACTTGTTCTGTCTTGTGTTGTCTTAACTTGTTCTGTCTTGTGTTGTCTGAACTTGTTCTGTCTTGTGTTGTCTGAACTTGTTCTGTCTTGTGTTGTCTTAACTTGTTCTGTCTTGTGTTGTCTTAACGTGTTCTGTCTTGTGTTGTCTTAACTTGTTCTGTCTTGTGTTGTCTGAACTTGTTCTGTCTTGTGTTGTCTTAACTTGTTCTGTCTTGTGTTGTCTGAACTTGTTCTGTCTTGTGTTGTCTGAACTTGTTCTGTCTTGTGTTGTCTTAACTTGTTCTGTCTTGTGTTGTCTTAACTTGTTCTGTCTTGTGTTGTCTTAACGTGTTCTGTTTTGTGTTGTCTTAACTTGTTCTGTCTTGTGTTGTCTTAACGTGTTCTGTCTTGTATTGTCTTAACTTGTTCTGTCTTGTGTTGTCTTAACTTGTTCTGTCTTGTGTTGTCTTAACTTGTTCTGTCTTGTGTTGTCTTAACTTGTTCTGTCTTGTGTTGTCTTAACGTGTTCTGTTTTGTGTTGTCTTAACTTGTTCTGTCTTAACTTGTTCTGTCTTGTGTTGTCTTAACGTGTTCTGTTTTGTGTTGTCTTAACTTGTTCTGTCTTGTGTTGTCTTAACGTGTTCTGTTTTGTGTTGTCTTAACTTGTTCTGTTTTGTGTTGTCTTAACTTGTTCTGTCTTGTGTTGTCTTAACGTGTTCTGTTTTGTGTTGTCTTAACTTGTTCTGTCTTGTGTTGTCTTAACGTGTTCTGTCTTGTGTTGTCTTTACTTGTTCTGTCTTGTGTTGTCTTAACGTGTTCTGTTTTGTGTTGTCTTAACTTGTTCTGTCTTGTGTTGTCTTTGCTTGTTCTATTTTGTGTTGTCTTGGCCAGTGGTCTACAATAAAATTGTACCCATGAACAGAATGACAGATTACGATCACAAGCCCACACCTTCATTCACAACTCAAGGCAGGAAGCTGAACCACTCGGTCACGCAGACCCTCAGGGGTGTTAGAGGAAATGAACAAAACTGAAAGGTTCGTGTAGACAGCGGACGAGCAATGGACCGGGATGATGTAGTGAATGTCCTCAGAGAGGCAACACGATTGAAGGAATCAAGTGATGACCCACTCCACAAGCTTGACCAGGCGTAAGAAACTCAAGTCAAACGGGGGTGGACCAGATAGGGGTCAAAGAAGAAACGTTCACCAACACAGAACTGGTGTCTCGAGGTATGATGTCCGCTTGTGTCTCGAGGTATGATGTCCGCTTCGAGTGCTCGAGGTCCCGGGTTCAAGCCCCGGTGAGGGCCGGAATTTTTTTTACCTGGACTTCAAGTAATAAAATTTCCTCCGATCTCTGGGTAGTGAGATCGGACGCCCGTGTGTATTGTTGTGCACGTAAAATATCCCTTGGCAGTTGGAAATCGAAAAAGAGTAGCCTAACGGCGCTGCTCGTTCAAAATTTCGAGTTAAAAATCTACCCAAAGTATTTCAGAATCCGCCCCGGTGCTACGGAGTTCGTGCACTGAGCTGACTCTCTCATGACTCAGGTTTGAGTTACGAGGAGAACGGAGCATTTATGGGTTACACCCGTGTGTCGTGATGTTGATCCATCGACTAAAACTAAAACCTGGACTAGAACTGGTGTCGTCGACCGCTACAGGCTGAGGGAGATACCGAGGAGAGGATTCAAGCACGTTTGGACTGATTGGTTCGATGTGCAGCGATGTTAATCTGATGACTAACTATGATGCTGGGTTGACTCCAGGGGTATCATCATCATGTGCCTTGCCTGCTGGCGTGGGAGATCATGTATCTCACCAGATCAAAGTCCTTGGTGTTCTGGATTACCTCTGCTGATGATATTCCTCCATACCACCGTCTCAGTCCATCCATCATCCATCTCTGCCTCTTTTCCACTAATTTGTCCTATTGTTGCAATGTTCTCTGATGCCTCTCTTCTCATCACAAGACCCAAGAAAGCTGTTTGTCTCTTTCTTATTGTTGCATGTATGTAATGTTCTAGTTTCATTAACCTCTTCTAGACACAGAGGTACACAAATCGGACACTGTATTTTTCGTGGAGAACTTTTGTGTTGTCATTCTGGCGGCGGCATTATGCACAGTGTACCTGTGAGGGCTGTTGTCTTGCCGAGGCTCCTGTCTATTCCACTTTTCACATTTGGCAGTGAGGAGCATTTTGTGTGATATTCACTGAAACAGGAACGGAGCATGATGGAGACGACCTATTGCCATGAAGTTGGAACCACGACTAACTAACTAACTAACTAACTAACTAACTAACTAACTAACTAACTAATGATTGATTTTGATTGATTGATTTAGGAATCGACATCACAGCATTCGGGGCATTCCCATAAGTGCTCCGTCCCCATCCTCAGTAGCCAGCGAAGAGTTCCAACACTAATAGTACCAGTAGCAATCTGATTATACGTCCGTCTCGCCTTTCCTCTGAGCGTTGAGCGTCGGCGAGATCCCCTCGTCACTCCTCGCTGTCTCATTCTTGCCAGACCATGGTGATCCATTTGCTCCTCCGAGGTGTGCAGGTGCTCCCACAAGGCCGCAACCACGTCTGCCTTGTCATGTATCAATACTCCACCAAGTTCTGCAGAGCCAGCCAATCTGTCCGCCTGTTCATTTCCCAGCACACCGGCATGCCCCGGAGAAAAGATCCAGGCGATGCTTGTCACCCGTGACCTCCGAAGCGAAGCAAGCCACTCCGCACGAAGCCTGCCCGTTCTCACCCTCGTCAGCATGCTTTCTGGGTCAGTTAAATCACGATGTGTACTAATTTAGTTTGGAGCTTTACTAACTAACTAACTAACTAACTAACTAACTAACAGATCGGACCACACACAAACAGTCCTGCCACTGCTAAAGATTCGATCCTGGCCTCTGTCTTGATAGGCTAGCGTACTAACCAGTACACTACAAAATTTACAAGTAGTTATGTAATGACTGGATTATCAATGGCTGATAAAGACTGCATTTTGAAACGTTTTTATAAATAACCTAGTACATTTGCATATTAAAATTGTTTCGTTTAATTAAACCGCACAGAAGATTCAAAGCAATTTTCAATGTGAAATACAATAGGTAATCGAAAACTAGGAGTAAAATTTAGAACTAATGAAATCGGCGAAACAATTCACTTCGGATTCTTTCATGTCTGCACAACTACAAGGTGTCCATACAGTTTTGGGAGATAACATTAAAAGACGTTAGTTGCATGTCCTTTACAAGACGTCGCAATCAACCCCAGAATGTTTGGCTATCTGTCATTTACAAGGCAAGTTCAAGTTTAGTAGATTGCCATTGCTTTCTGAACAACCGACACTCATACTATTGTTTAAATGAACATAAATTTATCTGCTTCCAAATCGCCTGCAGCTCATTTTCAGCTGGCAATCGGATAATAGGAATGCTTGTAAATATCATGCATATTTAAAGACATTTACAATTTGATAATAGGACTGGAAAACATCATTTAGTGAGATCACCAATTGTATCGAAATCAATCAATTGTCAATCAATCACTCATATACCATGCCGGAAAGCGTGGGCGGTCATGACTCGCCATTTCACTCGATCACCAGAGTCATGGATCAGTTCAGTGTTCCTGTCTCGACCATGCCATGTGGCTAAACCATCCAGGTATTTTCCTCTCGATCTTCTTCTTGGTCTGTTCCCTTCGATATTGACAGTTGTCACTAAGTTCTACAATCCATTTCTTCTCATAACATGTCCAAAACATTTTGACTGTCTTCGTCTAATTTCTCTAATCAATTTACGCTTTTCATTTGTCTCCTGTAGTACTTGGTCATTGGTTTTTCTATCTGTCCATGGTACTCTTTGCATTTTCCCCAGAATCCACATTTCTGCAGCCATCAGATGCTTTTCAGCTTGACTGCACATTGTCCAAGTTTCACATCCATACAAAAGAACAGGCTCTATGTATCCCCTCAACACTCTTTTTCTCGTTTCAATTGACATCTTTTTATTGGTCAGAATGTTTTTCATCTTGCTAAAGGCTACTTTCTACTAAATCAATTGTAGACAGTAAATAATGCACTTGTGAAGCATTGTGCAATGTAACTTTCTAGTAGTGTAAATTTCGTCGCGAAGCAAGCATGACAGGAGCCTTCTGATTATCAGAAGTCGCCTTGTGGAACATTTTATCTTCTTTACACTGTCAGGTAATTCGTAATCCCGCATATAGCGTTCAAAGCACAGCTGCGGGCAATTTGGCATCAGACAGTCTTTCGTTGGTTTTCTTACAGTAGTATGTATGCTGGTCGTCCAGAAAGCAATGGCAAACTACTGAACGTAAACTTGCGAAGAAACCACAAACAGCCAAATCAATGCTGGGATTGACTGTGACGTCCTGTAAATGATATACAACAAAACACTATCACGGGGAGGGCTCGCCCGGGTCTTGACTCCCAGGCGTTATTCTCCTATTGTTCATGTACCTTCGAGACGTTTTGTGTATCTCAGTTATCCCATATTGACGCCGCTATGTGTGTCTGCCCAGAAGCCAATCCACCCTCGGGGAGGCCAACAATGCGCACCCGGTGTATCTGTCAACATTATTGCTAGACCTTCCTCTGACCGCAAGAAAGCCAGCTTCTTTCCCCAGCCTGTTTGTCTCTGTCCTCATCCACCTCGATGGCTAGCTTTTTTTTCGCTTTGAATTCAAGCACAGTCCACACACACTACTTCCAGTAGTGTTGGGCTGAATTTTGCGTGTGGATTAGCTTTTTACCTATTAATAGTGTCCCTCGCCATCAGGCAAACCCACTCCGACTTCAGAGGTACTTGTAATTTACTTCCCAAAGTCAAGGACGACAGGTCAACATTTTAGTCCAACTGTCCGGTGTAGGGGTTAAACCCCTTTACCTCGGCATCAGCACACTGGATGTTTAATATCACGCGTTCTTATCCATTCCGCCATGCTGGCCTGCGATGGCTAGCTGTGACCCAGCAGTCGTCATTGCCTGTTTGTCTGTCCTCGCTCCACCTCTATGGCTAGTTTTGACGTCATTGCCGCCATGTTGCCCTTTTCCTACCCCGTTGATAGCTTAACTTATTAAGTGTCGTGGGATGATTAATCGTATTAAGCGACTTTCCTTATTTGCCGTGGGTTTATATATCGCAGAAATGTTTTGTCCGTTACAATACAACATTTCTGCTACCACAATAAAACACTGTAAGTCATAACCGTGACACATCCCTACTTCCCATTTTCCGCCATCCATTTTTGAGTCCAAACCTACTTTTTGTTTTGTACTGAATCTGTTAAGGATCCCCCATCCTGCAGGCGTCCAAGGGAAGCCAGCTCTTCCTCTGGGATAATTCTATTACGGACCCCCCTGCTCTGGCCTCTGCTGAAGGACGCGGTCCTCGCTAGACGTCTTACCTCACCACAAGCAGTAGTTGCCGTCGCTTGGTTGCAGAAGTTGTACTTCGGATATTTCCGGTCCGGGTGATCGCTGCATTGTGGTGTTTCAACCCCACTGCGGCTTCCTCGTCTTAGGTGCCATGTTCTTACTAGGCTCCTGGGCCGGCACGAGACAATAAAGATTGCTTCAGACTTAATGTAGATTGATTTACTTTCGTTTGGGCGAGAGACGTTGTCATTGCAGGAGTGTTCTGAAACCTTACCGTATCGACTTGTTCCACTCATCGTTGTGCTTGCTCTACAGCCAGACGAGGCCCTTCTCCGCCCACTCGCCCATTTGTGTTAGTGCCCGAGTTCCTGGTTGTGTGTTTACACCTAGCTGTTTCGGTATATCATGCGTCGCAGAATTGGAAACCAAGCCTCAGGCGGAAGCTCTACGGCGTATAGCATGACGGTATATCCTTCATGACCCAGACTTGCGACCATATCCTTGTACTTCCCCATCTTGTAAATGTACTCCTCCTCGACTCTTCATCCGTACGGGACAGTTAGCTCGATCAGTGCCAACTAATGGGGAGTACACCACAGTGAGAACAGATAGAGACAGTACACAAGTTTTGTAGACACCCCGTGTAACTAACAACAGAAGCGGGGCTAGGCGGTGATGTGTTGCAGATATCAAGTGTTATTGGTCTCACGTAATCATCATTGTGATTGTGTTGTTCAGACTTGGTGCGGAAGTTTTCAATTAGTTTACCAGTGGTTTTCAATTTCTTTGTGTTGCCATGTCTTGGTATAATGTGGATCTAGGAGTAGCTTAAGTTTTCTATTAGTTCACCAGTGGTTCTCAACTTTTAGTGAGGCTTTGTCTTGGGATTATTGAAATAGGAGTAACCTGGGAAACATGAAATATGAGTTAGTTGCATGTTTTTAGACAACGTCGCAATCAATCCCTCCATTGTTTGCTATTTATGATTTTCAGAGCAATGTTTACATGTGCGAGTACTGTGGACGCAGCGGAGATCTCCATACGCAGGCTTGATATGGTTATCTTGAACGCACAGCTACCCTCTAAGAGTGATGTGTAATGCTTGTGGAAGAGGCTTGTTGAAGAGGCTTGTAGAAGAGGCTTGTAGAAGAGGCTTGTTGAAGAGGCTTGTAGAAGAGGCTTGTAGAAGAGGCTTGTAGAAGAGGCTTGTAGAAGAGGCTTGTAGAAGAGGCTTGTAGAAGAGGCTTGTAGAAGAGGCTTGTTGAAGAGGCTTGTTGAAGAGACTTGTTGAAGAGGCTTGCAGCGTATGCTTGTAGAAGAGGCTTGTAGTGTATGTTTGTGGAAGAGGATTGTAGGGAATGCTTGTAGATGAGGCTTCTGGTGAATGCTTACAGAAGAGGCTTGTAGAAGTGGCTTGTAGTGCATGTTGTAGAAGAGGCTTGTAGAACGAACGAACGAACGAACAAACTTTATTTTCAATAGGTAACAAATTGGGCACGCAGGCCCCTCTTACATTCGGTCCTTCCAATCACTCATCTTTCGTTCATCAATAGTGTATGGTACATTCACATAGGAAACAAAACATTGTATAAAGAATGTTGTAAACATAAACAATGCATATTACCATGTTATAAGACACATCCCCAACTCACCCACACCATTCCCCCCACCACACATGTCCCACACACATCCCCTACCCACCCACACATACCCAGGCACACATACATGCCCCTACCCATCCACTCATCCCCCACCCACACACATCCACCCACACACACATCCCCCATCCACCCACACACAACCCAGGCACACATACATGCACCATCCCACTCACCCCCACCCACACACATCCCCCACCTACACACATCTCCCCATCCATCCCATAACCCACACACACTCACCCACCCACCCACACACCCACAACCACCCAGTCAAGCACACATCCTCAACCACACATCCGACAAACAGACAGACAGACAGACAGACAGATAAAGTAGCAGAGGCTTGTAGTGCATGCTTGTAGAAGAGGCTTGTAGAAGAGACGTGTAGTGTATGCATGTATAA